>MU105581.1:105533-554692 GCA_012274485.2 Sinapis alba
TTCTCAGAGGGTTCAGAAGGGAGAAGAAGGAGTTCAGATATCAGATCTGCCATTTCTGACGGGGGAGAAGGATTAGGGTTCAAGGTTTACCTGGTAGATCAGATCTAAGATGGTTACACGAAACAGAATCAAGGAGGCGACGGCTGGGGGCTCGGGATCGGCGGCTCGGACTCCGCGTGGTGGCCGGCGGTGGTGCAGGCGAGCGGACGGCGGGGCTCGGCGACGGAGGGGGCTGGTCGGCGGCGGCTGGCTCTCTCCTCGGGCAGGGCTTCGCTTGACATCTCCTCTCTGCCTTAGACCTAGGAGGGCTGCTCCTTATATAGGAAATGGGAGGGGTTATGTCTAGGGTTTCCTCTAGTTGGGCCTCCAGCTCTTGGATTTCATTTTGGGCCGGGCCCGGGATGTTACAGTTGGTGTCATAAGATGAACTCTTCGCCAATTCTTAAATGTGACACCAACGATCAAACATCAGTGAATCAAAACGTCTAGGGGTGAGAAATATGAAAAAGGTATTTTGGTCCGCTTTACTTGTAAAATATAACATATCTTAACTAAAGTATGTGCTCCTTATGTGGATTTGGTGAATTATATTTTTTAAAGTGTAATTCCTGTTCTTTAATTTTCTTAGAATTTCGTTGTCAAAAAAAAAAAAAGAATACTCTTTCTCATTTGTCTTGTTTCATGAAGATTGATTTTCTAGGCTTCGTAGAACTAACCTGTTAATAAATCAACATATAAATAGCAATTATTCGTAACGAAAACCAGTAATTTGTATAACAAAGGTCTGACACAAGAGTGTAGCTTAAAAGGAGACTCCTTGATGAAAATATATATGAATTACAAAAAAATAATATATATAATACAATACAATACCTTACCAAATGACAAATAGAATACCTAAGAAACAGAATTATAGCCTGAGCCTAAATTTGCAGCGACTACTTTGAATCTTAATAACATTATTTGCAGCCAAACTATCCACAAAGACACCACATCTAACCAGGAATCTCACCTCCATCAGCTTCAACTTCCCGAATTTAATTCGAACTGGTTGGTTAACTCTTAATCTCAATGGTATATTCCCGGTTGTTTGTTGCTGCTCTTGTAATGTTGTCATTATATCCGTTGCATCCTGAGTTTGGCCTGACATTTCTACGTATATCACTGTGGTGTTTTCATGTCCCTGATAAAATTTTGGCAACGATCCTACAAAAAAATCCATTTAAATTAATAACTAGATTTGAATATGATATTAATTGAATTTAATCAAACGAAGACAGGCAAAATTGATAAATCAGTTTGAATACTTTACAACAATAAATCGTTTGTATAAAGTTTTGAAACCATCCAAGTGTAGGAACCAACCCAAAAGAAAGCGAACCGGAACCAACCGGATTATACTAATATTTTGAATTTTTGAAGAGGAAGCAAAGTAAACCAAGATATATTAAACCGGAATAAACCAAAAGCGCACGTACCGTCGCTGAGTTTGGTTTTCTTGTACCACACGGTAATCTTGCTCCCATCTTCATAGTAAATCCCGATCTTCTCGTTCGGATTCTTAGCGGTTATAGTCACGTTAAAAGCCGTGGACAAACTCGAGTCTTGGTTAAGTGCAAACTGGGTTAGCTGCAACCGGTCAATAGAGTAATCCGGTAGCTTCGGTTTAAATACAAGGTAGAGTATACCAATCGTCGCGCCTACTGCAACAACAAGGAGCAAGAGAAGGCAGAGTGTGTAACACACGCACCTGCAGCAACAGCTTCTTCCTCTCTTCCTCGGCGGAGCCAACGGCGCGTATGGTATGGACCGTTCTGGCCGTTGGGTTAAAGGGTCTTTGGCCGGGTCTCCTTGCTCTGATCTAGAGGCAGCACGTGGCACCAGAGGAGCCGATGGTCGCGCTGATGGGGCTTCCGGGTCGTGGACCGGGTGTATTTTCGGGTGATGAGACATTTTGGAGAATTCTTGATCACACAAATACAAAGAAGAGTTGTGTTTGTAGATCTTGTTTAGGGGTTAGGGAAATATAAGAAAGGAGGTGTGGCTTTGAAGTATGGGGTTTTAAAGTCTAACACGGTAAGAACTTTTCAATGGAAAGACAATCTTTCAAGATTTTATTTATTTATAAGTTTATATTATAAATTTATAACCTATTTTGTTCAAAACGAAATGAATCTATGGTTTTTGTCTACCTATATAATGTTGTGTTTCCATACAATACCTCACACGTGTTTGTGAATATGTTTTTGTGTTTCAGAATTCAGATAGCGGTCATATATGGGAATTTAATTTGAACCCATAAAAATATCTAAGTTTTAGTAGGGTAGGTAGCAAAGACTTTATGTAATTTATATATGAACTTGCAATAGATGGCAAAAATCTTAGGAAAGCAACCATACCTTATCACATAATATAATTAAACTTTAGCTATTTGATATCATTCCTTTCTAAATAATGTTTTTCTTTCTTTCCTTTTAATATTTTCCCTTTAGTCTTTTACTCTTTATCTCTTTAATCTTTTCTTCCAATCTCTTCTCAAATACTAATTTTTTATCTCCTTTACTTGTTTCTAATCTGTAAAACAAAATTGAACACATATACACATCAAATCATTATTTTCAGAAAGTAGCACATAATTTTAATCTAGAAATAAAACTGAACACGTTTTCGATATGTTGATGTCTCTAGTTTTATTTTGTTGGTGCTACTGACTATATATTGTGGTTGCCTAACATCATTTTAAAATACTTTTATGGATACTTTGATTCAGAGGTATACAAATAAAGTCAAAATACATTTTGTTGACCTAATCTCCTTGGACTATAAGGATCCGTGTTCTCATGCATTCCGTCATGGATCAATTTTCTTATTAGGTATCTTTTTAAAATGCAACTGGATTTTGTTTTCATTTAATTATAAGTATTACTGATGGTTCTGTGTGAGTTGACGTAATTTCCATCGTTGTCAGAACATTTGAACCAAACTTTCTAGAAAACTATTCTTCTGTCCTTTAAGTTTCCTCATAAGTTTTGAATTTGCTTACAGAATTGGAATCAAAAGCTTCCTAAAACATGATTAATATATTAAAAGACCATAACACTAGAATATCGCAAAAGAAAGCTTGCGTATTGCGGTTTGGGATGCACAAAGCAGAGAGATAGATAGCAAGACAAACTAATTCAAATAGTTTACAATCTTTTCTTTGTTCAGAGGCATTTTCGTACATCATAACTATTTTCAATCAATGCACGACGGGTTTCAAAGGATGAGCTCTCAGTTTCGAAAAGTCCAGACTAGCATCGAGCTCCTCGTCCAGCTCCCCAATAACACCTCTGATCAAAACATGATGACACAAACAATTGTAGCGTTAGATAATCAATAGACAACATGTAAAAGTCCAGACTAACATGAAAATGTGAGGATGAGATTTTACATGTTGTCGCCTCTGATAATGTACAAACCCAACACAAGTTGTTGTACTCCTTCCTGATATGTCAAGATACGTAAAACACCAACACATTCAGAGAGTGAAAAACCTAGTAAGGTGTCTTCAATGCTCAATCAAACCTTTCAACCACACACAATTCTTTTGAGACCATATTCCCTTCCCTTTTCTCCCAACATGTTTTAGAAAGCGATTACAAAAGAATATCTCTATTTCCAATTTAAAAAGGGTCCATGATTACGGATATTAATCCATCTCAACATCAACATGGCCTGACATAGACGGAAAATAAACATTAAGCTTTTAAGATTCGTTTGCGTTTCCTTACATGTTTTTAAGACAGAAACAACCAACATGGAATCCGAAAGATGTATCTCCAAGTATCCATCACTTTGATAAAAGCATCTCTTGGCGCAAACAAGAAAACAAACACTAAGCAAAACTTTAAGCAACTTCATGAAAACAAAAGGAAGTGTTCATGTGCGGATAAATATTTGACTTAGCTAGAAGAGCTTGACGAATGAACTAACAATATTTTCCATTCAATTATAACATCTGAAGAACTACTAGCACTAAATCTGTAATCAGCGCAAGATCCATTTCAGTACGAACAAATTTACAAGCTAATACCAGACAAAGAAAGCCACTCTGACAATGAACAAGAGTTAAAAATTAACCTCTATCTTTCCAGTCCTTCTTTATTGACAACATGTGTTAAACATCAAAGAAGCCTAACAAAAATGACTCCATAGTTGGCTAGGCCACTCAAGAATATTAGCCAGCAGGTCATAGACAGGCTAGTAATATTAAAGAATAATGGTTGAAGTGGCACTCACTTGATTGAGTGATAAGGCAAAGTTCTGGTGAAATACTAAAAAAAAAAAAACAGAAATCTGAAGCTAACCTTTGTGGAAAAGACACGTTCATGAGATTCATCGAGGATTATATTAGTAGCCTGGTCAAAACCTTTGAGAACTCCCTGAAAGCAGTGCTCTCTTTGCTAAGTTACTTGTTTTTTCTTGTTCTTCTTATATAAAAAACTCTGAAGTCCCAAATCGAAATAACAAAAAGAGGTTAAGAATAATAACATTACCACAATGTTGCGTCCATCGTTTGTAATTACCGAAATGATCTCTGCAATAAAAACCAGACAACCCATGAGAAAGACTATCAAGAATGGTGATTAGTAGGAAGAAAAAAAGATAACTTACGATCGACAAGAGACTCAAGTCCAGTAGTTGTCGCCATGCTAAAAACCTGAAAAGGGTTACTTAAAAGCTTCAGCGAGAATTTCATCGAATACTTGGTGGGCATTACAGGTCGCAAACAAAAATCAACAGTAACCAGGATAAGAGCTTTCGCTAAAGTTGCCCTGAACCAAGAATTACAAGAGAAGCAACTCCGATTATTCGAGCGTAATCCGACCAACGTATGAGGAAGACAGAGGAGAGAAAAAGACTCTACCTTTGCTGCTTCCGAATCTAATCCTTTTGCTTCTGAAAGTTAAAGCCCTAAAACCACATTTCGACACTGTTTTAAGAAAACACGTGTGTGTGTTCCTTTTTTAAGGCCAAATCTTTCAGTTATATAAAAACCCAAACAACAACAATATTAATCCCAAATAAAACCCAGAGTACAAACTCAAAAGAAATAATAGTAAACATTTACCCGTACGTTATATAAGAAAGCTGAATCGAGCAAATCTACAATTAGGCCTGGACGAGTTCGGATATCTGTTGGCGTTTGGGTCGAGTTTTTCGGATTTCAGTTTTTTTTAATAATATTTTTTAGGGTCCATTCTAGTAAATTTGCAAGCACGGATCAGGTTCGAATATAACACATTGGATTCGGATCGGGTTTGTATCACATCCTAGAACCCATAAAATAACTATATATTATTCGGATTCGGTTTATATCAAATCGGTTCGGATATACCCGAAATAAAATCTAAAATTTAAAAGCAAAACATAAAAACATATACTTATTTTAATTTTAGATACTTATTGTTAGACACCTTATCAAAATAAATATGAAATTGAATATTTGAAATATATATTTATGTTTCATATAATTATATTGTACAGTAGTTTGGACATTCAGATTGGTTTCTTCAGATATTTTTTCAGATTTTTCGAGTTTCCCGTTTGAGTTTGGTTAATAACACTTTGGGTTCAGATTTGTTTTGTATCACCTTACAAGATCCATTCAGGTATTTTTTACATTTCAGACTAGGTACAGATCAGATTTTTTGATTCGGGTTCGGTTCGGATTTCAAATTTTATGTCTAGGCCTACCTACAATCTATAATAGAAAAAGATCTTAAAATATTTTTAATGAGGACATAAAACATGAAAAAGGTTAAAAATTCAGGGAAAGGAAGAATTTAAACCTGGGTTTGGTGGGAGCATATAAAGGGATTTTAACCAACTAGGCTACAAAATCCTAAATAATTAAAATATATTTTAATATAATTATACATTTTACTCGGACAGTTACCCTCTTGCTGTAAATAGTAGATCTGTCTTTGACCAGCAAACTAGTTTTTGTAGACCAATTCTATGATATTTCTTCTTCAAACCCAATTTCTTCAATTAACTAATTAGCCAAAATTAGAATCAAAAGAGGCATTATTTGTGAGACAATGGTCTGAGTTTACTGGGACAATTTCAATGATTTGTATTTGATTTCTCAGTTGAGAATATTTTATCTAGTTGAGAGTTGATTTCTGAACCAGGCAACCAACACAAACTAACATATAAAAGGTAAATATGAATTTTTTACTTTATCTTCGTCCCAAGATAATTAGAGACATGGGCTGATCCATGTTATAGTGAGGTGTAACATGTGTCATATTAACTATAAACCTTTTGTATCCATGTAATATAAATGGTTGTTAATAGATTAGATCCAGTGAAGTGTTGAATTTCTATTTTCAATAGTTGATTATATGCAATAAGATGTTGAATTATTAGTTAAACATAAGTTGACATTAAACATGTTGAAGAAAGTAAACTAACTGACCATACAGTAGAGAGAGAATAGAGAGAAGGTTTTTAGAGAGAAGGCGTGAACAGTGTCTCCGGCCGACGGTATGGGCTCCCATAGCCACCGTCGGTCTGACGTTGAATTTTTCTCTTCCTTTTCGTTTCTTTGCATGGTTTTCTAGGTGGGAGAGGGTTCTTTGGTTCTCCCTTTTGCTTTGTTTCTAAGTGTTTCTAGGGTTTCTGGGAGGTGGAGGCTTCCATAGCCCCGCCATCGCCGACTATTGTCCCGGGGGGTGGAGGTTTTCCTAGCTCCACGATGCCGGTATCTGTGGCCTTTTTCCATGAAGGCGGTGGTGGTTTTAGCTCTGTGGGAGCCAAGGTTTTCATCAGATCTGTGGGTTTGAATCTCTTCTTTGGTAGTGGTTCTCGGTGTTTATGTGACTAGATCGGTCTTCCTTGATGGTCTGCGACAGATGAGATCTCGTCTCAAACTGATGATGTTTGTCGGTTAAGATCTTTAAACGTTAAAGATGGTAGAGGTTGGTTTGGGTTTCAAGCAGTCGGTGATGTTTCTCCGGTGGTCCGGGATGAGATCTCGGGTGTGTCCTTGATGATGCTCTCCTTTGGTTGGAGCCTTGGAGGCCAGGCGGAAAAACGAGTGTGGTCTCTTTCGTCTCCGGTGTAGTTCCGGCAAGTTAAGTGGTGATTAGTGTTTCCTCATCCTCGTACCCAGCGGGTTCAAGGAAACCCCTTATTCGCTGGATTGGGAAGACTCAGAGGGACGAGGTCATGGCTTATGGCTCAGTATTACACAACAGTGTAATGTGGCAGTGACCCGAAGGACTGTGGGCTGTCGTGCGGTGACCCGATGGATTGTGGGCCGCGGTCGGTTGAAAGTTTCTTCTCCTAGCCTTTGTGGTAGGGAGTTAAGATGTTGCCGATAGAGAGGAGGAACACGAAGTCACCAGGGCCCAAGTTAGAGTGTTGTGTTAGAATGTTGTAAAGGGTTATGGAACCCTAGAGTAAGTGGTAACACTGAAATACGGTGTTATGAGTTAGAGTCGAGTTGTAGTTAATACTATATTATTATTATGATTGCGGTTGATTGATTTACTTGCAAGTTTCTAACATTGAGATCTAATTCCGGGTTTGGTACCGGATTAGGCTTGGTGTCTCTTTGACTATTGTCGATTGGTTGTTGACTTGTTTACATGCAGGTTCCTGTTACTTGAAGTTAGATTATGGCAAGAGGCCGAGTCTAACTTAGTAACAATTTGTTTAGCCTTAGCTTTGATTGCTTGCTAAGGTTAGATTGATTATTATTTTGGGTTGTCTGTGTTAGTAACTAGGTTGCGGGTAGAGGCCGCCAGCTCACTGAGTAACATTAGGTTACTCACCCAACTACGTCGTCCTTTTTGTAGGTCGCTTTAGGTAAAGAATGATCGAATAGTTTGGTGTTGGACGTTAGGACCGCCGGAGTAGATTTTCATGTCTTTTGTAAATGGTATTTTGGATTTGCGTTTAGTTGACTCAATTTTGGCGTTAGGACGGGACCGGTCTCAATTTATATCTATGTATGGATATTTCTTCAATCAATGAAGTAATTGTTGTATATGTGCATCATGAGTACTCTGATATTTGACTAATCCGGTCTAACACAACGTTAGGTCGTCGTACGGGTTGAAAAGCCTTAGGCCACGATCTAACTGACAACATTAACTCTTGGTACGGGTTGCAAAGCCTTACACCTTGAGTTAGCGGGACGAGTTAGTGGATGAACTGGTCTAAGTTGCAGAGTAAATTCTGCGACCCTGTCCAGATCGTTCCTAACTCGTCACGTAGCGCTTCCGGACCATGGTGTTGGGTTGGACGGTCAGTCATGTTCTTGTTTGATTGTTGGCTGGCCGGTTGGCCTTTCATCTCCAACCCTGGGTTTTAGTTTGTTCATCAGTCATGTTCTTGTTTGATTGTTGGCCGGTGGATCGACCATATGTCTAGGACGGTTCGGGGGTGTTACAGAGGTGGTACCAGAGCATGGTTTCGTCCATGCTTTCGGAACTCATGATTTAATCGGTTTTCATTTTTTTATCGAGTCAAAAAGAGTCACAAAAGGCATTAGGGAACCGGCCACATCCAACGATAGAATTTATTGGTTTAGGAACTAGGATTAGATAGTGGAATCTAGAATCTCTAGGTTGATTGGTAGAACTGTTAGGTTGATTGGTTAGAATTTTAATTAGATTCTTGGGATAGTAGATAATTGAGTTAGTTGATGACTAACTTTCGTGCAAAATGTTCTATTTAGTTACAGCTAGTAAGTGTGTTCGTGGATCAGAACTTTAAGGATGAAAACCTTAAAGGGAAGGGAGTTCAAGGCCAAAAACCTAAACCCGAAGAGAAACAAAAATGAGAGGATTCAAGACTAAGGAGAATGATTGGGAATGCATAGGGGTAGAGGGAGATCAAAATCAGAACTACAGATGAGGAAATCGAAACAAGACATCAAAGGCAAACCGACGAAGTTATCCAAGAAGAGAGTGTCATCAAAACTCATCAGGGAGGAACATATCAGGAAGTGGAGCAGTTGGACATCTAAGAATTCGAGGACGAATTCTATTAAGGGGGGGGGGAGAATGTAATAACCCCCCCGAAGGGGTAAAATGGTCTAGATCGACAAAGCCAGAATTTGAGTCAACCTTTTGGGAATTAGTTGGTATCAAAAACATATAATTTTGGAGACATAATAAGTCGGAATCAGGATGAGAATGAAGCAGGAGGGGAAGCAAGCACGACGGGATGGAAACACGACGGAAAAACCCGAATTTGGGCAAAAACCCAAATTTTGGTATTATGGAATTTCTCGAGGAAGCCGGAGGCTCGGTAAATATTTTTTGTCAAGGTCAGCATTCAGTTTGTAATTTATTAAAAATATTCCGCGAATCAGAACGGGAGCGGAAAAATATTCGGAATAGATTGCGGGTCGAAAATTCACCAGAATGGTCAAAATCAGTCAAATGAACCAAAAAGCTTGAGGTGGCTTGATCTAAGGGATAAGAACGTGGTGGAAACAGTCTAACCAGCTGAGTGTCAACAGAAGCTCGAGGTGTCTCCGTACATAGCAGCAATACATGCAGTTTGACACACAGAAGCACGAAGTGTCGCGATATCTTCAACCGAAGAATGTTGATCGACACGCAGAGGGCAGTGTGTCGCGACGCATGCACTCCATCAATGGTGAGAGACATGTGGAGGACATGGTGTCAACTGTCTAACAGGCTGAGTGTCCACCGTAGCACGACATATCTCCGCATGAAGAAATGTTTCATGCATCTTGATACCCAGAAGCACGATATGTCATCATATCTGCAACCAGCGCATGCGTATCGACACCCAGTGGCCCGTGTGTCGCAAGGCATGAACTACAACCATTCTGAGAGACATCTGGACGTGGAGGTGGCTCATGGCATGCTCAGGGACCATGCAAGAGGTCAAGTGTACACCCGTGTGTCGCCACACATGCAACCGGAAGCATGCGGGACGACACACAGGCGCTTGGGTGGTGCGTTGTTACTGGTTGGTGACTACTATATATACCCAGCTTTCCCTGCTCGTTTTTATCCATTCCACACACACTAAAGACATTCTAAAACGTGGCTAGAGAGAGAAAGAGAGAGAGAGAGAGAGAGAGAGAGAGAGAGAGAGAGAGAGAGAGAGAGAGAGANTTAAGAGTATGGTCATTTCTGAAGACCGATATTTCACCGAGAAGGCAAGTTTTGTCCAATCGAAGAATTTCTGCGATCGTTATGCGGAAGCTCTGCCCAATTCAATCCGACCAATCCTCTTATATTCTTTGATGATCACGTGGATGTGCTGTCCAAGGTTAGTTCAATTCCATGGGTTTAGATCAGTTGAAGTTGTGAAGCTCGATACTCTACCGAGAAGTTCGAGAATCGTCCAGAAGCTAGAGAAGGTTCTGCTCGAGTTGAGTTCTGTCCAGACCAGTATCAGGGGAGGTTCTGTCAAAGTCAAGATCAGCCTAGTCCAGTCCACTCAAGTCGTCCATTGGGTTTTGGCCAAGTCCCCTCCGATCAACCAACTGCTTATCGACATAGAACATTGTGAGTTGGTTTTGTTTGAATTCCACTTGGAATTTAGGGTAGTTTTGTGAGTTGGTTTCTTTGAGTTCCACTTGAAACTTAGGTTAGATCGAGTTGCATATAGAATAGAATTCTCACGCTATTGCATGATAGAGTCCTTAGGGTTATTTATTGAACCAAACTCAGTTTAGCACGGGCTAAGCTGAGATTAAATGAAATTAAAACTGAATTAATAACCTGACTAGGACTAGGATGCATCATGTTTTCTATTATTGCTTGTTGATATGGTTGAGTACATGTTCCCATTATCTTTAAGGATAGTTTCATAGCATGAGGCTTAACTATCTGGGTAACGGTTTGATTAAGTAGATTGCTTGTTTGTTTAATTAATCTTGTTGATTAAAGTTAGTCAGCTCTTACCGGAAGTGACTAACTGGTTTATTTGATTAATGTTCGTATTGTTGTTTAGTTTATTAGATGATAGTATTAGTGGTCCTAAACCATATAGGCCGGACTACTCGTACTAGGACATTTGTGAAAATCGTCTGCTACATAAAGATACTATCACTGGACAATGTGCAGAAGATGGGTGAACATGGTGAAGGCAGCAAGCCAGTAACGGATCTTTCCCACAGAACCTAGCCCCATTTTAGACAGTTGGTAGATCTCTCTTCGGCATAGCACTCATCCTCACCTGCTTCTTTCGCAAGTTGGGTCTTAAAACTTAGAATACATTTATTAGCTCGCTAACAAAGGATCATAATGTTTATAAATGTCTTCTTTTTTGTTGTGTGATGATGCCCCCTTTGTAAAGATAGTTTAGGAACACACCATGGATCAAAGGTATATGCTCACATAATCAAATGATGTAAATAGCAAAAGTGAAAAATTATACGAAAAGAGTATGGGAGGTTGAAAGCAAAGCACCTTGTGTAACCCACAAAGTCTACACGAATCTTTACCAAGAAAATTCAGTTACGAATCCAACATGAAACAAGCTACAATTAAAATGATACATACAAGAAACAGATATAGCATAGCTGTTCTACGTGAATTAGAGAAATGTGAAAGACAGAAAGGTACTAAGGAATTCTAATTGTTTAGGGAGAACTACAGAGCGAGTGTGTAATAGACTAGCCTCATCTACGCTAAGGACTGCCTAATTGTTTCTCCTCATTCTAAAACTTCAAGTTTAATGCTCTTTCACATACAAACGAAGACAACTAAACTAACCAATCAGAGACAACAAAAACGGACTTCAGAAACCCGAAAGACCTTAATATCATTTGATGAACAAAGTCAGAACATGAATCTCAGCTCCATTGGTATAGATGATCAGATATATGTAAGACCTATCTGTTCAGACAAAAGTAACATCACAATCACTCTTAAATTATAAACATGAACTACACAAACGCTAAAGCATTGATAGTTCAGTAATAATTAGGTTCAGATAGATCCATAAACATAGATAGATGATAACGTAAAACGCGAGAGACGCGCATGATGATAATATGCATAAACTGAATTCACAAAAGGATTCATCTTTTTTTACTGTTTGGATAAGAACAAGCTAGAATTAAGCAGCTTCCTTCACAGGAGCTGGATCTGGGATCTTGACGTAACCCAACTTCTTCAAGCTAGCTGCGTCTGATTCCTCGTTCTCGTAATCATCTTCCTCGAAATCGTATCCGTGACGGTTGACAACGAGAGCCCAAACGAGGTACATAGTAGCTGCGGTTAGGGCACCACATCCGGCGCCGAATAAGAGAGCCACCACGACGCTAAGGATGTCTCTGGTACGGTCCTTGATGTTCTCGGAGAAGGGTAATTGAGGATGATCCTCTTGGATCTGAGGCTTCTCGATGGCGGGAGGGAGGAATCCGTGACGGCGATTGACGAAAAAAGGGACGATACGGCGGGGATAGAGACGGCGGATTGTGAAGACGGTGACGAATCGAGTTGAGGAGAGATCCGATTGGGATTCGAGGTTAGGGTTTTCAGGGGTTATTGAGAGGGAATATGAGGAGATGAGGAAAGTTTTGCAGGGACGAGCGGCGATGATTGAAAGGGAAGAGACGATGATCGCGAGGAGGAGAAGGGAAGAGGATGATGATGACGACGCCATTGTTGTGTGTATCGTCTTTGACTTTTTCTTCTTCTTCTTCTTCTTCCTGCTTTGAAACAAAAGACAATCTACCAGAAGATTCGTTGAACAAGTTTATATTTTTATACATTTTAATTATTAAGAATACAGACCCCTTTTTTAAACACCAAAGAAAAACCCCTTTATTATTGTTTTAACAATAAAGGTCCCTTAACGTTAGTCAAATTTTCCGTTAATTTGAACGATGGATAGCATTGATATATACACGCCCGTCAAAAATACCTTGGTAACGTCGGATTTAGTTTCTTAAAAAAAAAACTAGGCGTAGGCTTGTGCGCATAGTAAAATATATTTTTTAAATTTAATAAAAATATTTTTTATAATTCAATATTTATGGTTAAATATATGTGACTTTTTAAAAATTATTTACTTTTTATTCTAGATTAATGTTTAAAGTTATATTATATCTGTATGCAATAAATAATTCATACAAGTTATTATTTAGTATTCAGATTTGCTATTCATTTAGTTTAATGTTTACATTTCTATATTTTTTTATTAAGAACTCATAAAGAATTATAATATATTTATATATGTATTAGTATAAAGTTAATTAATCTAATATATAAAAATTTGAATAATTTAATTGTTAAATTGTCTGACTAGTAATATAGACATGGACCAATCCAATTGAATATAAGTTTCAAAACACCAAATCTGCAAGTTCACCCATAAATAAAAAACTTCTCATATATTTAAGTTAACGAAAGTTAAATAATATTTTTGGGTCAATAAGCAATTAAAACCTAATAACAAAGATCAAATAATTATTAAATATATTATAATAATAATAATAAATTCTATACATGTGGAGTAAATGGAAAAGTATAATAATATTACATTTCATGATATATAATTACCATATAACTAAACTGTGTAGATCTTTGCATAAATCAAGAAATATAATTCATTAATTACTCTTAAATGTTAACATATGAAATTATTTTAAAATTACATTTACTTATATAATTATAAATCAATGTTAAACTATTATTAAATTTAATGTAAAAATAATTTATCAACTTTTCACTTATATATTTTCTTGTAACTATAGAAACAAAAAGATATATACAAAAGCACATGTAATATAATTAAAATTAACTTAAAGCTTAGTGTTAATAATTAACCTTCCATGAATTAGATTCTCTTGATAGTAGGAGAAATGATAAACAAAATAATAAAATGTATGTAACTGTCAACTTCTTCATCTACATGTTTAGTGACAAGATAAAAATCTTCAATATAGATCCAAGTTCCTTCCATTATATGAGATTCATACTGATGAATGAATTTGTTTCTCACTCTTGCTTGAATTTTTAGTTTCTTACCAGAAATCAATCATTTGTATTTAGTATATAAAAAAGAAGTATATATTACTTTGAATTACAACACCATATTAAGTTTTACACCCTAGTGAATGATATGTTCTTTACATATAATTTTAATTTTCATGCGTATAATCCAATCAATTTATGTCGATCAAATTTTCTAAGTTGCCAATACACAGTTTACTAAAAAATAATAATTTTTACTTGATATGTGTTTTTCTGGTGTTTATGTACAATTTATGGAAGAGTGCGATTTATAAATTAGGTTAAAATAATTTTTAATACTATAGTATCAGAGCGGTATACTTGAAACGAATCAGTGTAGATATTCCTTTAATATTATAGTATCAGAGCGGTATACTTGTTTTGATATTAAGCTAACTAAACTTTTTTTCTATTAATCTGTAATTGTATATTTGGTAACAAAATATAATAAATCTTATGAAAACTATAATGAATATCTGCTTCGGAAGACTATATCAATAAATGTTGGAAATGATAAAACATTTATAGGTAGTTTATAATAAGAGGGTTAAAAATAAACTTGCCTATGAAGTTCGTTTTTAGAATATGGAATATCCCTTGAAGTTTCTCTATCGGGTGAGAAAGAATTAGATGATAAAAAAATTTAATAGAACTTCTCTGAATATCTTTTTGAAGATTATATTTTGTATTCTAACCTTTACATCGTTATGTAGATGACAATTTACATGTAAATTATACTTATTATCATTTATTTAAAATTATTAGAATGAATTATTCTTAAATATTTTTTATTTAGTTTACGAAGTGACTAATATATTGTTGTAATCAAATCATCTAAAAATTTCTAAGAAATGATACCCATAAACGATAGAAACCAATGTAAACAAATTTTTTTTTGAAATAATATTTATGTTGTTATCTAATAGTGTCACAAAATTTTGTGTCGTAAATATTCTTAAGCTATATCATTACACACCTAGAGACTAATAAAAAACTATCATCGTCGGTTTGCAGGACTAATACATGCTATTGACGTACACATTTCAATCAAATGATAGGAGAAAAAGTCATATATGTTCACGGTAACGTAACCAAGATTGTGATAAAAGTTTTTTTTTTGTATTCTTTTAAGAATGTTTAATTCTTTAAGATTATTTTAATAAAGTTTTAATCATAAACTCACACTAATCCTATCAATTATTATTTATTTGCTATAAGATCAATATCATTATAGCCTAACCCTAAATTCAAATTTTAACCAAAGACAATCAAAATAACTTTAAACGGTTTAGGTTTGAAATAGTATTCGATAACATAATTAGTTAATCCAAACAGAGTTTTAGATAAAATAAACCAAACACTAAATTAAACTCGAGTTTTAAGATTTAGGTCAGTGAGGGTTTATTCATACAAGCTTAGATCCCCAAATTTGTACCGGTCGATCACTGAGACCTTCACATCGGCTAACTTTTCTTGGGCTTGGCGTAATTCAGCTTCTAGTTTCTCTTTCTCAGACTTGAGATCATCTTCTTAAATAAGGACATCAAGCAACTTGAGTTTGGAAGTTAAGGAGTTCACATCAAGCATCGCGTCATTATGTACATCTTTAGCTTTATTTTGTTCCTTCATCATGAAGAACATAGCCCTATAACGGTCTTAATTTTTCTTCTTTTCTTTCTTATAACCTTTTTCATAGGTTGAGACATGGTCTTCTTCCGCAGGGCTTTTCAAATTTAAGTCATTTTTTCTACCATTTTCCTTGTTCATAAAAGAAAATAGGCTTAAAAGAGATAAATCTAATATATGAGATAAAGAAAAACCAATTACTTGAAAGAGTACATAACATACACAAACGACTACTATTTATATTAAATACATCTTTACATTCAGTAAAAATAAATTATTTGGTAGATAATCTCATATCTTACTACTACTCTATTATAATTTTTATCAAATCTAGAACCTACATCAGAAAATCATACTTGCATGTGATACTAGAAGAAGAAAAACTCACCAAATGTGAATGTTGAAGAGACGACAAAACAATTGAAAGAAGATTAGGTTTTTGGTAAAAATGAGCCGGTTTGTGTACTTATAATTAAAACAAATTTAAGAGTTATGTCGTTTTGGATTGACATACACAACTCCAGGGTTATTAATGTGTGAGTCTTATTTTAAAGTAAAAATCTTATCTATTGATTTGAAAGTTGGGCTTTCATATATATTTAATCTTTTTACAAATCAGTGGGTTGATAAGGCTCATACCTAGTTTCTTGGTAATAATACACCAATGAGTGGCTTGATAAATATCTTGTCCATTGGTGTTTTATTTTTCTTGTAACCAATTTTTTAATAAACTAAACAAAATTAATTAAAATTTAACTGAAAATTTAAAATGTTATATATACATGTATAATATTATTTCATTTTACATACGAAGTATAAAATCTATATTTATTAGTAAGAAGATCTATTTTTTTAGATTTTCAGTGCATATTTTATCAATTAATAATGATTAATTTCAAACTTCAAAAATTAACTGCAATTATTGGATTTTTATTGGTTTAAGATTATGGAAAAAGATAATAAAAATATACATATATAAATGAAATTTAATATATTTTATTAATATGTGTGAAAAATTTAAAATATGGATTATTTTGAAATAAAGGAAGTATAATATAAGAACTATGGAAGCTACAATATTATAACTTTAATTATACTGATGTTCAGGTGTTATAATCCATAATATATATGGTTTCATTGAAGGGCCTATAATAATTATAATTTGGATTATGATTAAAATGCATATTGTTTACGAATTATTAATAAGAAAATAAAATAGATTAATACATAAACAACTAGCAAGATAATCGGGCAATGGGTTATTTGATCAAAATATACATATACCCTCAAGCATTTACTAATATGATATGGTTATGAACATTTTTAAATTTTAGATAATTTTATTTGGGATATAGAATTAGCCTAATATTTTTTTGATATCAACTGTATTGGGTTAATTAAGATTGGCTTTTGAATACGACAAGTGTGTTTATCAAGCTTTTCACATGTTTAAAAATTAATGATAAGACGTTCACGATTCTCAGAACAACTCTTAATAACAAAAATCAAAGTAAAATCTTTTATTTATTTTTTTGTGAATCCCTAAATCAATCAATGGCTGACTTGACGTATTCTGGTCCAAGCAAACGTAAAAGTCATCTCAAACGTGATTCTCTTCAAAGTTTGTTTACTCGATTCATCTCTGACGAAGCTCGTGTCAAGTATAATGATCTTTGCATGAGACGATTTCTAGCTCAAAGTATTATTTCACTTACTGAGGTCAATCTTCACGAAGTTCACGAAATCATAGCTAGTGTAGGTTGGATGAACACGGTGACGAATTTTAGAGCATTCTCTCCTAGAATAGTTAGAGAATGTCTTGAAAATATGTTTAGATCTGATGATGGAGTCATGATTAGGGGAGACATGTCTGAGCTTTCTTCCATTTTAATCAATTGTGTGTTTGGAAATCCGAATGTTGATCATGTATGAAAATTAGAAAGTTTGGATCAGACTGTTGTGTATTTGATCGTACGTCATAAGCACATATGCGAAAGTTTTCATCTTGAGGATCTTAGTCCAATATATCATGTTTTGTACAATGTATGCATGACAAATTGGATTCAAGGTACAAATGTTGTGTACCTTGTAAAGAAGTGTTTGCGGTTTTTATATGCTCTTGTTCACAAGAGGCCAATAGATTTTGGTCATCTAGCATACAATCAGATAATGGATACGGCAAGACAATCAAATGGATGACAGACAATTAGATTTCCTAACCTCAGGTCTTGGCTCATCAGTGTGTGATATGACCACTTGTTGGACATGAAGATTTAATTGGTAAACCAATGTATTTGTGGAGAATAAAAGAAGCTTATGTTACACATGATGTTTCACCTCAACATGTGATGTATCACAACATTGATCAAGCTACTAGGATGTTGCAACTTCTACAAAGTCATGTTCAAAGGGGAGAAGTAGTGAATGGAGAAGATGATAATGATGGTAATGAAGATGTTCAAGATGTTCTAGAATAAATTATGCAAATATATTTTTAGCTTGTAATATTTGTTTTTGTCTGGTTTGGTGCATCATTCTGATGTTAAAGATGATGCCAAACAAAATATTGGTGCCTTTAATGCCAAATCTTCCACTCTAATAGGTACTCTAAGCTTTTTTTTTTTGTCTATTTTACAACGATTTACTATGTTCTTCTTGATGATTCCTACAAAAGTTATTCCACGGGTTTGGGATGTATGAATATTATAGAACTCGGATGTTCGGCTGATAATTAAAAGAAAAATTCCCTAGGATAGCCATTTTTAGTTTATTTTTATAAAAATAGACTTTAAGAAGAAAAATGATCAAAATGTTTCATTAAAGAGGTAAATATACACTTATATCCTTAGGGTTAACTAATCTAGACTTAGGGCTTAGAGTTAAGGGGTGGGGTTTTTGGGGTGGGGTTTCAAATTTTTAAAAATAAAAATAAATATTGAAAATTTCAAAATAAAAGGGGCTACTTTAGTTATTTTTCTTTTTGAGAGCTATTTTGGTGACAAAAACTTTTTAAAAAACTATTTGAGAGAATTGCCTTATTTAAAAACACACAAACAATTTATAAAAGGCTTATAAAGACATATAAATATGTCGAGCATAAAAGATATTGCTTGCCTTGCCATAATATAAATGATATTGCTTGCGAGACAAGTGAAGAAATGAATTGATTGCCAACTGTATTTATACTATAGATGATTTTAAATCAATTCAATACATAATTTATTTTGTGTTAATATATGGGAAAAGCTTTTAGTGACCTAATATTAAATCATAATATTAGAATTTTGTTCGGAATATAATATGCAATTTTTTAAAAAATTGGATGAAACAATGATAAATAAGTATTCCTAAAATAAATAAATGAGAGGACAAATAGTCAAACTTAAATGAAATAAAATTCATAGATTTTTCACAATAAATCTCATACAAATTTCTTTCTTCATTCATGTCAAGCATATTTTTTTTTTTAAATATAGTATTGTTAAAATCATTATATATAAATTGAATACATTTACAAACATTGTTTTGAACATAAAGAACTGCTTCA
Organism: Sinapis alba; assembly: GCA_012274485.2. Classification (NCBI taxonomy): domain Eukaryota; kingdom Viridiplantae; phylum Streptophyta; class Magnoliopsida; order Brassicales; family Brassicaceae; genus Sinapis; species Sinapis alba. Next base: position 124,713 of record MU105581.1, read on the forward strand.
GTTAATAGATTAGACATTAACTCAGAGCATCCAAGAATATATGTAATCTCTCTATATCCATTATATATTGTATACAAATATGGATCACTGTATCATACAATTAATATGATAAATATTAAAAAACTTATGATCTATTAAGTTCTAACTGTCTAGGACGTCAATCTTTCAGAATTGTATCACACAAATGATTACGTCATCCGCATAAGATGACTAGAATGTAATGACATGTTCTGCAATTTCCCATATGCAATACAAGTGGCTCGCTCGAGGTTAAAGTTAGCATTGAACAAAAATATAATTGTATAGAAATCTTATAATTGAATAAGCATAATTATTAAAATTTATAAAATATAATAATTTAAATGTACACTTACTTGATATTAGTTAAGGTTAACGGATATAGTACTGATAGGTTTGAGAAATTCAGTTCCAACATTTTGGTCAAATTCCCACTATAGATTTCCAGCTTATATAAGATCTCATAATATGTCTAATATAAAGTGGTTCTTTGTACTTGTCTTGATTATTCTCAGTATATTTTATTATTTATTTAAATATTTATTATATTTATATATTTTTAAAGTAAGAATATAATATTTTTTATCTATTTGATGAAATTACTTTGGTTATTTTATTATTTATGTGTACCTTTAATTTAAAAACATATTTTAAGGTCTTTCAAAAACTAACCTATAAATATTTTTTCTTTACTAAAAGAAATAAATTTTGAAATTTGAAAATTATTTCTGAAATTACTTTTAAAATTATTAATTTTTAAAAAATCGCAAATCCCAAATTCCTACTCTTAAATTGAAATCTTAAATCTAAATTAGTTAATTGTATAAATATCTTTTATTTTTAATGATTTTAACTTTTATTTGTTATATTTGCAATAATTTTTAATGGTATCCTAATTTTTCCTTTTTAATATGAGATATAACCGCTCTCATTGGTAAGAACTTTCGCTTTAGGGTTTGACTATAAAATTTTTGCTGTAGAAATTTTGGCTTTAAAGACTGTGACTATTACTTTAGCAAAATTTAGAAGCTTGATTGGCATAAAATAACTTTAAAAGTTGTGACTGTTAGAAGTTATGACTGTTATAAATATATATGTATGATTCATTTCCAAAATGAATTACCTATTTATTTCAGTCTACTTTTTTATTTATTCAAGTTCATATAATATAATAAGTCCACATACATCACAAAACACTAACTCCATCAAAACCCATCTTCAAGAGACACACATTTACTACCTTCTGTAGTACTCCACGAACTGATACAAAACATCTCAGCAGACTGCATCTTCAATCTCCCATTTTGGACTATGCATGTGCACTCATCATAGCTAGCTTGAAAACCACATCTTCAATCTCCCCCTATGAGTCACATCATTGTCAAAAACCAACTCGAAGATCACCACCTTCCAAACCTAGGAAAAAATCCCATCACACCATCTTCATCAAAGTATTTTCTTCTTTCTGAACCAGTTTTCATCCTCATCCTCCATGATTTCACTGGTAACTTAGATGACCCGCTTTGATACCAATTGTTAGTGCATATGAGGCGATGAAAAAATAAGTGCAGAAAATAAAGAAGACACAAAGTTTGTTAACGGGGTTTGTTGCCTACACCCTCGAGACCTCGTTCAGATTTCATTGACTTAGAACAAGAAGCAACTTATAATTGCTATATGGTACAACACACACACTAGTGTCTACCTCTCTTTTCTAATTAAGCAATCTACAAAGATAGGAATCAAACACGCATGCATAGATCACTATCTGGCTCACACTGTCTTCTACAACTGCAATCTTTACAGACCACCACAATGAAGCCTTCTATGCTAAACTCCCCATGAGTCTAGGCTTCAATCTTCCACATCTCATGAAGTACTTCACCAAATATGTCAGCGCCAACACACACTAATGACACCAAGCTTTATCACTCAAGTACACACACAGCTCACCACGAGCTCCACACAATGGCTAACTCCACCACACAAAGCGTCAACACCAACACCACCAAACTAAGTCCACATTGGACTCCATCAGACAATGATTCAGAATGTACTTCGACACCAAGCAGTAACATACACCAAGGAAACCTCTTTCTTTATTCTTTTTGAGGCCTAGCTTTCTTATAAAGCACGTCTCTCCTTATATAGTAGACTAGAACTTGTTCTCCCGTCTTTAACTTGCTCTCCAAGTCTTCAATTTACTCTCCAAGTTTTCCAAATACACTTAAGGTAACTTTTGCATTTTCTCCTATGGAATAAAACTATTGCATTTTCCTCTTCAAATAATATATTTATCTTTAATGTAAATATCCCAATAAATTGTAAATATCCGCAATAAATTTATTTATCTTTAATGTAAATATCTCAATAAATTGTAAATATCCCAATAAATATCCCCAAAATCGCTGACCGGTTTTTGGGGAATAACATTGATGACCCTCGGATCGATCAAACTCCCAGTAATGGTGAAAGAAGTCACAAAAATCGTCGACTTTGCAGTCATCGATCACCCGGCCATCTACAACGTCATTATGGGAACACCGTGGATAAACGCCGTGAAGGTAGTCTCGTCGACCTACCATCTGAGCATCAAGTTTTCGACTCCTTACGGAATCAAAGCAAACTGCGGATGCCAAAAAATAGTTGCAACTTTGCTTCCTAGCTGAACATAAGCTAAGGAAAATCACGACTACTTTGATGGTAAAACCTAAAACGCTCGAAGACAAACCAACTAATGGCTGAAAACACTTTAAAAGAAGATAACTCAGAAACTCCTGTCACAGAAACAGCGTCGGACAACGAAAAAGTTTCCAAGCAAAACACTCAAACCCAAACGGAGGAGACAAAACCGGAAGAATACATTGATCCCGCCACATGAACTGAAATGGTCGACGCACCAGAGACCGTGCCAAGCGAGTAAAACACTCACAACAACAAAATGAACTATGAGATGGCTTGATCCCCGAAAGGGTACATATATAGGCAACTCGCCACAAGACAAGTTCAGCTGTCCCCTCTCGAAAAAGGGTGGGGGAGTGGGTGCGTATACTCGTATACTCCCACATTTCAAAATACTTATCCATGTACTCAATATTTTTGAAACTTTTTCTGATAATAAAAGGCAATACGATTCCTAAGAAAATCTCGCAAATCTTTTGTATCGCATGAATCTCTCATCTCACAAAAAACCCTACACAACAACAATCTACGATTTGCTCACCAAAAAAATTAATAAACAATTATCGTATAACCCAAAAAAGGAAATCTTACGAGAAAACTACACATCTCAAAACCCCCGCAAAATAATTTCATCAAGAAAAGTGGTACGCTAATCACAGCACAAATGATTTTCAATCCTACAATCGGACCAAACTTCTTGGTCCTACGACCAAAACAGGTCGAGACCCGGACCGTCTGACCCACTCAAACCATCCAACCAGGCTCGGATCAACCGACCAACCTGGACCATCTAACCCAGTCAAACCATCCGACCAGGCTCGGAACAACTGACTACCCCGGACCGTCCGACCCACTCAAACCATCCGACCGTACGACCCACTCGAACCATCCGACCGTACAACCCACTCGAACCATCCGACCAGGATAAGATCAACCGACCAACCCGGACTATCCAATCCACTCGGACCATCTGACAAGACTCAGATCAACCGGTCAACCTGGACCATCCGACCTAACCCGGATCATCCAATCAAACTCGGGTCATCAGGTTAAACCGGACCATCCGACCTAACCCAGACTATCCGACCAAACTCAGACCACCCATCCAATCCAAATCACCCGGCTAAACCAGATCATTTGGTTAGAATAGGACCGACTAGTCTTCTTCAACTTCCTGTCTGACCTATCACCCGCATGTTCCTTTTCGACCTCTTGGTCGATCCAACACCTCAGGATGATCCGAACCTTTCAATGTAATCCTTCTTACAATCAAACGATCAAAACCTAACCTCCCAATCATACGATCAAATCTGTTTTTCGACCAAGAAATATGAGAAATCTATTTCCTTAACCTGGAAATCTCTTATAAACAAACATAAAATATATTCAGAAAATAAAAGGGAGACGTCGCATAAAATTTCTGAAAATTATTTTCAAACATATAAAACAGTCCGTCCACGAGTATAAAAATAAAAATAGTCCGTCCGCGACTATAAAAATAAAGACAGTCCTCCCGCGACTATAAAGGATATAAACAGTCTGCCCACGACTATTAAATACTTGCTCTCACTCATGTTTGTCGATTGGCCCCGACGAACACTCTAACCGTTCTAAACAAATGATAAACCTTTCATAGAATTGGTTCTCTGACATCTAACACATGATAATACTGCTATAAACGAAACCCAAATTTTGGTCAGAACTTCCAAGACTTAAAAATTGTCTTCGGAGAGATGATCGATTCCCGATTAATACAAGTCATATAACTGAGAACTCATCGCTGATTTCCATATCGAGACAGAATCAGATTGAAACCGCAAACAGAATACGTAAGCCGGAATACTCATCACACATCCTAAAACCAAAGGTAAACCTAGGTCTTGCCCTAAACCCACCACGCTGGTCTCTAACATCTCAAAGGCATAATATCGAAACGATACAAGATTCCTAAACTATGTTCTTTTTTACATCTGCACGTTTATGAGACTCTTTGAAGAACTTTCGAAAATCCTCATCTGAAACAAACGACGGACATAACGATCTTTGAGAGTCACATGTGAGATGACAACTCATATTCTTCCTCTCAGTAAAAACACAAAGCACAACTTAATTCAGTACACATTTCATTATAAAACTAATCTGCATATCGGTAGGGATTTAAGTGCCGCAAGTGGCCAGTCCTGAAATATATAAAACGGCCACACTTGGCCCAAATAACTCAAGACACTAAAATAAAAAGGGACGCATCACTCACTAAAACATGCACAGATCACATATCTACATTACAATATCCAGACATGGATGCACCAAACTTGCTTGCAGACTGGTTCACTTTGTCTTCTCCGGCAGCACTGGCTCCAACTTCCTCTTAGTCGGACGAAACAGGAATAGAGGCCCAAAGCTCCCTGATCCTTTCCTCGACCGGGCGAGCAACCGACTTTGCGCCTTCGAAGTTCCTCTTTGCAGATCGATCTTGTCACCTAAACTTTCGTTTGGGACAAGATGCGATGGCAAGCCTTAGAGATCAATTCCGATAAGTTCACTTAACACCCTAATATCTACTTTCGCTGATTAGGGATACTAAGCTCATTCAATATATGTCAAGTTTTCTCCTACACGGTTAGTGAGTTGATTAACTTAAGATCTAAGATCAAGTGATCAGTTCAATGCAAGCAGTAAGGATAATATGAATGAAGAATAAGAGAAATCGCTTATCTATGTTTAGCTCTTGTTATCAACACCCTAAAACCCTGGACAAGCTAGCCGACTACTCGATCATGATGCAAGACATCAAAAACATGATTTCTGAATAATACTACATTAAGAAAAAGAGTAGAAAGCAAAGGGTTCAGGATGATCTTCTCTAGGCGAGAGATGGAGCCTTCTCCCTTACAAGTTGCAAATCGCCAAAAACAAGTCTAAGTCTCTTGCAAAAACTAACGTACTTTCCAAAATAGATAGGAGGCGCCTTTAAGTAGAGAGAAAGTATGGGAGCTAGGTTAAAAATCCCGAAATATCATGGAGGTTTCCTTATTTGTCGGGAACAATCGTTCAGCTGTTCTGTGCAAGAACAATCTTCAATCTGCTCCGCCTGATTGTTCTGTGCAAGAACACTCCAAAAAGACAACCTTTTCTTCATGCATCCTTTCTCACTCTTCTACGTAATCCGGACCTGCAATGACTCAGAAAGACTAGACAAACTCGAATTAGAATTAAAAACCAAATGGAATTGTATGCAAAATGTTGCAAAAACATGATATATCAATTCTCCCAGACTTAAATCCTTGTTTGTCCTCGAACAAGGCCAAGTATCAAGAAAGGGAGAAAAGTTTGAAAGCGTGGGAACTCGCTTATTCTTAGTACCATACTCTTACCATGAATCTCTGAACCATACAAACAGTAGACTAGAACCACACACACTTACTGGAACACAACTGACTGTTGTTCGAAAATCAGCTCCATACTCTACATCTCATACCTGAAAAAGCAACACTATCGAGATAAAAACTCCCTACATTCATTTAAGATCAGCGTGAGCTTCTCGTCACAGGCACTATTCAGGGTAGACGGGGTAGGAGTCAAACATACTAATTTAGTGGTGGATTTCAGGAGTTCTTAGAGATTACCAATTTTTGTAGAGGGTGCAGGATATCGCAGAAAACTACAAGAGAGGACAGATCCATTGATGTCCACAGCCCTTACTCGTTTCTGCTTTTCTCGGAGCAGTTGTTCTCCGATTCAGATCAACCGTGGGGGTTGTTCTGCGCATATCAACTTCCTTCACATACTGTTTTAAACTAGTACCAGCTCCCTGCTCATTTTTTTTAGTGGCATGTATTCTTGAGTTCATCTCCTTCTTCATCACTATGTACTCGACAACTTAATTAAACACTTAATTATAGATTTGTTTTTTTTTTAGTGAGGTGACGAAGGAGGATGTAACATGTGATATTTATGGTTGCCACTAGTGGTTCTTCATCGTTTTGGTTCGCACTGGAGCCCGTAACCATTGCCATTGTTCCTTTGCAGTAGGAACAAGTACTAATCAACTGTTTCCGTGTCATACCCTTGCCATTAAGTCGGAACAGGTACTTATCGACTGTTCCCATGCCATCTTATTCTTTTCTTGACTGAATGTTTGTAGTATTAATGAGTAAGACGCTGCTTTGATCCTTTTCTCTCTGATCTTTTTGCACATATCTGCACATAGAACACTTGGAAAACAATTGCATGAAGGTGGAACAAAGATTAAGGTGCAAGGTGAGAACTAGCTAAAGATGAGCTAGCCACTCAAGAACAGCAAGAGGGTTAGAAAGGAAAAGAAGTCCTGAGTGTAGTTCTCGTTTCCCTGATCTAGTTCCCTTAACAAGAAGAATTACAGTCAAGATTAGGTTCAAGTTAGGTGGAGTTAACTCTACCCAGTGTAACATGATCGGTGGAGAACTTCTGGAGAGTCAAGTGATATATGTCAAGGTGTTCCAGGTCCATATGTGGGTCTTTCGTCACTGCTAAGGTCACTGAATAAGAAAGTTAGAGCACGAGGTGGTTAAAAGATCATCAAAAAATAAGATCCTAATTCCCACGAGAGTTTTAACTGACTCGATCCTAAAAACTGACTCAATAATGAAACATCCAAATAAGTAGCACACAATCACCTCCCCCAGACTTACTTCACACCATCCCTGGTTGTGAAAATAAATCGGCGAAGGCGAAAATAAAACAAATCAAAGCACAAAAATAAATAGTTCAGATGGATAAGACAATGGGGGTGAAGTAGTCCTTGCGAACTCATTTTGATTCGCCGCTCTCGGAGCGACCAAGTGTCCTCCTGTTCCGCGGGAGTCTCTCTTCAGCTGCTGAAGATCCAGCCGGTTCTTTCCTTGGGCGATGCTGTTGTGGTTTGATTTCCTCAACGTCATCCATGTCAGCATCTGTAGGTAGTGCTCGTGGATCGGCACACATGAATTCCGGAGCAGGCAAGAATCGGATGTTCTCGAACATGGTTAAGTTCGTGAGGTTAGGTTGCTGTATTTTGCAGTACTGCGTGTTCCTCTCTTTGTCCGCAAACTTGTAGGTTGTCTCGTCGCGAAGGATGTGGCATGTGATCAGGTAAGCTTTATCGACAAACTCTATCTCGCTGTTGACTGTGTATGCCTAAAGGTTGATCCCAAAATGCTTGAGCAAAAGAGTGAGCAGGCTACCACAGCGATCCTTCTTGTTCTCAGTCCTTGTCAGCTAGTCTCTGCATGTGTAGAGCATCCAGATGAGGTGATATCCAGGGTTGGTCTTCACAGGTTGTATCGGGATTCCTGCTCTAGCTCTGCGAATCTCGTCCTCAACACCGGTGTACAGCATCTGCAGTTCTCCATTGGTGACCTTTGATGTCGGATCCTTCGCGAACAAGAGGTTGGAGATCATTTTTGCAATCACCCTTAGAGTAGGGTTCCTTATCTGCGACTGGTACGCCTTGCGGGATATGAATGGACCGTGTGCAATAAGGTCCCAAAAGACGTTTGATGGTGCAAACTTTTTCTCCACTGCTACCTCTTTAGGCTCGTCTTCTATTTCATAGATCTCGAGCTGATCGAGATTGAGTGAGCAGAACTTGCCGTCATCTATGAATGAGAAGGAGCAGTTCTCGTATGTCGGCACAGAAGGGTCTCATATCTGATCTTAGCCGTGGCGAGCACTTGGCGGACGAGGTCTGGGTAGAGATCGTGTGGGTTGTAGCAGAGGGGAGCAATCCCCATGGCCTGTAGTGTGTCAAACACGTCTGTATCAATACCAAGGGCAGCCAGTGTTTCCGCGTGACCAAAACGAGTCAGAAGGATCTCGGTGTTGAGGAGGGAGTTGTACGCCGTTGCCGACTCCTTGTACCATCCTTCACAGATTAAGTCTAGGAGTTGCGGGTCGTCGAGATTGATTGGTTGCCCTTCCTGTTCTCGTGGACACGGGTAGGAGGCCGGAACACTGTGTTCGTGGAGGCATCTACAAAACATAAAACAAAAGGTAGTTAGGTCTGTCATGGGTTGTCTAGAAAGGGAATGGGATCTTAAGCATATTTTCTTTGAATAAAGTCCATTCAAGTTCCAAACAACCTTGCAATTTAAAAGAAGGATATCCACGAGTATAAACATCGACCCTTTTCAGTGGGACAATCATCAAATTCAGACCTAACCCAACAATTGCGAGCAAGTGAAACAGTTGAGTTTCTTAGTCTAAAAACACATGTAAGCGATCGATAGGTCCCATCTATTGGTAACTCAATTTTGATTCTTCCATCAGTCTTATCAGTATAGCAATGATTGATTCAAAGGAATTCCTAGCTAGAATCAATCTAATTTTTATGCAAGAAGAATAGAAGAGAGTGAACCGCTGATCGCAATTGCAATCGCGCTTGTCGAAGGGTACGAGTTGCTTACTTGGTTCGGTTGAGAGAAATGACTGCAAACACAGAGAAACTCGAGAATCCAAGAGGTTAGAACCGAAAATCGTGAGAAATAGTTGAGGGATTTGAGAGTTGGTTTTAGGGTTCTTTCCCTTGAGTGGGGAGGTTATTCGGCGAAAAAGGATTGAGTGGGGGTGTGGAATGGGTCGGCCTTAAATAGGAAAACCCTAACCGTTTCCCCCTTCTATTTTTTATTATTTATTATTTTATTTTTTTTGTTTCCGAAAACGTACATGGAGGGAAAAACTGTTCTCCAGCGAGAACATGCAGTGGATTGTTCCGTCGGCAGATTCCGGGTTTTTGTTTTCTGAGACGAAAATTTAGAACGACTATAGAGAAATGAAAAAAGAAAAGATATATACACTTACCAGTGGGTTGCTCCCACCAAGCGCTTAGTTAAAGTCATTAGCTTGACTTGGTTACCCAATTAGGCTGAGGGGGGGTCGCTTAAGGGAATTTATTCACCTTCTGCGATTGTTGTTTCAGCAAGATATGGCTTCAGACGCTGGCCATTCACAAAAAATTCCCTTCTTTTTGTGTCCAGCAACACGACTGCTCCATATGACCGGACCTCTTTTATGATAAATGGTCCGGACCATCTTGACTTCAGCTTTCCAGAGAACAGCTTCAGCTTGGAGTTGAAGAGCAATACCTTGTCGTTTGGTTCAAAGTTTCTGTTGACAATTCGCTTATCATGATACGCCTTGGTCTTCTCCTTGTAAATCCTTGAGTTCTCATAGGCAATATGCCTGATCTCTTATAGCTTGTGGATCTGAATGGAGCACCTCTCTTTAGCTGACTTGATGTCGAAGTTGAGTAGTTTCACAGCCCAGGCCTCCTTGTACTCTAGTTCCACCGGGAGATGGCACGACGTACCATAGACCAGGTGATAGGGGGTGGTCCCGAGTGGTGTCTTGTAAGCTGTTCTGTAGGCCCACAGTGCATCATCTAATTTGAGAGACCAGTCCTTACGTGTAGCTCCTACTGTTTTATGCATAATGCTCTTGATCTCTCTGATAGACACTTCCACCTGGCCACTCGTTTGAGGGTGATAGGCGGTTGCCACTTTATGTTTACACCGTTATTCTTCTACATTCCTTGAAAGACCTTGTTGATGAAGTGGGTACCTCCATCGCCAATCACCACTCTTGGTACTCCAAACCCGGGAAAAATGATGGATTTGAACATTTCGGTAACAACACGTGCATCACTGGTTGGGCTGGCATTTGCTTCTACCCACTTGGAGACATAATCCACTGCGACTAGGATGTATTCTTATTTGTGAGAAGGTGGGAACGGTCCCATGAAATCGATCCCCCAACATCCGAACACTTCAACTTCCAATATGTAGTTTTGAGGCATTTCGTTCCTTTTACTGATGTTCCCCATCTTCTGGCACGCGTTGCATTTGGATATGAAAACATGAGTGTCTCGAAACATAGTTGGCCACCAAAATCCAGATTGGAGTACTTTGGAAACCGTTTTGAACATGGCGAAGTGACCAGCATAAGAGGAACCATGGCAATGGTGAAGAATTCCTGGAATGTCTGCTTCTGGAACGCATCTTCTGTATATTCTATCCTTGCATTGCCTGTATAAGAATGACTCATCCCAAATGTAATGCCTTGCTTCTCTCAGGAATTTCCTCTTGTCGTTTCCAGTGAATTTTAATGGCTCCTTCTCAGTTGCTTGGAAATTGGCGATCTCGGCGTATCATGGGAGATTAGGGTATCTTTTTTGAATTTCCGTTACGAACTGTTCCGATATGTTGGAACAGACTCGGGTTTCATCTAGCGGTTGTTCCGAATATCGCAGACCAATCACATTGACGTGTTCTACTGGGTGTTCCTCATCGAGAACAGTGTCTTCTTCAACCTTCATCCTTAACAGATGATCTGCAACCCCATTCTCTATGCCTTTCTTATCCTTTATCTCGAGGTCGAAATCTTGAAGCAAAAGAATCCATCTCAAAAGGCGTGGTTTAGCATCTTTCTTTGCGAGCAAGTATCGTAGGGCCGCATGGTCAGTCTGCACTATTACTTTAGATCCAACAAGGTATGAGCTGAACTTCTCGAATGCATAGACAATAGCTAGAAGCTCCTTCTCAGTAGTTGCATAACGACACTGAGCTTCATCCATTGTCATGCTCGCATAGTAGATCACATGACGCTTCTTATCTTTTTGTTGCCCAAGTACTGCTCTTACTGCAAAATCACTAGCATTTGTCATGATCTCAAAGGGAAGATCCCAGTATGGAGGTTGCACAATTGGTGCACTGATCAAAAATCCTTTGATCGTGTGGAAGGCAGCTAAACAATCGCTGTCAAAATCGAACGTGGTCTCCTTGCAGAGCAGCCGAGTGAGTGGTCTAGCAATTTTTGAAAAATCTTGAATGAACCTCATGTAGAAACCAACATGCCCCAAGAAGCTCCTGATCCCTTTTACTGTAGTTGGAGGTTGCACCATCATCACTTTGACTTTTGCCTTATCGACCTCTATCCTTTTTTCTAAGATCTTGTGTCCCAGAACAATCCCATCTTTGACCATGAAGTGGCATTTTTCTCAATTCAGCACTAAATGCTTTTCCTCGCATCTTTGTAGCACCCTGCACAAATTTGACAAACAAACATTGAAGGAACTTCCATAGACACTGAAATCATCCATGAAAACCTCCATTATGTCTTCGATCAGGTCAGTGAAAATTGACATCATGCAACGTTGGAAAGTTGCTGGAGCATTGCACAGGCCGAAGGACATTCTCCTGTATGCATATGTTCCGTAGGGGCATGTGTACGTCATATTCTCCTGATCGTCCGGATGGATGGGAATCTGAAAGAAACCTGAATAACCATCTAAAAAGCAGTAATATGGGTGGTTAGCCAATCTCTCAAGCATTTGATCAATAAAAGGAAGTGGAAAGTGATCCTTGCGAGTTGCCGCATTTAACTTGCGAAAATCAATGCAGATGCGATGCCCAATTACTGTTCTAGTTGGTATCAGTTCATTATTTTTATTTGTTATGACAGTAATTCCTCATTTTTTAGGTACTACATGAACATGACTAACCCATTTACTATCAGAGATGACATAAATTACACCAGCCTCTATAAGTTTCATTATCTCTTTCTTCACAATATCTTTTGGATTCAACCTCCTCTATGTTCTACAGAAGTCATCGATTCATCTTCTAGGTGTATTCTATGCATGCACAAATCAGGTGAAATCCCAGGTATGTCAGCTAAAGAGTATCCCAATGCCTTACGATATTTTCTAAGTTCACATAGAAGCAATGCAGTTTCAGCATTGTTCAAGTCTAAATTCACAATGACAGGGTATGTCGAGTTTGGCCCTAGAAACGTGTACCTGAGTCCCTTGGGTAGGGATTTGAGTTCAACCTTTGGAGCCTTCAATTCGCTCCATGGTCCTTCAACCTGGACAGAGTGAGCAATCGGTTTCGCAGGGATAGATATTTTCTTTGTTCCGTTCATGTCGTTGCTCTCTCTAAAACTTAGATAGGCAATTATTCTCTCCATACTCCTTGCCGAATCTAGCATCTTTTCATACCCATCGGCGTCAATGTTTTCCACATTTTGCTCATCTTCACCTCGAATCAGTGCTAGCTTGAGCGGATCATCGATGATGATCTCTTTAATCATCCCATATAGTGGTTCTAAAGGGTCTTGTTCCTCATCTACCATGAAGGTTTGCTGAGTTAACATCGGCTTCTTAAGCAATTCGTTCATCTCAAATTTCATCACAATGTCTCATAGGTGGAAATCAATCTTTCCTTTTCGTACATCTATGATAGCCCCAACTATGCAGAAGAATGGCCTTCCTAGGATGAGTAGATCCTTGGATTCTTCATCAAGCTCTAGAACCACGAAATCCGCTGGAACAGTCGTGTTTCCAATTTGAACTTGGAGATCTTCAAGGATACCCATTGAATTCTTTACTGATCTATCTACAAATATGAGAGACATCCTGGTGGTGGGTTTGAAATTTGTGAATCCCAAGCGCCTGGCTACATAGTAGGGTATGAGGTTTATGCTTGATCTGAGATCAACCAGAGAACAGGCGAAGACTGTTTTCCCGATTTGAATGGAGAGAACAAATTTGTTAGGATCTCTCATTTTCTTGATTGCCTTGTTATGCAGTACTGCACTTCATTATTTTGAAACAATCGTGAATTCTCTGTCCTTAGATATCTTCCCAGAGACCAATCTCTTCATGAAACTACGCATAGAGGACATCATTTGGATCGCGTCAATCAAGGGGAGTTTGACTGTTAAGTCTTCAAGCATCTTCCTGCATTTCATCTCCTCTCGATCTCTTCGGGTTGCTTTTGCCGGAACAAGATATGGTACTTTAGGAATGTAAGCGCAAACAGGCTTAGTGAGTGGTTGAACGACCTCGGAAGGTTGTTCTTTGTTGGATGGATCAGCCTGTTCCGGAACGTTTCCAGCCGTTGGAACGTCCTTAGGTGGTTGTTTTGCCTCCTTTTGTTTCCTTTTTTCTGCAGCAATGTATTTCCTTGGCGCTGGATCAGCGAGTTGCTTTCCACTCTTCAGTGATACTGCATTGCATTCCTTGGGATTCTTATCTGTCTTTCCAGGGAGTGTACCTTGTTGCCTCTTAACGCTCTCAACAGTCTGATCGATCTGAATATCCATCTGTCCCATGTGACTAGAGACGTTGTCGTACTTGGTACTCAGGTCACTGAACATATTGTTCATTCTTTTGTTGATGTCGGTTTTGACTTGATTTAATTCCTTCCCTTGTATCTGCTGACCTTGGAGCAGTTGTTGCATCATCATAGCCAAACTCTTCAACTCGTCTTGGGGAGCAGTTATAACAGGCGGAGCAGCTTGCTGGTTGGTTTGTTGTCTCTGGTTCTGGAATTGGGAGTATTGAGCCTGACTGAGAACATAGGTATTTCCCTGGTGATTCTGTTTGTACCCCCTTTGGTACCCTGTGTTAAGTCCTTGACTGTTCTGAGGGTTATCAGTGGTGTTGTCACTTTTGGGGTTGCCGAACAGGTGTGGATTATTCCTCACGTTGGGGTTTGGGTGATAGTTCTTGAACTGCCATCCTTGCCCATTCACGTAGCTGACCTTATGCTGATCGGCGGCTGGCTGTTCTGCATCCGATGTAGTGTCCACGACTGCCTTATCCTGAGGCGATTCCTCCATAATGAAGACTTGGTTTTGATTGCTTTTGATCAGATCAACCTTGGCAGTTAGCTCATCAATCTTATTGTTATCGATGCTGTTCACCTTTTGGGTGCGATCGCTCTCCCGGTTGTTATCAGCTGAGCTTGATGCCTTGTTCTCGATCAGTTCGAACGCGCCTTGTGTTGATTGGGTCATGAAGTCTCCCTTACTGGCTGCGTTTAGGGCGTTCATGTATTCCCATCCAACTCCATCATAGAACACTCCAAGCAGATAGTCATCTTCAAATCTGTGGTATGGGCATTCTCTGCGGTAGACAGTGAATCTCTCCCATGCATCACAAAACGGCTTGTTCGCCAACTGTTTAAAAGTAGCGATTTTCTGCCTCAGAGCTGCTGTTTTGGACTTCGTGTAGACATGGCTTAGGAATGCAGATCTGACTTGCTCCCAAGAGATGAGTGATCCGGTGAGCAGAGAGTCTAGCCAGCGAGCAGCTTTCCTATCGAGAGAGAAAGGGAACAACGTGCATTTGATGTAGTCCGGTGGTAACCCGTTCACTCGTGGGAAACCACACAACTTCTCAAAGTTTTCAATGGGGTCCATTGGGATTTTTGTAGGCAATCCATTGAAAATCTTTCTCTGCACCAAGCTGATCAAAGCTGGCTTGTTTCGAAGTCTTGTCTAGTGCATGGTGGTGGGTTGATTCTCGTGCGCGTAATGGACAAGTTACGCAGGAGGTTCCTCTGCCCAATCAGAATTGTTTCTCCCTGCCGATTTTGTTGGTTAGCAGCGTCGTGGGCTGCTTGCTCAGCAGCGGCTTGTTGCGCTTGGATGGTTTGTTGCATCTGCTGCATTTGCTGTTGCATCAGTGAGAACGCGGCAGTGAGATCATCCTGATTGACAGGATTTTCTATTGTGGTAGTGGTGGGCCTTTGTTGGTGGTGGTTCTGCCGTTCTAATCTTGCGAGCTCTTCGTTACTAAGCTGGTGTAGTGGTCCTTGTGCGTTGCTCCGAGTATGTCTACTGGTCATGCACCTGGATCATTAGCTGTAATAAAGAGATAAAAGCAAGTTAGATATCTTAGACTAAATATGAAACCGAAAAATAAAGGTAAAAGATCTTGTCCCCGGCAACGACGCCAAAACTTGATACAGTAAAAATGAATATTTGATACTGTCAAGTTTAACAGTTGTAATTGTAATATTTGAGATTCAATCCAGATGACCAGTTTACACTTTATTCTTATGAGTTTAAAGTTTAGCTAAGAATCAAAGTGGGTTTGATTTCAGTAATGACGTAGGAAACACGAAACTAGAAGTTGTATTCAATTTAAACAAGAAGCCAGTCTAGGGTATTTCATCAGGTGTTGAAATGGAGCCAACCAATTATCAATCGCAATGAAAAACCATCTAGAACTCGGATCACTCAGCTGGGACAGCCCACTGTCGTGGTGCTGTTCCTCTTTGCAGATCGATCTTGTCACCTAAACTTTTGTTTGGGACAAGATGCGATGGCAAGCCTTAGAGATCAAGTCTAATATGTTCACTTAACACCCTAATATCTACTCTCGCTGATTAGGGATACTAAGCTCATTCAATATATGTTAAATTTTTTCCTACATGGTTAGTGTGACGATTAACTTAAGATCTAACATTAAGTGATCAGTTCAATGCAAGCAGTAAGGATAATATGAATGAAGAATAAGAGAAATCGCTTATCTATGTTTAGCTCGATCATGATGCAAGACATCAAACACATGAATTCTGAATAATACTGCATTAAGAAAAAGAGTAGAAAGCAAAGGGTTCAGGATGATCTTCTCTAGGCGAGAGATGGAGCCTTCTCCCTTACAAGTTGCAAATCGCCAAAAACAAGTCTAAATCTCTTGCAAAAACTAGCGTATTTTTCAAATAGATAAGAGGCGCTCCTTTTATAAGGAGGCGCCTTTAGGTAGAGAGAAAGTAGGGGAGCTAAGGTAAAAATCCCGAAATATCATGGAGGTTTCCTTATTTGTCGAGAACAGTCGTTCGGCTGTTCTGCGCAAGAACAATCTTCAGTCTGCTCAGCCTGATTGTTCTGTGCAAGAACACTCCAAAACGACAACCTTTTCTTCATGCATCCTTTGTCACTCTTCTACCTAATCTGGACCTGCAATGACTCAGAAAGACTAGACAAACTCGAATTAGAATTAAAAACCAAATGGAAACGTATGCAAAATGGTGCAAAAAACATGATATATCACCATATCATGGACCTGCAATGACTCAGAAAGACTAGACAAACTCGAATTAGAATTGAAGGCGTAATCGGCAGATTGTGTACGATACAAACCGCCTAAGGAGCCTCAGCATTTGTTAAAGTGGCCTAAGTCATTATGGATATTCTTGAACCTCTTGAACTTGTTCCCGAATTCGACGGAATGATTGTTGTAGATCGCAACAATCTCCCTCTTTGCCCTCCTCTTCGCTCTACGAACCTCTCGGGCTTGTTTCGCGGTCAGGTCTTGGATCACGCCTTGAAGACGAGCGTGTTCCCTCTTGGCCACCTCGGCCTTGAAACGATGAGTCCTTGCCTAGCGGAAGCTTGTCTTCAAAGCTTCATCTATCATATGGATACCCTGAAAAAACTCTAAGAGGGGGGAAAATATTTGGCAAAATATAACAAGCAAGTTGCAAAATACTAACCCCCATGCATAGTCGAGAGGCTTCTGCGACCATCTCCGATCGGGTCAACTCCCCGAGATCCAGAAATTGATCACTATTTTGCGGAACTGAGTTGATAAAACCACCAACATCGTCATCACCAATCCCGTAATCCGATACGTAGACTTGGCTCGTGTCACTCCCATTTTCGGCAAAATAGTTCTCATACCATTCACCATGAGGCGACTCCTCCGCAGAAGCACTACCTTCACCAAAATCGATCCCCTTATCTCTAGGGGACCGACTCCTCTCCCTCACCTCGGGAGCTTCATACAAAGGATATTCTTCAATCTCAATCTCAGGATCAGGATTTCTTTCTGCAGCAACTTGGGGTTGAGCTTGAGAATGGTGATACTCCACCGCTGAACAAACACGTTCTGGAGAAAAGTACCCCCAATAAAATGGCCCGCCTCGGAGAAGATCCCTAACGGTGGTCAAAATTTTTGGTTGCGGAGGAAGAAATGTGAAGTCTGCAAAACCAAAAAGAAAACACATGGTTAGTTATCGGGAAAATAATCAAACACCAAGATGTTCGACCATGCTACCCTTTCTTCCGTAACAGAAGCGTTGTCTACTCAGACAAAGAAAAAATGCTTCTGCCAATCGTGAAATTTTGAACCAATCGACTTTATGATTGTCATAAAGCCTCTCGGTTTAAGGCAATAGAACTTTTTCGACTTCTGCACCGTCAGAAAAGCCTCGAGATAGTCAGCATCAAGAGTCATCCCGCGCTCATAGCTCAGCACCAGGATACCAATGAGGTGTTGCAACCCGCCAGGAGATAGCTTACTTATCAATAATCAAAGACGGGCCAGAAACCGGATTATGACTGACAGGATCGGAAACCAAAGACGACAATGTAAAAGATGCGCTTCGTAACACGTAAAATAGCCCTCAAGTAGAGCCTCAGCCCTTTCTCCATCTACGGAAAGTCGAAACTCAACTTCTTCCAGAACTTGGCAGAATCGCCTAATAGTCCGAAGGAATGAGATAATGCTTTTGCTCGGTCCACTGTGCTCCTCTTGACCCTTCAGCCTAGTAGGATCATATGCGACTGATTGTTTTCTTCTTAGAGCTTGTTAGGGAACGTTAATTTTTAACTACTGCTAATTACTTTTTATGTTTTCCAGCGTGCTCAGACAAGGAAAAGTATTGTTTATGGTATTGGAAGTTATCAGTACAAAGACCCCATCCCTTCTCAGCCTGCTTGTGTCTCATTGAAGAGAAACCTCGATCTGGAGATGCGGTTGACTGGCGTGGAGACTACCTCTGCAGAAGTGAAGGCTGATCTCACTACCTTCAAGGCAAACTTCAAGGACGAGATGTCTGAAACAAGGAGCTCTGTCAATATGAGTTTGCAAGCTCTCCAGCCTCAACCTTCTGCTACAACTGCACCAACAACAATGCATGTACCTGAAACTCATGATCAGCCTCAAGCTTCACATCAAGCTCCTCCTCCTCCACATCCAACCACAATGCAACAATCTGATTTAGATAGGTGGTGTGTTATCGAGCTTGGACTTTAGGTGGTTGTTTTTGTGACCTAAAAAAAATCTTTTATATTATAAGTACGTATGAACAATGCATGCATGTATAATATTTTATCTATTTTGAAAAAAATATTAATATATATTTTTGGTTTCTTTGTATTTTGGTTCTAGTTTATGTTATTTTTTAAAAAATTATTAATATATATTTTTGTTTTTTTTTAATGTATTTTTTTTTAAAAAATTGTATTAAGTCACGAAAAACATCATGGTAGAATTCGTGTCAATATACACACGAGAAAATGTATCAATTTTTTGGATAAATCACCACGAAAATGATCGTATCAAAACATGGCTAAAATACTTACAAAATATTTGTCTCTATTCGTAACTTACTTTTAGCCATGATTAATTTGTGCCAAAACGTGGCATATTTTAGTGAAAAATGGACCGTAGCTAAATCGTGGCTTTAGGAATACAATTAGCTAGTACATTTTGAAAAGGCTACAAACCTGTAAAAAGATTTTTTTTTTTTTTTTGTGGTTTTTCATGACTATAGTCTCATATAGCCACAAAATCTATCGTGTCTATAGCCTCTTTTTTACTAGCGTGTTGTCAGGGACTGATTTCTTTCAGCAATCAGGACGTGCGGCCTTAGTACTTTTCCACCGTTGTGGTTACTAAGTCAGCCTTTTAGATAGACTAGATCAGCACTTAGAGAGAGAGTGGGACGTTTTTAGAGAGAAGGCAGGGTTTTTGAAGTGTTTTTCTTATATAAATCTAAATGCTTTACAAGTGAGGATCTCACCCCTATTTATACAAAATCACGTCCTTAACGGATGGTGGAGATTAAACCGATCTAACGGTTAGGATTAATTTCCTCCCCTTAAGTAACTTCATAGTGAAGTACCTTCCACTTAAGTAACTTCATAGTGAAGTACCTTCCCCTTAAGTAACTTCACCCTTGGGTTTTCTATATTTTACATTATCCTTACTTAGATATTTTACAAGCTTATAACTTAGAAAAATACTAAGTATGGTCGGTTCTTAACCTCCCGGTCCCGACCCGTTCTTTCTTCAAAAAGTTGGGGTGTGACATCCTCCCCTACCTAAGCCGGTGACGCCCTCGTCGCCGTGTATGCCTTCAGCGCATCCTGGAACTGCCATAAGTCTTTTTCCGGTTCCCAGGTTGCTTCAGCTTCTGGTTGACCCTTCCACTTGATAAGGAAATGGGTCTGTCTCGAGACTCCTTGTTTCCGGACCTCTTTGGACGCCAATATCTTTTCAATCTCCTCGTCATATGACTTAGTCATGATTGGCGGTGCCCTCGTTGAAACGCCTCGGTCTCGATCATCTTCGTCCACGTGATAAGGCTTCAGCATGCTCACATGGAAGACCGGATGAATCTTCAGTGTATCCGGCAAGTCCAAACAGTAGGAAACCTTTCCCACCTTCCCAACTATCTCAAACGGCCCTTCGTACCTCCGGATCAAGCCTTTGTGTAGACTCCGGAATGCCTTGAACTGTTGTGGCAACATCTTAACGAGAACAAGGTTGCATACTGTGTACTCCGAAGGCCGTCTCTTCTCATCCGCCCACTTCTTCATACGCTTACGGGACTTCTCCAAACATGTTCGGGCTTGATCAGCATGTTCCTCCCAATGCTTGACCATGATAAACGCCCTGGGCTTCTTCCCTTAGTCTTGGGCGCAGCCAAAGTATGTGGAGTGAGTGGTTGCTGTCCGGTTGCAAGCTCGAACGGACTCCGTCCCGTTGCCTCACTGCGTTGAAGATTGTATGAGAACTGGGCTATGTCCAGCAACTTCGCCCAGTCTCGTTGGTTGGCGCTCACAAAGTGTTGGAGATAGCCCTCCAACAAGGCATTCACCCTCTCGGTCTGCCCATCAGATTGCGGGTGAAAGCTTTGGAGAAACTTAACTCTGTTCCCAGCATCTTGAACAGCTCCGTCCACAAACGCCCAGTGAATCGGGGATCCCGATCACTCACGATGTTCCGCGGCATCCCCCAAAGTTTCACCACGTTCTTGAAGAACGCCCTAGCTGCCTCCTCTACAGTACAATCCCGATCACATGCCACAAGCGTTCCGTACTTGGAGAACCAATCCACGATCACCAAGATAGATCCAAATCCTTCGGACTTGGGTAATGCGCTGATGAAGTCCAGCAAAACCGAGTCCCATGGTCTCTCCGGAATCGGAAGTGGCTGTAGCAACCCCGCAGACTGCTTGTTCTTGGACTTGTCTTGTTGGCATATTAGACAAGTCTTCACATAAAGCTCCACGGTATCCCTCATCCGTGGCCAATAGTATCCAGCTTCGACAAGTGCCATCGTTCTCTTCTGTCCCGGATGGCCTGCCCATCAGGTATCATGGCACTCCCGAATAATATCCCGTCGAAGGCTCTCCCACTTCGGGACATAAAGTCGACGACCTTTGGTGTAGAGTAGCCCGTCCTCTACCCAAAACCGATGCACCTTCCCCTCATTGGACAGCTTCATTAGCTTCTTGGCAACTGGATCACGTTCCAGCCCCTCCCGGATTCGAGCCATAATATTCCCCTCGACTTGGCTCATCGCTGCTAACTCCGCTTTCCGACTTAGTGCATCAGCCACCACGTTCACCTTTCCTGGCTTGTACTCCAAGGTGTAATCAAACTCGGCCAGGAAATCTTGCCATCTTGCCTGCTTTGGGGACAATTTCTTCTGGGTCTGGAAGTAACTCGTCGCCACGTTGTCTGTCTTGACCGAGAAATGCGACCCAAGGAGATAGTGTCTCCAAACTCGCAAGCAATGAACTATGGCGGTCATCTCTTTCTCTTGAACCGTGTACCGCCGTTCAGTCTCATTGAGCTTACGGCTCTCAAAGGCGATTGGATGCCCATTCTGCATCAGTACTCCCCCGATGGCATAGTCGGAAGCATCCGTGTGTAACTCAAAAAGAAGGCTGAAGTCGGGTAAGGCAAGGACAGGTTCTTGACTTACGGCATTCTTCAGCTCCTCGAAGGCTTCTTTGCAACGTTCAGACCAATCCCATGTCTTCCCCTTCTTAAGCAAGTCTGTTAACAGTGCCGCCTTCTTTGAATATCCCTCGATGAACCGACGATAGTAGTTGACCAGACCTAGGAAAGATCGTAACTCCGTCACCTTGGTCGGGGCCTCCCACTCCGTGATTGCTTTAACTTTCGGTTCATCCATCTTCAGCTTCCCGTGCCCAATGACATGGCCTAGGAACTGAACTTCCTCGGTGGCAAAGGTACACTTCTCCCGTTTCACAAAAAAATCGTTCTCACGGAGAACCCGAAAAACGGTCCGCAGGTGCTCCACATGTTCCTCCATCGAGTTGCTGTAGATAACGATATCGTCCAAGTTTGCCACCACGAACCGATCCAAGTAGGGCTGTAGCATCTGGTTCATCAACGTACAGAATGTAGCTGGGGCGTTCGTAAGACCGAATGGCATCACCAACCACTCGAACGACCCATACCGTGTTATGCACGCAGTCTTCGGTTCATCGCCTTCCGCTATTCGGACTTGATAATAACCCTTCTGCAAGTCCATCTTCGTATAGACCTTTGCCCCTCCAAGTCTATCGAAGAGATCCGCGATCAATGGAATAGGATAGCGGTTCTTGATGGTTACCTTGTTAAGGGCCCGGTAGTCCACGCACATTCTCAACGAACCATCGTGTTTCTTCTGGAACAAAACCGGTGCCCCGTAAGGTGCCTTGGACGGTCTCAGCTTCCCCGCCCCTAACAACTCATCGAGCTGTTTCCGTAACTCCTCCAGCTCGGTTGGAGCCATCCTAAACGGTGCCATAGATGGTGGCTTGGCTCCTTGCTCCAACTCGATCTGATGGTCCACCGCCCTCCTCGGTGGTAAATTCTCAGGCAACTTAGCGGGCATCACGTCCTTATTCTCTTCAAGGACCGTCTCAACGACTTGTGGGATTCACTCCGCGTTCTTAGGCTCATCCTCCATTTTCATCATGGCCAAAAACGTGGATTCACCCTTCTTCACCCCCTTGGTTATTTGCATCGCCGATAGTTGCCTCGTCCCCTCGGTCTTTTCCTCCAAGGCTGGAATCATGCACGGTGAACCCTTCTCGAGAATGCACACCGAGCTCAATGCGGGCATGGGTATGGCTGAGACTTGTCTCATGAAATCCATACCCAAGACCACCTTGAAGTCGTCCATAGGAATGACTGAGATGTCTACTGGTCCGGTCCAACTTCCCAACCGCATCCCGACCTTACGGGCGATCCCATTGACGGGTTGAGCCTTAGCGTTCACTGTCTTCATCCAACTATCCTTCTTGGACCACTTGACACCAAGTCTCACTGCTTCGTCTATCACCATGAAGTTGTGAGTGGCCCCCGTATCCACCATCACTCGGGTAGGTTTATCGTTGATCCGAGCCTCAACGTACATGAGCCCCTTGCTCGTTGGATTCACCACCGGGTTAGCCTTCAGGGCGTTCAGCAACTGCAACGATCCCATCTTACTTGGTCCTTCTTCTGGAGTCTCGGTCTCCCGATTCTCCATGATTGCGGACAAGGACCCCATCTTCGGACAGTCCTTCATTGCGTGTGGCCCCTTGCACACGAAGCATCCTCCCTTAGGAACGAAGGACTTCTTCCTCGCTTCAAAATCTTCCCGACGAGCACCCTTCTCAAAACTCCTTGAGTTGGATGGCCGGCCCGTGTCCCGTCTTGCTCCTCCACCTTTGGCCACAACCTGCTCCTTCCTCTTAAAGGACTCAGACGGACCCGAGGTACGGAAGTCGGACAGGGACTCAGCCACCGCAATGGCTTCATCCACTGTCTGAACTCCCCGACGCTGCAACTCTTGCTTGGCCCAAGCTTGCAGTCCATCGGTGAAGTAGAACACGAGATCCTTCGCCGTCATGCTCGGGATCTGAAGCATTAGTGTTCTGAACTCCTTCCATAGTCTCGGATCGAGCCACGCTGTCTAAGTTCCCTCAACTTCTTGCGGGCTTCATACACGATGTTCTCCGGGTAGAACTGCCGCTTCAACTCTCTCTTGAAATCATCCCAAGTATCGATCCGGCACATTCCTTGCTCGATCTTGGAATGCTTCCTGCGCCACCACAGCATGGCCGTGTCCGACAGGTAGGACGTTGCGGCCTTCACCTTCGCATTCTCATCCACCAGGTTGAGATTGTCGAAGTACTGCTCCATCTGCAGAAGGAAATTCTCGACCTCCTTGGCGTCCCTCACACCGTTGAACCGGTTTGGTCGCGGAAAGTCAACCCGACCAGCACTAGGTCCTCCAACGGCTCCAGCATTAACGCTTGCCCTCTTGACCAGCGTAATGTCTTCCTCCATCACAGTAAGATGTGCCTTCATCCCCTCGATGTCATCACGCAAAGCCTGGACGGATCTGTCACCAACTCCTCGAGTCGAACGAACCGAGTGTCCAAATCGGCAGCATTTTGCTTCACATCTTCAAGCCCACCGAACACGACACCTTCCAGCTCATTGACGGTATGCTCGACCCTCTCGAGCTTCTCACCAATCTCACCCACGGCCACACTCAAGGCCTCACGGGAAACACTCTTTTCCTGTTAGTTTCCAGCACGTGTGGACGTGGTCTCCCTACCGCGTTCTTCCACACCGGATGTCGAGCTCACTTCCTTATCTTTGCCTCCCTTCACCATTTTCAAACGGACAGAGTCTCCCCTTGTCTGGATCGTAACTTCGCTCTGTTACCAACTGTCACAGACTGAGTTCTTTCAGCAATCAGGACGTGCGGTCTTAGTACCTTTCCACCATTGTGGTTACTAAGTCAGCCTTTCGGATAGACTAGATCAACACTTAGAGAGAGAGTGGGACGTTTTTAGAGAGAAGGCAGAGCTTTTGAAGTGTTTTTCTTATATAAATCTGAATGCTTTACAAGTGAGGATCTCACCCCCTATTTATAAAAAATCACCTCCTTAACGGACGGTGGAGATTAAACCGATCTAACGGTTAGGATTACTTTTCTCCTCTTAAGTAACTTCATAGTGAAGTACCTTCCACTTAAGCAACTTCATAGTGAAGTACCTTTCCCTTAAGTAACTTCTTAGTGAAGTACCTTCCCCGTAAGTAATTTCACCCTTGGGTTTTCTATATTTTACATTATCCTTACTTAGATATTTTACAAGCTTATAAATTAGAAAAATACTAAGTATGGTCGGTTCTTAACCTCCCGGTCCCGACCCATTCTTTCTTCAAAAAGTTGGGGCGTGACAGTGTGCACTCCAACCCTTGTTAATGCAACTGAACATATATATATATATATATACATATATATATATATATATATATATACACACTAAAGACATTCAAATGCATTCCAAAATGACTTAAAGTAAAACTTAAATCAAATTCTAAAATGTAATGGGTATTGTTAAGGTTTGGACTTTGCCAGTGCTAATGGGCCGAGATTACATTCTATTGGGCCGATACATGGCACAGGCCCATACTCCCTCATGTCCTTGTGCACCTCGTGAACACATATATATATAACACAGGTTTAGTATGTGATTTAGGTCACAGGAGAAATCTGCATATTATCATCGAGCAATCAGCAACAAGAATCAAGCAAGAGACTACAAGCAAGATAGGATACAACAATACAAGAAAGATAGCTTAGGCCTAAGTCTATCTTATCTAAGGGCTTTGTTATATTCAATAGCTTGAGGGGTCTGATTCTTTGTAACTCATATAGCACACACTGGATTATAGTGTTGCTATCATCTCNCAAGATAGGATACAACAATACAAGAAAGATAGCTTAGGCCTAAGTCTATCTTATCTAAGGGCTTTGTTATATTCAATAGCTTGAGGGGTCTGATTCTTTGTAACTCATATAGCACACACTGGATTATAGTGTTGCTATCATCTCTTTGATCTAGTGGATTTTGGGAGCAGGAGTTCTCCCACGAGACGTACCGGTTAGAGGCCGGGAACTCGTTAAATTGATTGTGTCTTTACTTTCGGATTTTAGAACTAGATTAAAGATAACTTCAAACCTAAGTAATCTAAACAATAATCTCTACAAGTGGTATCAGAGCAACCGGGTTGTTAAGGACACTTAGGATAAAGGAAGAGAGTTGATCAATAGAGAGTACCTGATTCACAAGCGATGTCTAACACACACATAGAGATGGATCGGTTTGACGGTACTGGGGATTTTGCACTATGGAAGGTGCGCATGCTCGCACACTTTGGGGTGCTCGGTCTGAAGTCAATTCTCACTGACGAGAAGTTATTAAAGGATAACACAGACACAAAGGAAGAACCTGAATCGACATCCAGAGATACAGGGAAGGGATTAGCTGGAATTGTTGAGCCAACATCAGTCTTGGATCCTGTAAAATTCGAAAAATCAGAAAAGGCTAAGGACTTGATAGTGCTGAATGTTGGAAACAAAGTCTTAAGGAAAATTAAACATTGCGAGACAGCTGCTGCGATGTGGAGTACATTGGATAAACTGCACACAGAGACTTCTTTACCCAACAGAATACACCTACAACTCAGGTTCTATACTTTTAAGATGTCTGACTCTAAAACCATTGATGAAAACGTGGATGATTTTCTGAAATTAGTAGCTGACCTAAGCAATCTGCAAGTTGAAGTTTCTGAAGAAGTTCAAGCAATCTTGCTATTAAGTTCCTTACCAAATAAGTATGATCAACTCAAGGAGACACTCAAATATGGGAGAGACACACTAAGTCTAAACGAGGTTACTGGAGCTGCGAGGTCGAAAGAAAGAGATTTGATCGAGAGTGGTAAATTCACAAGGTCAGGTGGAGAAGGCTTAATGGTTGAGAGAGGTAGGACGGACCACAGGTCAGGAAAAGGAAGTGGAAGAACCTACAAGGGAAGATCTAAGAGCCGATTGGGTAGGTCTAAGTCACGGCCCAGGAACAACAGGAACACTAAGGGGTGTTTTATATGGGGAAAAGAGGGTCATTGGAAGCGTGAGTGTCCTGATAGGAGGACAGGTAAATCGCAAGACTCTGCCAACGTCGTAGCAGAGCCACAGCAACCTCTCATACTCACTGTCAGTGCTCAATACACAAAGGATGAATGGGTAATGGATTCAGGATGTTCGTTTCACATTACACCTGATAAAAGCTTCTTGTTCGACTTGGAAGAATTTAAAGGAGGAAAAGTATTAATGGCAAATAATACCCACAGCAACATCCAAGGAATTGGGAAGATTAGAATTCTTAACCCAGACGGCTCTACAGTTATCCTAACCGGGGTTTAATTTCCTATGGGATGCTGGAAACATCAGGTTGCAGATATGAAGGCAAGGACCTCATGGTAAATTTTTTCAAGGATGATAAGAAGGTCATATCAGGAAAATATCATCAGGGGTTATACTATCTTCAAGGAATAGTCTCGAGAGGAGAGATTAATCTATCAAAGGTGGAGAGAAATATGACTAATGTATGGCATTCCCGCCTCGGTCATATGAGCTTAAGTAATATGTCTGTCCTTGTCAAGAATGGATTCATCACTGACAAGGAGGTTAAGGAATTGGATTTCTGTGAGCAGTGCATCATAGGAAAATCACACAAACAAAGTTTTCCTAAAGCTAAACACGTGACTCAAGGGATTCTAGAATATGTTCATTCTGACCTTTGGGGTTCTCCTTCTACACCAGATAGCCTGGCTGGAAATAAGTATTTTGTGACGTTTATTGATGATTTTTCGAAGAAAGTCTGGATTTACTTCTTGAAAACAAAGGATGAGGTATTCTCGAAATTTAGAGATTGGAAGGCAGAGGTTGAGACCAAGACAGAAAAGAAGATCAAATGTTTAAGAACTGATAATGGCTTAGAGTTCTGCAACAAACAGTTTGATGATTACTGCAAACAGGCTGGGATTAAGAGGCATAGAACCTGCACTTACACCCCGCAACAGAATGGGGTTTCAGAGAGAATGAACAGAACTATCATGGATAAAGTGAGGTGCATGCTAGCCGAATCTGGTCTGGATCAAAGTTTCTGGGCAGAAGCAGCATCGACTGCAATATATTTGATCAATAGATCGCCTAACTCTACACTAAAGTTCCAGATGCCTGAGGAAGTATGGTCGGGGTCAAAACCGGACTTAGGACACCTTAGAACGTTTGGTTGTTCTGCCTATGTTCATGTGACTGAGGAAAAGACTGGGCCGAGGGCCATTAAGGGAGTATTCGTTGGATACCCTATGGGTACAAAAGGATACAGAGTCTGGATAGAAGATGAAAGAAGATGTAGAACAAGTAGAAACGTTATCTTGAATGAAGAAGAACTATACAAGCATACTGTTACCAAAGAGAAAGCGAGTGTAGAGGTCACAACCGAGAGGAATGCTGAACATGAAAAGAAAACTAAGAAACGAGTTTCGTTCAGTGATGATTTGATCAGGGGACCTTCTCACTCCCCTTCGATCGAAGTAGCACCTGATCAAGGTGGAGAAGAATCATCGACAGACAGCAGCAGCAGCGGTTCAAGCGATCAGGAACAGGATCACGAATCCGAGAATGAGGATATTGAGACCCGAGATAGTTATATCCTAGCTCGCGATAGAGAAAGGAGACAGAACGTGAGACCACCATCACGGTATGAAGATGGAAATTTTGTAGCTTACGCGCTCAATGTGGTTGAGGACCTAGAAATCCAAGAACCCAAGTCCTATGGAGAGGCTATGAGATGTCGAGAAAGAAGACTATGGAAACAAGCTGCTGAAGAAGAGATGGAATCACACAAGAAAAATAGAACCTGGGATCTCATCGACAGGCCTTCTAAGGCAAAACTCGTTGGATGTAGATGGTTGTTCAAGTTAAAACCAGGCATTCCAGGAATAGAAAAGGAGAGATATAAAGGCAGGCTGGTTGCTAAAGGGTATTCTCAAAAGGAAGGGATTGACTACAATGAGATATTCTCACCAGTTGTGAAACACGTCTGTATCAGACTTATGCTAAGTATTGTAGTAAACCTAGACCTGGAACTAGAACAGATGGATGTAAAAACTGCTTTCCTACATGGGAGCTTGGAGGAAAGAATCCTAATGGAACAGCCTGAAGGATTCATAAAACCAGGAACAGAGAACAAGGTGTGTCTGCTAAGAAAGTCCCTATATGGCCTAAAGCAATCTCCAAGAAGATGGAACCACCGGTTTAACAGTTTCATGAAAGATCAGTTGTTTGAACGGTGTAGTAAGGACCTATGTGTCTACATGATAGACGTTCAAACAGATAGAGCGATCTATCTACTCTTATATGTCGACGACATGCTGATTGCCTCAAGAAAGCAATCAGAGTTCTTAAGGAGAAACTAAGTGGAGAATTCGAGATGAAAGACATGGGACAAGCCTCCAGAATATTGGGAATGGATATTATACGGGATAGAAAGAATGGGACCTTGATCCTATCTCAAAGAAACTACATCGAAAAGGTTATAAGGACTTTCGGCATGCAGGACGCCAAGACCGTGATTACTCCTACAGCATCGCACTTCAAGTTGAGAAGTCTTACAGATGATGAATGGAAAGAAGAGGCAAGACACATGGAAAGAACACCCTATGCTAGCGCAGTGGGAAGCCTAATGTACGCGATGGTGGGCTCTAGACCTGACCTAGGATTTGCAGTAGGTTATGTGTGCCGCTTTATGAGCAAGCCAGGACGAGAACACTGGAAAGCAGTCCAGTGGATCCTAAGGTACTTAAAAGAAGCCATAAATTCAAATCTTACATTCAAAAAGAACTCGACACTACTAGTGGAAGGATTCTCAGACTCAGACTATGCTACTGACATAGACAGAAGGCGGTCTGTAACAGGATATGTATTCAAATTTGGAGGCAATACAGTATCATGGAAATCATGCCTACAATCAGTAGTTGCACTATCTACTACAGATGCCGAATATATGGCAATGAATGAAGCAGCAAAAGAAGCAATGTGGCTAAAAGAAATATGCACAGAGTTAGGATTCAAGCAACAAGGTATAAAACTCTATTGTGATTCTCAAAGTGCTTTATCCCTAGAAAGAAATCCAGTCAATCACGAGAAGACAAAGCATATAGCCACAAAGTTCAATTTCATACGAGACCTAGTGGAAGCAGGCGACATTGTCCTAAACAAGATTCACACTAATGTCAATCCTGCAGATTTCCTAACTAAGACAGTACCTGGTCAGAAGTTCCAGCTTTGCTGTGAGCTTTTGAACCTTCACTGAGAGGACAAGGGAAGCTCCAGGTAATTCATGTTGACAGACTCCACCCTCGCAAATCACAAACCAAGAAACAAAAGGAGTTAGTGATGTGTGAGAAAATTAAGTGTCAACTGGTATCATCATGAAAGGGAAGAATTACCTGGAGCAGAGTTAGAATCGGGAAATATACTCGATTCAGGTGGAGCTATTCGTCGTGATCAAATATTGCGAACTGGGAGACTCAGTAAGGTCTCGAGTCATCATCATCCAACACCTATAAGACCGACCAACCTACAAGAATTTGACGATAATGAGTTAGTTTGAACTAACTCGAGAATGTCAAAGGAAATCGATACATGTGTAGGAGACTTATCTGAAGGAGTAAGGAATACAAATTATCGGCTCATCAAGAAGAATCGATGAGCAAGTACTAGCTGAGAAGGTCAAGATCGAGTTAAGGGAACTCAACAACCGAGTCGGAATCGATCTCTGAAAACACAGCAAAAGGTTGAGTCAATATAACACCAGAAGACAAGCCAAGGAGTAGTGAGAGAAACACATACCTTGGGTCACAAAAGAGGTGGAGCCGCGATGATAAACCGCATCTCTCTGAACTCAGCTCAATCGGAACCCTAATCGGTTAGTAAACAAGGAGTTCACTTTGAAGCCACAGAGATGTCAGGAAGGGCAAAGCAATCGCCGGAGAAGACATGCAAAACACGAAACCGAGGGGAAGTAACTCGTGAGAAATCTGTGAAATGATTTCTAATCTCAAAATCAAAAGGAGATTAGACGTACCTGAGGCTAAAGAAAAAAGGAAGTGGAGTCACGATGACTCTACCGGCCAGAGTTTCTCGAGATGAGCTAGGAGAGATAACGGAGACGAAGGATCGCAAAGGAGACGAGAAGAGATGAGTGAAGATGATTCAGAACAGATGCTGGACTAGGGTTTGTCGGCACAAGATGGTGGGCCGCGCTGATGGGCCAAATTCAAACCGGTGGAGATTTGTTAAGGTTTGGACTTTGCCAGTGCTAATGGGCCGAGATCACATTCTATTGGGCCGATACATGGCACAGGCCCATACTCCCTCATGTCCTTGTGCACCTCGTGAACACATATATATATATAACACAGGTTTAGTATGTGATTTAGGTCACAAGAGAAATCTGCATATTATCATCGAGCAATCAGCAACAAGAATCAAGCAAGAGACTACAAGCAAGATAGGATACAACAATACAAGAAAGATAGCTTAGGCCTAAGTCTATCTTATCTAAGGACTTTGTTATATTCAATAGCTTGAGGGGTCTGATTTTTTGTAACTCATATAGCACACACTGGATTATAGTGTTGCTATCATCTCTTTGATCTAGTGGATTTTGGGAGCAGGATTTCTCCCACGAGACGTACCGGTTAGAGGCCGGGAACTCGTTAAATTGATTGTGTCTTTACTTTCGGATTTTAGAACTAGATTAAAGATAACTTCAAACCTAACTAATCTAAACAATAATCTCTACAGGTATACTTGTTGTGTATGAGTAAAATAATCTATTATGTACACATATTTCCATGTAGGACCATTACTATACTAGATCTTGGATATCACAACTATTTAACTATTTTGTGGAAAGATTTTGCGATATATGTTCGAAACAGTGGTTTGATTGATTTAAAACACTCAATTTTTTTATGAAATCATTTTAAAATCATTTTGTAAATTTTGTGGATATGTGTTTCAAGTGTGTATTGCCAAATGTGTTTAAAATTTATATATGCATCACTTCACAAAAAATATCTTAACCCTATGCATATGTACATCGTTTTAATAATATATCCATGTACATGTAATCTCGTACACATGTAAACCATTAATAAATTTGGATTAATAGAAAATTTTGGCGATTTTTGTTGCAATGGTGGATTCATTGATTTAAGAACTACTCAAATTCTTGATGACTTTTTTTTTTGAAACTTCTAGTAAGTTTTGTGGATGTGTTTCAAGGCCCGAAAGTTTATCGTTCTCTCTTAAAAGATATATAGAAGTTAGGTAATGTTCCATCGACATATAATATTTACTTTTAACAAACTTTTGGCCTTAGTTTTTTTTTTTTTTTTTGTCAACTTCTTTATATTAAAGCCCGCAGGCTAAATTTACAAACAGTATCAAGCCCAAATTACTACAATCAGTCCAACGAAACCAGACATTAAAATATACATTACTGCATGAAAGACACGCGTCCTCTGTCGTGGCTTCGTAGTTGGTTTTGTCAATAAAAAAATCTGCGTGAGCCGCCTCTGATGTGGACCGATGATTCTAAATTTATAATATAAATTACAAATACATACATACAAACTAAAAACATTTTTTAAAACAAAATCGGACATTGTTAAAGTATCACTTAGTAAAAAAAGTTTCACTTTCCCGTATGCCACAGTTATTCTGTAAAGCTATATTTGGGAACGATTCAAAATTGATCATAAAACTGTTAGTTTCTATTAGAACGCTCTAAATCAAAACGTAGGCACTCAGAGCGTTTGCTGCGGTAACTCAATCACTGTGGAAAAAGAAAATATTTAAACGATTTTCATATTAAAATTTTTTAGGGGTTTTTAAGTATTAGATACCAGAGCGAAAAAGTAATAAGGAAAGACATAAGCTAAACATAAAAATATAATAAACCGACCCATTATGGACATAAATTGGCTTAAAATCCTAACAATCACCGGAGACGAGGACAAAAGAGAACACCAACGCCGACAAGCCCACCAAAGCCACCTCTGAAGTGAAATCCACATTGACTACGACTGCCACCAAAACTTGAGAGCCAAAGAATTGAGCTGGAGTGCAGCGAAACAACTTCCAACGTCGAGTTAGACCAAGCTAAAATACAATAAGGCAAACCAATGATAAAGTAAAGTTAAAATATCAATATAGATTCCAAACAATTTGATCCATTGTCAATTACAACAAAGAATCAATCTCACCACGCCAAGAGTGTACAAGTAGAAACAACTCAAAAGCGATGATAAGATGAACACACTCAACTCACAGAAAGATTAAAAAAGTTCTCTCAATATGTTTTCGAATAGCTACAAATGATTTCTTCTCCCTGTTTTATTTTCAACTCCTATGTTCCTTCATAACAAACTCCAACAGATTCCTCAAAAACTCCACTCACCATTCGACATGTGTAACTCTTCATACTCCTCTTCTTATCTCCTACGTGTCTCTCCCATTTCCTATATCAAATAATTACCATCGAGAAAACCTTGACCACAAGGTTCAAAAGCAGGAAAATTCTTCTACAAATCAAAAAGGAAATCTGAAGTAGCTTCTTCCTCACCTCGGTTCACTCGTTTGACCAACACTTTTGTTGCAGCTTTCCCTTGCCTTTTTACCATCTTCCTCTCTAGTATCTTCTCTGGTTGTTTCACCATCACATCAGAAAGAACAGTCGGTAAATGTTGAGTAGTCTGTACCTTTCCCACCAAGACCTTCAACTGTGAAACATGGAAAACCGGATGAATGAGGGATGTAGGTGGTAGCACGAGTTTGTAAGAGACTGCTGCACATTGATCAACTATCTTGTAGGGGCCATAAAACTTTGGAGCCAGCTTGTTATTAGACCTCATGACTGTTGATTGTTGTCTATAAGGTTGTAACTTCACGTAAATCCGCATTCTGCTTCATTCGGTGATGAGCTCGCAAGAAAGGAAATTGTAACAACAAAATCATGTCTTCCCTGTCTTGCAGAGACTTGGCAACGACCTCTACTTTTGATTCACCAGGAAGATACAGTAAATGTAAAGGTGGTGGACGACAATAGACAGCCTCAAATGGAGTGATCTGCATTGCAGTGTGAAATGTCGTATTGTACCAAAACTCAGCGAATGGTACAAATTTGCTCCAAAGATGTGGGTTTTCACTAGTCATGAAAAAAGATAGGTTTCTAAGCATCTGTTTACCACTTCTGTTTGGCCATCACTTTGAGGATGATAAGACTTCAGTGTAACACAAATAACTCTCTCCAAAAGTTACTGAGAAATATTGTATCTATGTCGCTCACAACTGACTGAGGAAATCTATGAAGCCTGTAAACCGTATCAAGGAAAGCATGTGCCACTGAAGCTGCAGTATAAGGGTGACTCAAAGCGATGAAGTGAGCAGCATACTCAATCTATCAACCACCACAAATATCACAGATTTACCGAAAGACTTTGGAAGTCCATCGATGAAGTCCATCAAGATATCATACCATACTGCAGTCGGAATAGGTAATGGTTGTTCCAATCTAGGAGATGCTATTGTTTCATGTTTGCATTGTTGACAACTTCTTATATAACTGTGAATGTCTTTGCTCATTCTCTTCCAATATAAAGGCTCTTAACACGTTGTTGTGTTGAGTCTCTGCTAGAATGACCACTGCTACTCGAACCATGTAACCAAACAAGAATGTAATTCTTCAAACCAACATCTGCAGGAATCACCAGCTTACTCATTCTTCTCAAAGTATCTTGCTTCCATGTAAAGTGTTTTCTAGCGTCTGGTTTCTTTTCCCACTCTTCAATCAGCTATGTAATCTGCAAATCTTTCTCATAGCAACACTTGATCTCTTTCATCAAATCACAATCCCGAACTGATAACGCCATACTCAATACTTCAGACCCTTCAACTCGAGATAAAGCATCAGCTGCTAGATTATCCTTCCCCTGTCTTTACTGGATCTCGTAATCAAACTCCAGTAATTTAGGCAACCATTGGTGTTGGATAAGTGTACTAAGATGCTGTTCCAGCAAATACTTTAAACTTCTTTGATATGTTCTGATGATAAAGTTGTCATAGAGCAAATAATGTCTCCATTTATGTACTGCGAAGACCACAACTAACAGTTCATTCTCATAAATCGACAAATGAACATGTTTCCCCTTTAGATGCCGAATAATATAAGCCAAAGGATGACCTTATTGCATCAGAACAGCTCCAATCCCACTACCATAAGCATCAGTTTGAACTATAATCTGTTCGTTGAAGTCCGGTAAAGCTAGTACAAGTGCTCCACACAATGCAGTTCTCAACTCTTCAAAAGATGCTCGTGCCTCATCTGACCAGACAAACAAATCTTTCTTCATTAAAGCTGTCAAAGGTCATGCAATCCCTCCAAAACCTTTCACAAATCTTATATAGTACCCTGCCAAGGCCAAGAAACCTCTCAACTGTTTCAAGCTTTCAGGTCTAGGCCATTCTTGAACTGCTTTGATGTTGGTAGGATCAGTAGAAACGCCTTGAGCTTCAATATAATGGAACATATACTCTACTCTTATTGTAGCAAAATCACATTTACTCTTCTTTGCATACAATCTGTTTTGCCGCATAACCTCAAACACCTGATGAAGATGATAAATATGCTCTGCTACGGATGCATTGTATATCAATATATCATCAAAAAAAATAAGCATAAATTTCCGCAAAGATGCCTTAAAGACCAATTTCATCAAGGGTTGAAATGTGGCAGAAGCATTACTGAGCTCAAAAAGAATCACTAGATACTCATAGTGGCTAAAAGCAGTCTTGTGAATGTCCTTTGAGTCTATCCTTACTTGATGATAACCAGCACGTAAGTCAATCTTGGAATAGATCGACGATCCTCCCAATTCATCCATCAAATCTTCTATAAGAAGAATAGGGAAACGTTCTTTAATCGTTGTGCTGTTAAGGTTCCTATAGTCAACACACAATCTCCATGAATTATCCTTCTTCTTGACTAATACTGCTGGTGACACATATGGACTTGAACTTGTCTGAATTTTCCCTGCATCCAAAAGACTTTGCACCATCTTATCAATCTCCGTCTTTTAGTATAGAGCATATGGGTAGGGACGTGGTTAACCGGGTTAGAGCCTTCCAGGAGAGGTATTTTGTGATCATGTTCCTTTATATGTGGAGGTAGCTTTGTTGGTTCTTCAAACAAATTTTCATATGACTGCAACAATGTCCGCAAACTCAAACAGTTATGTTTCTCCGATCCTGCTTCAAAAGAATAACTGACTGGAATGTCATCTATTTTTTTCTGCTTAACATATATCATCGAAATATTAGCATTATCTTCCTGCAACCTCAACTTCTCTGCTTTAATCTCCTTAACATTAGCATTTTTATTCCATTGATAGAAGACCTTATGGATGAGTTATGAGGCTAAATGATATATTCCAAGATTGATTTAAGAGCTGGTTATCATCAAGTGAGAATGGATCCTTTGGACATTCATAAAACAGCTTTCAGGACTCACATCGAGCATTATGAGTATCTAGTGATGCCCTTTGGTCTCACAAATGCTCTAGCCACATTTCGAGGGTTGATGAATGATGTCTTCAGTGAGTTCTCGAGGAAGTTTGTCTTGATTTTTTTGATGACATTATTATATTTAGTACTACGTGAACAGCATGCGATACATTTGAAGCATGTGTTTAAGCTCATGAGGAGGAATATATTGTTTTATAAATGGAGCAAGTATGAGTTTACAAGTGACAAGGTAGAATACTTGGTTCATTTTATACAGAAGAATGGAGTTTCTACTGATCCGAGTAAAGGGAGAACGATAATGGAATGACCAAAACCTGTCAATCTGAAAGGATTGAGAAGATTTTTAGGTCTGGCTGGTTATTACAAAACATTTGTGAGGAATTTTGGTATAATAGCTCGCCATTAACTTCTCTAACGAAGAAGGATTCATTCTTATGGAATTAAGAAGCTCAAAACTATTTTGAAACATTGAAGAATTCACTATGTGAGGCTCTTGTCTTGGCTTTACCGAGGTTTGATAAACCACTCTTGGTGGAAACTGATGCATGTCGCCATGGTATTGGAGCGGTATTTATGCAGGAAGGCCACCCTTTATCATATATCAGTAGGCATCCAAAGGGTAAACAACAACACTTGTGTATATACGAAAAGGAATTACTGGCTTGTGGTGTTTCAGGTGCAGAAATGGAGCAAAGACTCAACATACCTATACAACAACAATGGTTGCCTAAATTGTTTGAATTTGATTATGAAATCTAATATAGGCAAGGTAAAGACAATGTAACAGCTGAAGCGTCATCAATGGTTGACGATCAAAGATTTTACATATGGCTATGACAGTGAGAAAGTGTTATTTGATTATAAGACTAAACAAATGATTGAAGATTTGCAGAGCGATAAAGATGAACATCACCATTAGTCTTTTGTGCAAAATGTACTGAGACTAAAGAGAAAGATAGTAGCACCGGCGTATGTCTCATTGAAGAATGTGATACACTAAATTTTAGTGTTTCACTGCAAGATAACAGTGGTTGTTGTAATACCTTAGATTCAATTCTGGAGGACATGTTTACACTTTATCTTTATTGGATCAATACTTAGCTAAAAAAATTTGGGGGTTTCAAGATTAAGGTATCGTAACAAGCAAGTAACATAATGTGATTGTGTTTTCAGATTGATTAAGATGTTATTAATCAGGTTGTTAAACATGTTTGAGCCAAACAACTATTCTAGTTTGATTTAGGATCAGTCTAGAACTCGGAACAACCTACTTTCGCAGTACTGCTCCCTACGCCGATCAGCCCCAAAGCCTAAGATGTCGCTTGGTCTGAGATCTGATGGCGAGCAGTATAGAACATGTCTGATTTGTTCACAAAACACCATAATATCTACTTTTACTGATTAGGGATGCAATACTCATTCAAGTTATGTTTAGCAACCTAAACACTTTTGATGAATAAATTAAATCTATAATCAGGCACTAAGCGGTTAACTTGATGTAGACTTTAAGATCAATAGTGAATGAAGACAATAAATTCATAACTTATCTATGTTTAGCTCATGGATCTAACAAACGAATACCCCAGACTAAGCAAGGTGACTACACAGCCATTAACAGAGAAAACACAGAGACAAAGATAAAAAGCAACATGAAATACGACTGAATAAAAAGCAATAGGGTTCATGAATCCTTCTCCCAACGAGAGAGATGAAGCTTTCTCCCTTTAGAAAGTAGCCAATCCCCAAGTACAAAAATTTAGGTTCTAGTTTCTTTCTGAAAACAACGTAGTTCATAATAGAAAAATAGAAGAAGAAGATATATGGAGGCTCCTGGCGGCTGGGAGAGAAAATAAGGATGATTAGGGCAAATCCTGAAATATTAGAAGTTTCCTTAATAATCTGTGCCGCAGGTGCATGCACTTGGGTTGCTCCGCCAGATCGGGAACATGCAATATGATTGCTCCATCTGGGAAAAACTCCAATTTGCATCCTTTTCTTCATGTGTCCCTTCAGTAGCCTCCCAACCTACTTCACACCTGAAATGACTCGAAAAGGACTAGATAGTATCGATAAAGGCCTGAAAATAATTTAGAAAGCATATGTACAAGGTACCAAAAATGTCATATATCAATTCCCCCATACTTAGATCCTTGTTTGACCTCAAACAATGTCAAGTATCAAGAACAAGGAGAAATGTTTGATAGTATGGGAACTCTCCTTTTCTCAGCAACCATACTTTAACGTCAAATTCTTTGAACCATACAAGCAGTAAACTAGGATAACACATCCTTACCAAAACCTCACAGACCGCTGTTCAAGATCGGCTCCATACTCTATATCTCAAACCTGCAAAAGAGACACTTTCAGACCAAGCTCCTTACATACATTTAATTAAGGGTAGTGTGAGCTTCGCATTACATGCCTCATTCAGGGTACACAGTTCTTGGTATTAAACATGCTATTTAATGGTGGAGTTAAGAGTGTTTAGGGGTTGCTATTTCTATGTAGAGGATGCAGGATATCGCGCAAAATGGCAAGAGAGGATATATCCATTTATGTCCACAAACTCTACTCGTTTTTGCTTTCTTTACAACAACTACCTCTGATTATCCGTCTGCTCTCTTCTCTTTTGACTTGGTACCCACTATTTTGCTTGACTTTCTCAGTGGCGCATGTTTCATTTAATTATTCTCCTTCTCCATCACTTTATTCTCGTTTTCTTTTTCCCTTTTTTTAAACTGGTATGGTGACGTGACAGAGAATGAGGAAATATATGAAGGTTTCCTTCCATCAGTGGTCCTATTCGCTTGACCATTCTGGTTCATTGCCCTGCTCTCATTTCCTTGTTCACTGGTAACGGAACAGTTGCTCCCTTTATTTTGACTGCTCTCCTCAACTGGTCTTATTCTCTGCAGCAGTAACGAGTAAGAGGATGTGTCGATCATTTTTTCTCCGACCTTTCTGCACATATCTGCACATATAATATTAAAAAACAAATGCATGATGGTGGAATAAAGGCTAGAGTGGGAACTAGCTAAAAATGAGCTAGCCATTCAGAATCAGCAAGATGGATAAAAAGAATAAGAAGTCATGAGTGTGTTCTCGTTTCCCTGATCTAACGCCCATAACAAGAAGAATTTCAGTCAAGATTAGGTTCAAGTTAAATAGAGATAAGTCTTTCTAATGTAACCTCAGCAAGCAGAATTCTTCTGGAGAACTAGATGAGATAATGTCAGGGTGTTCTAGGTCCACATATGTGTCTTTCACCACTTCTAAGGTCACTGAATAAGATAACTAAAGCACAAGGTGGTTAGTGATCAACACATAATAAGATCCTAATTCCTACAAAGTTTTGACTGACTCGATCCTAAAAATTGACTCAAACTAACTCAAAAAGAAAAATAAAATAAAGAAACGAGTTAGTAAATGACGAAAACCCTCCTCTAGACTGACTTCACACCATCTCTGGTGTGAAAATAAATCAAAAAGAAGGTGAAAACAAGAATATGAAAAAAAAAAATTGGCTTGGTCGAGATACCTACCTGAGTGGAGAAAACGCTCCACTAAAATTCTGGGTGCTCCATCGTAAATCTCGGCCTGGAGCAGCCGCTCTTTTCAGAGGGCAGTGATCTCGGATTTTTCTGATTTTTGACATGAGACTCAATAAACTAAAACCAAAATAAGCAAAACAAAACATAACCAAATTATATTTACACTTGCGAGTGGATTGCCTCTCACTAAGTGCTTGGTTTAAGTCACTAGATTGACTTGGTGACAGTGATCAGTTAGGTTGAGCATGAGGGTTTGTTCGAGAACAAGTTCCACAATCAGACATGTTCAGCTTCAAAACTCTTCTCAACAACTCCTTCACAGCAACTTCTCCTTTCTCTTTCAGCTCATGTGTGAGAATAACTCTAACTTTAGAGAAATGTTTAGAGGTATCTTTCCACTTTACATCATACCCAGTGGATCTCTCATCACACATGCAAGGTATCAAAGTCATAGTAGGATCACCTTTGACCCTTTTCTTCTGGACTTTTTCTTTCACCCTTACATTTTCACTGAGCTTCTTGGTATAAGCGTGAGGATCTCCATCCACGACTTCTTTGATCTCAATCTTTTCACCAAGCTCCTTCTTTGGAACAACCTTGAGGAATGAATAAACAATTGAGGACTTAGAGTGTAGTTTGTGAGAGTTAGTGAAGAACAAATGAAGAACAATGAAGAAACTCATGAGAGAGAGGAGAAAGGAGAGAGGGAGAGAGTATTCGAACAAAGAGAGAGAGAGTGAAGAGGAATTATATTTCCTTATAGATTTAGTTCACAACCAGGTTATATAAATAGACAAAGCAATTGACAATAAGAAAATAGGAACGAATAAACAATTGAGGACCAGATCAGATCATGTCACTCTCGGCTGAGCAAGAAAGGGACAACTCCCCTTTATATTTCCTCCTTAGCTTCACATGTGACTTTGGTTTGTCACAAGTCTCCAACGGCTCCATCCACTTGCTCACCCTTGTTTGAATTGTTCTGATTGTGTCTTGGAGACTTAGGCGAGATTATGAGTTGCAAGCAGGCTCCCCCTTGCTTGCCTTCCAACCCAAGTTAGGGTAGAGTTGTACGGACAGCCTTGCTTCCCAAGGTACCTTGATTCTCTTGCTTAGACTGAGTCGGATTCTCTACTGCTCCTCATTGCTTTCACCTCAACCTTATCTCTTTATTCTCTTCATGTTAACACTCCTCCTCAAGCTTGATCATAGGGACTGGTCAAGCTTGGATTACCATGAAGCATTCCCTCATTAAAACCTTAGCTTGGAAAAACCACTTGGGATAAAGAACCAAGCCAAGGAAAAAGAGTAGAACACTCCATGGCA
Organism: Sinapis alba; assembly: GCA_012274485.2. Lineage (NCBI taxonomy): Eukaryota > Viridiplantae > Streptophyta > Magnoliopsida > Brassicales > Brassicaceae > Sinapis > Sinapis alba. Next base: position 165,624 of record MU105581.1, read on the forward strand.
AGAGGATCAATGACAAGTGAGGTCTATTAGTCCAAGTCTAGGATGAATGAACTCAGAAACCTTGCTTCTAGCTGCCTTGGTGAATATGTCAGCCAGTTGATCCTCACTCCTAGTATAGCATGGGAGTATCACTTGCTGCTCCACTGCTTGTCTCACCTTGTGGCAGTCTACTTCTATATGCTTTGTCCTGTCATGAAAGACTGAATTGGATGCAATGTGTATTGCTGCATGGTTGTCACAATGCATGGTCAATGGTGTGTTGATCTCAATGCCCAAATTCTTTAGAATCCCCTTGATCCATATGAGTTCACTAGTCAGTTTCCTCATGGACCTGTACTATGCCTCAACACTTGAGCAAGAGACCACCTTCTGCTTCTTGCTCTTCCATGCGACTAGGTTCCCTCCAATGAATGTACAATAACCAGTGGTTGATCTCCTATCAACTATGTCCCCAGACCAATCATCATCATAATGTCCCACAACTCCAGTGCTTTTGTTGCAAGCCATCCAAACACCTTGACCAAGCGCCTCTCTTAGGTATCTCAAGATCCTTTCAACCATGCTTCACTGATGAACCTTAGGGCACTGCATGTGTTGACTCACTTGGTTCACAGCAAAGCACAAGTCTGGACGAATGATGGTCAAGTAGATGAGCTTGCCAACCATTTTCCTATACTTCTTGATATCTTCAATATGTGTGGCTTCATACTCCCCCTCTCGCATCACCTTTTAGCCTTCTTCCAATGGAGTCTTGGCCTGTCTACTTCCAAGGTTTCCTGCCTCATTTAAAATGTCAAGTGTGTATGTCCTTTGGGATTAGAAAAGCCCCTCTTTAGAGCGGCATATTTCAATCCCTAGGAAGTACTTCAACTCTCCCAAATCTTTAATGTCAAAAGCATTCTTAAGGAAAGTTTTAGTTGATAGGATACCTTCTTTGTTGCTACCAGTGATGATGATATCATCAACATATACCAAGATGACAACAATACCTTGCTGGATGGTCACTGTGAAGAGAGTGTGATCAGCTTCTGATTTCACAAACTCTCTCCCATTAAGGGTGGTGCTCAACTTATGATACCAGGCCCTTGGAGATTGCTTCAAGCCATAGATAGCCTTCTTTAATCTGAGAACATTCCCTGGTTTAACCATGCTCTCAAGTCCAGGAGGTGGTCTCATGTATACTTCATCTTCCAATTCTCCTTGAAGGAAGGCATTCTTCACATCCATCTTCCATGAGTCCCACTCTAGATTGACAGCAATAAATAGAAGAATCCTTATTGTATGTAGTTTAGCCACAGGAGCAAAACAATCTACATAATCTTCACCATAAACTTTGAGTATATCCCCTTGCCACAAGCCTTGTCTTTCTCCTTTCAGGTTTTCCATTTGCTTGATACTTGATGGTATAGATGAGGCGACTAGTTACTGCTTTCTTGCCTTTGGGGAGTTCAGTTTCAAATCATGTATCATTTTTAATCATGGCGCCTATCTCATCTCCAACAAAAGTATTACATTCCTCATGTTGCATAGCTTCTTCATAGGTTTTTGGAATGTATTGTTGATCCAACTCACTGATAAAGACTTGATTCTCCTTGGGGTATTGAGCAAGTGAGCATACAACACTGATGGGATGAGCCACATCTTCAGCATTGAAGTAGACTCTTGTATTGATCCAGTTTAAAGTTGGTTTCCTGATTCTTGTACTTCTTCTCAAAGGCTGTATCTGCTCAGGTTCAACTCCATTTCCTTCACTTTTCTCTCCCAGTTGTGTCTCTTCCACTTGTGTCTCATCAGATGGAGTCTCATTTTGATCATGAAGAACTGAGTTCTCTTCATGTTGAGTTTGCACATGCTTCTCAGTTCCACTGTCCCCCTCGTGATCAGAATGAGTGACTCCAACATCTTTTACTGTCTCTCCTACAGTTTGTGTTGGGACCTTCCTGACCTTCTTTGGTTCCTTTGGTAAACTGATGCCAAGCCTTTCCATAATAACTCCTGGGTTATTAGCTATGTCTGAGGAAGATTGAGATAGATCCTTGAGTTCTCCCCAATTTGTCTCATCATAGCAGCCTTTCGACTCCATGAACTTAACATCCCTGGATACTAGAACTCTCCTTGTTTCTGGAACATAACACTTATACCATTTATGATGTGTTGAGTACCCAATGAACATTGCCTTTGTACTCCTTACCTCTAGCTTGTTTCTTAGCTCACATGGTACCAAAACAAAGCACATACACCCAAACACACGCAAATGGTCTATATTTGGTTTAATTTTATTCAGTAGCTCATATGGGATGGCATCAAGAAGCACTCTTGTAGGTGTGCGGTTGATTAGGTAAGTGGCAGTGACAACTGCATCTCTCCAAAACCTCTTAGGTACATTGGCATGGAACATCATGCTCATGGCCACCTTCATTAAGTGTCTATTCTTCCTTTCTGCCACACCATTTTGTTGGGGTATGTAAGGGCAACTGGTTTGGTGAATGATCTCATGTGTGGCTAAATGTTGCTTGAAGGATGTGCTAGTGTATTAACCTCCATTATTTGATCTAAGAATTTTGATCTTAACATTGAAATGGTTAGTGATGTAATTCTGAATTTTTTAAAAGCTTGTAGCACCCTATCCATTGATTGCAACAAAATGATCCATGTATATTGAGGTTTTTCTTCAATGAATGTCACAAAATATCTATGTTGTTCTCTAGATGCACATGGAATAGTCCACACATCAGAATGAATTAAATCAAAGCAATTATCATAGATAGTCATTGATTTAGGAAACACACTCTTACAATGTTTTCCTATGATACAAGCTTCACAATCACTTTTAAAAGAGACACTAGGCAACATGATATTCAAGGCACGAGAATGGGGATGTCCTAGTCTAGCATTGTCATATTACATCTTTAGGGAATTCAGAAACATAATTAAAATCACAAGATAGATTAGATGTTGGTCGAGTGTCCTCAAGCAGGTACAAGTCCCCTTTGGTTACACATTTTCCAAGCAACCTACTAGATTCAATATCCTGAAAGTAAACTTCATTAAGAGTGAATGCAACATGACAATTTAGATCATTAGTGACTTTTTTCACAGAAACTAAGTTTGATGCAAATGTTGGCATGTACAAAGCATTAGACACTTTGTCAAACAGTTTTAATTCACCTATTCTTTTTATTGGAATTTTATCACCCTTTGCTATCATCACCTTCCCTAGAGCAGGTTTCACATTTCTAATTAAGTTAGAATCACTAATCATGTGGTGTGATGCACTAAAGTCTATAACTAATGGCCTAGCAGTTTTTAACATATCCATTGAGCTATCAGCAATGTGTGACGCATTAAGAGAGACACCAAGGGTTTTAGGAATACCAGAGTTCTCTTTAAAGATTTTGATGAGAGCCTACAAGTCAGACTTCTTGAGGACCACATCCTGGCTTGTCATGGGAGTGGAGTACACTAATGTGGAGGCCATTGCACTTCCTACACCATTATTAAATCTTGGAGTAGCTGGTTCAGCGACATCATTTGTGAAGTTGGCACTTGCATCCATGAACTGAGAACCACGCTCTCTAAACTTGTTTGGCTTTAGGTGTGGGTGTAATATCCAACACTTGTCTTTCATATGTCCTTTCTTCTTGCAATGGTCCCAGATCAGAACTCTCTTATCTTCTTGCTTGTGTACCCCTTTGTTTGCTACTGCTGCTTCAGCTTGATTCACCATAACCGGCTCTCCTTTGCCTCCAAACAGACCAACTGGTCCTTCCTCCTTCTGGATTTGAGCACACACTTCATCAAGTGAAGGTAGTTTGTCAGCCTTCAATATGTGCTTGATGAGACCATTGTAGGATGAGTTGAGAGTAAGCAACAACCCAACACACCTTGTCTTCTTCACGCCTAGCACTTAGAGTTGAGGGATCAAAGTAAGACTAGAACTCCATGTCTCCTTGACTGAGAGCATTGATGGCTCTTTTCACTTCAAAGACTCTAGTAAGGTTGAAAACATTTTGTGGAAACATAATCCACACCATCGATTTCCATAAACTTTAGGAAGTCAGGAAACCTTAACTTTCCCATGAGATCCCGAATAATCTTCTTTAAACCAAACGCGACGCAATCAAATGATGAGAACAAACAAAATAGTAAAGAATCGAATAATATGAAAAGAGAGTAAAAGAGATCTTATTCCGAATTTTCGTTTAAGCGTTTACAAAAAAGAAAAGAGCCTTGGCCACAAGAGCTGTTGGCGAAATCCTAGTTCTAGTAACCTAAGACTGCAAATTCGTAATCGAGTAGTAGCTTGATATCAAAAACGGAAAATAAATTCATATTGCTCTAAGTTTGCTATGAATGCTAAAAAGTCTATCTCTTTGTCTCCAGCTTCGTCTTCTCTTATATACTCGTCTTCAATGCGGTTTTGCGCTTCCTTCTCTGCCCCTAGTCGAGTTTATCACTTCGAAAATATTCCTTTTTCTCTCGATCTTCATGGTTATCTTCGGAAACTTTGCATTTATCTTCTAATTTCTCATTGTTTATCTTTGTGTGAATAAAGACAGACCGTCATAACACCACTGGGCTTGGTTTCGTATGAAAACGTGAGCGGGCCTTTTAGTCGCGTTTTAGGCCTCTCAGGCCGTTTTGCCGACTTTGAGTGTTTTTCCGCTTTCTCCAAAAGTCCGTCTTTGATATGACGGCGATTTTAAGCAAGCGCTCAAACTTCTCATATAGCTTAGGCAAATTTGGAGTTAAACCAACCGTTGCCATTTTACAAGATCGGTTAGAACTTTATACGAAAAACGAGTCTTTGCGGTTTTTATCATAAAGTTCCAACGGTAACTCCTATCGAGATGAAATGAAAAGCATTTCGATCACGATTCGAAGAGGAATGCAGAGGAGTGATCTAGGTCGCCATATGGCGACCTGGGAGTTGCATTTGTCGAGCTGGGAGTTGTTTGTCGAGTTTTACTTGTTTCTACCGTAAAATCTCAACGGGAACTCCGATTGAGACGAAACAAAAAGCATTTCTATCGCGACTCGAAGAGTTATGCAAAGGAGTGATCCAGGTCGCCATATGGCGACCTGGGAGCTGCATTTGTCGAGCTAGGAGTTGTTTGTCGAGTCTTACTTGTTTCTACCCTAAAATCTCAACGGGAACTCCGATTGAGACGAAATGAAAAGCATTTCGATCATGAGTCGAAGAGAAACACAAAGAAGAGACACAGGTTGCCATATGGAGACCCAGGGCTAGGTTTCCATATGGCGACCCAGACTGTGTGGGTCTCGGTCGCCATATGGCAACCATGATTGTGTTGGTCTAGGTCGCCCTATGGCGACCCGAACGTTGTGGGTCTAGGTCGCCATATGGCGACCCAGGCTGTGTGGGTCTTGGTTGCCATATGGCGACCCAGGCTGTGTGGGTGTAGGTCGCCATATGGCGACTGGACTCAAAGAGTCTAGGTCACCATATGGCGACCCAGACTGTATGGGTCTAGGTTGCAATATGGCGACCCGGACTGTACGGGTTCAGGTCACCATGTGGCGACCCGTAACCTTCATACGCAGGTCACCATATGGAGACCTGTACCTTGTGTGTGTATGTCGCCATATGGCGACCCATGCTTTGTGATTGCGGGTCGCCATGTGGTGATCCGTGCTTTGCAAGTGCGGGTTGCTATATGGCGATATGTGTATTATGATTGTAGTTCGCCATATGACGACCTAGGTTCCAGATGCTTTGTTCTTTCCAAACTACTTTTTCGATAAGTTACTTCTAGAAATGGTAGCCTTAGTCGGTGTTTTCGAGAGAACCGTTTTTGACCCCAACACATTTCTATATACCTTGTAAAGAGTTTCCCATAGCTCTTTGGTAGTCTCACAGTATGAGTAAGATTCCAATATGGCTGGATCCAGAGAGCTTTGGATGAGAGAAAGCACCATGAGGTCCTGCTGACCCCTTTGTCTTCATCAGCTACCACCATCTCTTTTCGATCTTCTCCTTGGATGGTTTGTTTTGAAGCTGCTCCAGTTGAGACATGGCTCCATAAACCTCTTCCACCAAGGGAAGTTTTTACGAGACTAGCCCATAAGAGATTGTTTATCCCCTTAAGAGTCACTGGTATGTTGATAGCTTTGTTACTCTCCATCTTTCACTCGCTAAGAACAGAGTATGAAACAGAGTATGAGAGTGAATCTTGAAGAACAAAGTAACAAGAACAGAGTAAAGATTGTTAGCGGAAGTAAAGAAATAGGTTTCAAAAGCTTATGGCTATGATACCATGTTAAAATTAAAGGATTTAGAGTGTAGTTTGTGAGAGTTACTGGAGAACAGATGAAGAAAAATGAAGAAACTCGTGAGAGAGAGGAGAGAAGGAGAGAGTATTCGAACAAAGAGAGAGAGAGAGTGAAGAGGAATTATATTTCCTTACAGATTTAGTTCACAACCAGGTTACATAAATAGACAAAGCAATTAGCAATAAGACAATATGAAAGAATAAACAATTGAGGACCAGATCAGATCATGTCACTCTCGGCTGAGCAAGAAAGGTACAGCTCCCCTTTCTCTTTCCTCCTTAGCTTCACATGTGACTTTGGTTTGTCACAAGTCTCCAACGGCTCCATCCACTTGCTCACACTTGTTTGAATTGTTCTGATTGTTTCTTGGAGACTTAGGCGAGATTATGAGTTGCAAGCAAGCTCCCCCTTGCTTGCCTTCCAACCCATGTTAGGGCAGAATTGTACGGACAGCCTTGCTTCCCAAGGTACATTGATTCTCTTGCTTAAACTAAGTCGGATTCTCTCCTGCTCCTCATTGCTTTCACCTTAACCTTATCTCTTTATTCTCTTCATGTCAACACCAAGGATCAAAGGCATCTCATAATCCTTATGCATCTCAATAACCTAATTTTTTATGGACAATACAGTCCCCTACTTGGACAGGAAGGTTGCGAATGGTGCCATAAGGAACTGATGCTGAAGAATTTGCAAAAGCCAGAGTCACCTGCGAAGGCTCAACATCACCAATGCCCAGCTTGTGTACAATCCCCTTTGAGATAAAATTCACACTAGACTTGGAGTCACAAAGAGCTTCCTTGAATTCCACTTCAGCAATGGAACATGGAAAAGTAAACTTTCAAGGGTCATCAACCTTAGGCAACACCTTCAGTGATGGTGTCAATGCTTCATTGAAGAGTGCTTTAATTTCCTCTTGGGTCTCTATACTGTTCTTGAAGAACATATGCAATGGCTGAATCTCCCAAGCATGTTCAAATGAGATCTTTTTAGGAAACCTTCTCACCATCTTCCTAAATCCAGCCAGCTGCTCCGCACTAATGCGATCCATCAGATGTCTAGGTGGAATTGGATATGGAATCTTAGGAACATAGACTCGCACTGGTGGAGTCTCTGTAGGTTCGTCGGGAGCAGTTGTTCTACATGCGACAGGGTGCTATGTTATCTCCTCTGCGCCAGAAGCAGTCTCAGCAAACGGCTGCTTCTTTTCTTTTCCCTCAACTTCCTCAAATCCCTGCTCTATTGCCTTACAATGCTAAACCGTATGATTCTTATCAGTTTTTCCAGGGAGCATCTCTTGCTGCCTCTTGACACTCTCATCTGTCTGAGTAAGCTGAACATCAATCCTCTTTATGTGGTTGCTCACAATATCATATTTGTATTCAGATCAGTGAACATGTTGCCCACCCTGGTGTTATTGTCTGTGGTAACCTGATTTAGTGCATTGACCTGAACCTGCTGGCTCTGAAACATATGCTGGATTATAATGCTGAGATTTTTCAGCTCATCTTGCGGAATGCTCACGGCAGCTATAGCGGCCTGCTGTTTGCTCTGCGGATTCTGCTGGTTCTGATTCTGATTCTGAGCCACGAACCGGTTTTGTGCCTGAATGAAAACAAAGGTTTTACCCTGGAAGTTCTGTGGGAAAGTGTTATGATACCCAGATCCTTGTGCCTGGTTGTTATGTACATACTCTGGTCCGTTGATGTAGCTAACTTTTTGCGGCTCTACACCCTTTTTCTCAGCTTTTGTAGCAGTGTCCTGAGTGATCTGAAGTTGTTCAGCTCTAGCTTCCTCCATGATGAAGACTTGTCCTTGGTTTATCTTAAGCAATTGATCAACCTTGGCCGTCAACTCGTCTATCTTCTGAGTATCAATATTGTTAACTTTTTGAGAGCGGTCGTTCTCTTGGCTTTTATTAGATGAGCTGGCAGCCATGTTCTTAATCAGCTCAAAAGCTCCATTAGTGGCCTCAGTCATGAAGTTTCCATTGCTCGAAGAGTTCAGAGCACTTCGGTACTCCCAGTCTACTCCATCATAGAAAATGCCAAGAAGATAATCATCATCAAATCCATGGTGAGCGCACACTCTCTGCGGTAGTCATTGAACCGCTCCCATGCATCACAAAATGGCTCATCAGAGAGCTGTCTGAAGGAGGTGACCTTGTTTCTCAACCCATCAGTCTTTTTCTTCGTGTAGATGTTGCTTAAGAATGCTGATCTGACCTGCTCCCAAGAAGTAAGAGAACCAGGAGGGAGCTAATTTAACCATCTTGCAGCTTTTCCATCAAGAGAGAATGGAAATAGCATCCACTTGATATAGTCAAGTGGTACTCCATTCGCACGAGTAAAGTTGCAGACTTGTTCAAACCTCTCGATGTGTTCCATTGGAATTTATGCAGGGAGTCCATGGAACACTTTCCTCTGCACCTGAGCAATCAAATCAGGATTGATCTCAAAGTCTTGTCTTGTACATGGTGGTGGAGTAATGGCAGAGCGCATAGTAGGGAAGTTACGCGGAAGGTTTCTCTGCCCAATCGGAGTAGCTTGCGCTGCTGCTCCAGCTGCTGCTGCACGGCGAGTGGAGCAGCTGCTTGTTGCGCCTGGATGGTCTGCTGCATCTGTTGTTGCATTAGTGCCATTGCAGCAGCGAGATCATCTTGATGGCCTTCATCACCCATAGTGGTGTCAGTTGGCCTTGGTTGTTGGCAGTTTGTTCTTTCTAACCTTGCAGTTCCTGCTTGGTAAGCGTAACTAACTCTCACAATGCGCTTCTCCGAGTATGTCTCATACTTGCAACCAGTGATTAACCACTTTTGAGTGCTTCACTGCAAGCTAAACAATGGTTGTTGTAATACTTTAGATTCAATTCCAAATGACCAGTTTACACTTTATCTTTATTGAATCAATACTTAGCTAAAACAATAGGGGGTTTCAAGATTAAGGTATCGTAACAAGCAAGTAACACAATGTGATTGGGTTTTCAAGTTGATTAAGATGCTAGCCTAGGGTGATTAATCATGTGTTAAACAGGTGTGAGCCAAACAATTATTCAAGTTCGATTAAAGACCAGTATAGCATTCGGAGCAAGCAACTCGGAGCAACCTACTTTCGCATTGCTGCTCCCTACGCCGATCAGCCCAAGAGCCTAAGATGTCGCTTGGTCTGAGATCTGATGGCGAGCAGTATAGAAAATGTCCGATTTGTTCACAGAACACCCTAATATCTACTTTTGCTGATTAGGGATGCAATGCTCATTCAAATTATGTTTAGCAACCTAAAACACTTTTGATGAATAGATTAAACCTAGAATCAGGCGCTAAGCAGTTAACTTGATGCATGCTTTAAGATCAGCAGTGAATGAAGACAATAAATTCATGACTTATCTATGTTTAGCTCTCAGATCTAACACCCTAACACCCTAGACTAAGCAAGGTGACTACTCAGCCATTAACAGAGAAAACACAGAGACAGAGATATAAAGCAACAAGAAATACGACTGAATAGAAAGCAATAAGGTTCATGAATCCTTCTCCCAACGAGAGAGATGAAGCCTTCTCCCTTTAGAAAGTAGCCAATCGCCAAGTACAAAATCTAGAGTCTGGTTTCTCTCTGAAAATAGCGTAGTCCATAATAGAAAAATAGAAGAAAAAGATATATGGAGCTCCTGACAGCTGGAAGAGAAGATAGGGATGATTAGGGCAAATCTAAAAATATTATAAGTTTTCTTAAAAAAGTCTGCCGCAAGAGCAGGCACTCGGGTTGTTCCGCCAGATCGGGAACATGCAATATGATTGCTCCATCCGGGAAAAATCCAATTTGCATCTTTTTCTTCACGTGTCCCTCCAGTAGCCTCTCAACCTACTACATACCTGAAATGACTCGAAAAGGACTAGATAGACTCGATAAAGACCTGAAAATAGTTTAGAAAGCATATGTAAAAGTTACCAAAAACGCCATATATCAGAATGTTATATTATAATTGCTTCATGGATCTAGCCAAGGTGGACACTCTGGTAGAGAAGTGGCATTGCAAAGGGTTAAAGGGTTGTTCTACTGGAAGGGTATGGCTAAAGATATACATAACTATATGTGGATTTTTCAGTTTTTCAACAGTGTAAGTATGACAATACTGCTTCTCCAGGACTCTTGCAACCTCTCCCCATTCCTTAACGCGTTTGGATGGATATCTTGATGGATTTTTTATTAATGGGTTACCAATATCTTTTGGTAAAACAGTGATCTTCGTTTTGTTGATAGACTTAAGAAAGCAGCTCATTTCATGGCTCTCAAACATCTATACACTGCAGTATATGTGGCTGAAACTTTTTTGGATCAGATATTTCGACTACAAAGGGTTTTCTCAGTCTATTGTAAGTGATAAAGATACAGTGTTTCTCAATGAGTTTTGGCAGGAGTTGTTCTGTCTACAAGGGTGTGCTCTGAGTTTGTCTACGGCGTATCATCCACAGAGTGATGGTCAAACCTAAGTGATCAATATGTGTCTGAAAACATACCTTAGATGCATGACGAGTGACTAACCGTAGATGTGGAGCAAGTGGATACCTCTTGCAGAGTTCTGGTACAATACAAACTACCATAAAGCAGCACAAACAACACCTTATAAAATTGTGTATGGTCCGTCACCGCCAGTGAATCTTCCCTATAAACCAGATGAATCAAAAGTTCAGGTTGTGGCTAAGTGTTTGCAGGATCGTAAGGACATGTTACTGGTTCTAAAGTTCCATTTGTTATAAGCACAATACAAAATAAAACAGATGACTAACAAGAGGAGAAGTGAAATAGTTTTCAGATTGGGGATTATGTGTATGTTAAGCTACAACCTTATTGTAGTTCATTTCTCATCTCAGAAGCTAGTTCCATAGACCATATAATATTTAGGATACAAGAGGAAAGTGGCATATAAACTTGAGTCGCCGGTGACTTCACAACTGCATTCGGTCTTTCATGTGTCACAATTGAAAAAGGTGATTGGCGACGTCACTACATCCACACAACTTCCTTATGTTTTAGTTGATAAGATGATCAAGGAGACAGAACGTGTAATGAACAGGAAGATGGTCAAACAGTGTAAGAGAATGGAAAGTACGAAATCACAATCGATCACTAACGGCTACGTATCTGTAATTACTCTGTCAATATTGTCTTACCTTACTTGTATCTATCTTTGTACATATAAGCACATAGCTACTCAATGGAAAGATATATTCGATTCCAATAATCAACATGGTATCAGAGACACCATAGGTTAAAACCTATTTTTTCTCCTCTCTCTCGCCTCTCTTTGTTTCTTCTTCTTCTTCTTCTCAGTCTCGGTTCTTCTTCATCTTAAGTCTTATCCATGGCCGAAATCACTGCTGAACGAACGGCAGTGTTCAATCCCAATGATCCACTGAATACATTACTCTCGGTTAATATGTCGAGTGTAACAAAACTCACGACGACTAATTATCTCATGTGGAGTCGCCAAGTTTGAGAACTTCTTGAAGGCCATGAACTCCATTACTTTATCGAGAACAATGATACAGCACCGACACAGACTCATCTCGTCAATGGTGAGGCGCAAACCAATCCTGCGTATGCTCCTTGGAGACGCCAAGATCGTCTCCTTTACAGTGCCATCATCAGTGCAATCACCCTGCCGGTTCAGACCGTAGTTTCCAGTGCTACAACAACAAAAGAAGTATGGGATCTGCTCTCGGCAACCTTTGGCAATCCGACTAGAGGTCATGTCCGTCAGATCAAGAAGCAAATCGAATCATGTGTCAAAGGTACCAAGACCATAAGTGAATACTTGCGTCTTATTAAATCTAAGGCGGATGAGCTTGTGTTACTTGGCAAACCGATGAATCCAGAGGACATTACGGAAAGATTTTTGGATGGACTTCCTGAGGAGTACAAACCATAAATTGATGCTATTAATGGGCGTGATACTACCATCCCATTCACAGAGCTCTACGAGAGGCTTATCAATCGCGAAGCCATGCTTCTCTGCAAGGAGTCTTCGATCGCAACTCTGATTGTTGTCCACGCCACTGATACTAGACCACACAATCACTGGAAAAACAATACCAACAACACCAACAACCATCAGACGCGTTATGGTAATCAACAATCATATCAACCAGGCTTCAACAAACCGTATATGGGTCGATGTCAGGCGTGTGGCGTACAAGGAAATAGCGCTAAATATTGTCCTCAGTTTCGTCTGGTACAAGGATCGACAATGACAATGACGGCTTCGTTCTTCCGTCCTCAGCAAACATGGCAGCCCCAAAACAGAAACATGGCATGGAAACCTCAAGCTAATCAAATGATCATGTCTTCTCAAGCAAACCAACCATTCATATGGCAACCTCAAGCTAATCAAATGATCATGCCTTCTCAAGCAAATCAACCAATCACATCTGATTCTTCCACCTGGCTGGTTGATAGCGGTGCGTCGCATCACATGACTTCAGACTTCGCAAACCTGACTCTCCACAACCCGTACGGTGGAGGTGATGGCGTCCTACTCGGTGATGGGTATGGACTTCATATCTCACACACTGGTTCTTTATCTCTCCCTTCTTATACTAAGACATTCTTTCTTAATGGTGTTTTGTGTGTTCCATCCCTCCGAAAGAATCTCATATCAGTGTTTCAACTATGCTCAACTAATGGTGTTGCGGTTACGTTTACTCCTACTTATTTTCAGGTGCGGGACTTGCAGACGGGGGCTCTTCGTCTGGAGGGAAAACCCAAGGACGGAACCTATGAATGGCCGCTTTCCAAACTTGATGCAAGATTGACACCTTGTGTCTTTCTAGGATACCCAATAACACAAAGTGTATATTTTTGTCTAGATAGAGAAAACACTCGGATTTATATCTCACGTCATGTAGTTTTTCATGAAAACGTTTTTCCGTTTGCAACGTCGTTTTCAAAAATTCCTCAAGACCCTCAACCTGAGCCTGAAACCTGTCCATATCCTATTGTTTCTGTCGTACCTCTGATAGTAGACAATCCCACAACTCCAGTAGAACCAACAATTACTCCACCCATCCCTCCACCTCAGCCATCAGCACCTAAACCTCCGCCAGAACAGTTACCCTATCATCCTGTTACAGCGCCTACATCAACCGTTCCTCAACCAACTCGTGCAAGCACTAGGCTTCGCAAACCAGTTCAAAAACTAAACCTTCACACAACCAAACAGCCTTCTATAGAAAAGATTCCAACAACAGTAGCAGAAGCCCTCAAGAGCCCCCATTGGCGCAAGGCTATGAGCGATGAATTCAATGCTCAAACAGGAAATCATACATGGGATTTAGAAAATCTAACTCACGCTGCTCATAATGTTAATGTTGTAGGTTGTTGCAGGTGGATCTTTACGATCAAACGGAATGCAGATGGTACCATTGCTCGCTATAAAGAAAGACTTGTATCCAAAGGCTTCACTCAACGACCAGGCATTGACTACCATGATACCTTCAGTCATGTGGTTAAGCCGGCGACCATACGGACCGTTCTCAGCATTGCCATAAATCGGAACTGGACTTGCGACAACTCGACGTAAATAATGCGTTTCTACAGGGACATCTCAAAGAAGATGTCTATATGATGCAGCCACCAGGGTTCGTCGATAAAGATAATCCACACGCCGTGTGCAAGCTGCAAAAAGCGATCTATGGCCTCAAACAGGCTCCTCGGGCATGGTACAACGAGCTCCGAACGTTTCTCTTACGGTCAGGTTTCAAAAATTCAGTGGCGGACGCATCTCTCTTAATCTACAACAACAATGGTGTTCTCATCTACATGCTGGTTTATGTTGACGATCTAATCATCACGGAAAACAGTCCATCTCATACAACACGGTTTATCGATTCCTTATCTCAACGCTTCTCTCTTAAAGACTTAGATGATCTTTCATTTTTCCTTGGCATTGAAGTTCTCAGAACAAAAGAGGGACTGCATTTGAATCAATCTCGATACCAATAACATCCAACCGAAAGATGACATTTGTCTTGGCGCAAAGCTTTTAAATACTCTGTTTTCATCTTGTTCGTTTATCCAGAAAGAAACGTGTGATTCCCTTTTCTAATCTCTTGGACTTACGTTTGTAATTGGAGTGAAATATTCATAGTGTGGGAAGATGGTTCTTATCTCTCAATCTTCTGCTTATGAGAGTATAATGTTTCTTTGTTTCTGAACATTGATTCGTGTCATAAATGATTGATAATACAAATTCTTTATCATGCAGCCAAACTTCTAAGCGTTTTTATATATTTTTTACGCGTAAACATGTGTTATATTTACTAAGCTTTTAATATATTTCAAATGCTAAGTTAGTGAATTAGGTGGAGATTCCAAAGGTATTTACATTTAAAAACAAAGGTTGGTCGTGACCGATTGAATTCGAAGGTTAGTTTGTTGTTGTCCTTATAAAAGAAGGCGAGATAAGCCGTCTTGAAAACACATTACCCATCCGACGCTAATACCATTTTCTTGCTATCTTTGCATTATTCTATCCAATGGCTCTATTTGTGCATCCTTCTTCATCACTTCGTCTTACAAGGTTAAAAATATCATCTTACTATAAGAAAATTTGAAACCTAATATAAAATAAACATTTCTTTATGTGCAATTCTCTTAAATAGCACTATTTTAAGTTTTTTGTCTCAAAAATAATTATCAAGAAAAAAAAAAAATCAAAATAGCTTCTTTTTATATTGAAAAACTTAATATTTTATTTTTATTTTATAAAATTTGAAATCCTAACTCCAAAACTCCACCCCTTAACTCTAAACCCTAAGTCTAAAATAGTTAACCCTAAAGATATAAATGTATATTTATCTTTTTAATAAAACATTTTGGTTATTTTTCTTCGTTGTGTGCTATTTTGTAACAAAAACTTTTGTAGGCTATCCGTATTTCTCTTTCTTGATGGTTAAATAATTAATCATGAATTGGCTTTACCGTGTTGATTTTGTCATCTTCGTTTTAGTTCTATTTATTTAAAAATCATTTTACTCATTTGGGGTGTTTTTTTGGTATTGCTATATATGCTTTGTATTAAAACAGTGAAGCAGATGAGAAGTACGCAAATGTAAACTGGGAAGAGCTTGGATTCACTCTGATTCCAACAGATAATATGTATGTAGCGAAATGCAAACAAGGAGGGACATTTTCAGAAGGGAAGATTGTTCCTTACGGGGACATTTCAATAAGCCCCAGTGCTGGGATTCTCAACTATGGCCAGGTTTTGTTCTCTCTTTTTCTTTTTTTTCCACCCTCTCTATTTTTTTTGTGTTCAACCTGGGTCTTTCTATTCAAGTTTTTATAGCATTATATACTTTTAAGAATTTTTTTGTTTATTAACAGGCGTGTTATGTTAGAGTTCATGTATGAGAATTTCAGATATAATTATTTGACACTGGCTTGGGTTTGTAGGGACTATTTGAAGGACTCAAGGCTTATAAGACAGAAGTCGGACGGATCACACTCTTTCGGCCTGATCAAAACGCTCTTCGTATGCAAATGGGTGCGGATAGGCTTTGTATGACACCACCTTCTGTTGACCAGTTCGTCCAGGCAGTTAAGCAAACTGTTATTGCCAACAAGAAATGGGTAGGGCCTTTAGACCAGTGTGTCTCTAAGTCCAAGGTACCTCTTATTAACCTTTATAAGTAGCTAAAGAGTTTATGGAACTTCTTTTTGTTTTAGGTTCCTCCGCCGGGTAAAGGAGCTTTGTATATTAGGCCAATACTCATAGGGAGTGGTGCTGTCCTTGGAATAGCTTCAGCACCTGAATATACTTTCCTTGTTTACGTATCTCCCGTTGGAAATTATCATAAGGTGATATGTTTGTCATATAAATGATTAAGTACACTCGGTCTAACAACGCTGTCTTAATAGTACTAAAAATAATACTGAAGCTATTTAATCTTTAAAATGTTGATCCGATCTGTATGTAACTTCTTTTTATTAGACTAAAATATTAATATGTTAAATCGTTTTATTGAACCATGTAAACCGTAGCTCTTATAAATTGAGACTCTTAACTTTTTAGGTCAGCTCAGGCTTGAACCTCAAAGTTGATTATACGTATCGCCGTGCCCATACCGGTGGAACGGGCGGTGTGAAGAGCTGCACAAACTATTCTCCAGTAAGCAAAGACACCAAGAATATTAGATACTGACTTTTATTTTTAAAGAATATTATATATATGCCCATGGCGACAACTTTCTTTGAATACAAACAAGTTTAATCAATGGAGTATAATCTCACCTGACAACCCCAAAAAGTGTTTGTCACAAAAATAGTCTTAAAGATCAAAATTATTAAAATATTTTATTAAAAAAAATATAAACTTATATCTATATAGTTAACTAATTTAGACTTGTTTAAAGTTAAAGAATAAATTTTGGGATTGAGGTTTAAAACTAATAAGAAAAAGAAAAAAGAAAAAAGAAAAATAAATATTTCAAAATAAAAAATTTAAAAATAGTTTTAAAAACTATTTTCGAATTTCAAAAAGAAAATTCAAAAAAAAATTTGAAAACATGTAATTTAAAACTATAAAAAATATTTTTTATTTATTTTTATTTGTATTTATATATTTAGATATAAAGGTGTTTTGACTCTTTAATAAAACAATTTGATCATTTTTCTTCCCGAAAACTCTTTTTATGACAAAAACTAAAAAAATGTTTTGAGAGAATTGTCATTCTCTCTATATCTAATTGATTTTTCTCATAAAGGTTGTGAAATCGTTGCTTGAAGCAAAGTCAGCGGGTTTCTCTGATGTCTTGTTTCTGGATGCCGCAACTGGTAGAAACATCGAAGAGGTTTCTACTTGTAACATCTTCATTGTCAAGGTAATGAACATTCAATTTTTGTTACATATATAAAAACTTTCAACCTTTAGATCCATTTGCATTTAAACTTATTCGTAATCGTTATTTTATAGGGAAATATTGTGTCCACTCCACCCACTTCAGGAACCATTTTACCCGGAATCACAAGGAAAAGCATAAGCGAACTAGCCCGTGATATCGGCTACGAGGTTCAAACTCTTATTTAATATTTGTACCTTTTTGTAAGTAGACATTTTCATTTTTCAAGATCGGTAAACTATAAGCTCAACGTATACAGGTTCAAGAACGTGATGTTTCTGTGGATGAGCTATTAGAGGCGGAAGAAGTGTTCTGTACAGGAACTGCAGTGGTCGTTAGGGCTGTTGATAGCGTGACCTTTGATGATAGAAAGTAATTAGTTTCGTTTTTATATATCATAGAACTTCGAAGATTAGATCTAGTTTGGGTTACTTAATGTTTCATTTTGGCTCATACCATCTCTGACCGCAGGATAAAATACATAACAGGAGAAAAAGCATTGTCTACGAAGCTTCACTTCATGTTAACCAGTATTCAAATGGGCGTTGTTGAAGATACCAAGGGTTGGATGGTGGAGATCGATGGTATTATTGGGATAGGTTCCTTTTAAAAGTTAAAAAAAAAAATTAAAAAGTTGGGTAAAGAAGATCAAAGAATAAAGGAATCAAGCAATAAAAATGGAAAGCGTGGAAGAAGTTGAAAATGTTTGCTATATAGTAAAGAGCAATCACTCTGTATAATTTTCTTGTTTTAAGAGTATATCGTCAATAAAATATAATATTACATGAGTTGTTTATAAGTAATGTAATGATGAAACTAGGTTTTGCCTCAATATTATGAAGCGGTTTATATGAAACAAAGGTTATAGTTATATATATTTTGATATCAAAAGACAATTTTCTTATCCAAACTTAAAGTGTTTCAGAAAACAAAATTGGAATAGAACAACCAATAAAATAAAATATCTATGAAAAATATTGTGCCGTTTTGATTAAAAATCGCCAGTGTAATTGGCTGTGCGATATATGTATGATATAAGAATGATTGGAAGTGTCTTTTGAGCCAAGCAAATTTCTTAAACTCTGTGGAGAAGTTATGCTAATTTTCAGGATTTCAAATCATTGCAATTACATTTTGGCAGTATATCCCAAAAGCTTAGATTGTGGAATGTTATAGCATACCATTTCCCAGATTAGGTCTTCTAATTCAAAGTTTAGTAGACGACGCAGTTGACTTGGGGCTCATAAAACTGATGAACCTGATTTGAGCATGTCTACACCCCAGCCAAATCCACTAAATGTTACATCTTGGTGCCAATAGCCATCAACTAGGAAAATGTTTTGTAAACGTATGTTTTGGGAAGGTTGAGGAGTGCATTGTGCCAAGTGCGGCATTCGCCTTCTACGTGTTGAACATCATACATTGGATCTATGTTAATGACCAACAAAAGATTTTCTTATTTTTGCTTTCCATAAAAACTATATAATCCAAGAGTAAAGGTCTCGATTGCTTTCAATGTCCTCAATATCTAATTTTCTGGAATAAATTTTCCAAGTTAGAATAAACTCCTATTGCCGAAAACACAACCGTAGAAGATGGAGTGGTGGCTAGAACCCATTTTCAAGTGCTGGGGAGCACTAAAAATGATATAATTTATGGATTCGTCCAGAGCTCCAGAACAAGGGCAGTGGTTATCACATTCTTCTGTGTATGAGATTATCTATAACCGCTAAGTGGCAAGCCAAATCTGCCAGGTTAGATGGTGCATTCTTTTAGGGGCCTTCACCATCCGTGCATGCGTTTGGAGGGCTTAAATATTTGGCACTGAACATTCCATTTTGTTTAGCCGATACATCACATTCCTAGCAACTGAATATCCTGGCTACTTTTAGCTTAACTTCAACAAACTAATCCATGTGGAGGGATTAGCTTATTGCTAAGCTTCTTATTTTTGGTATGTCATTTAGTTCTGAAAGTTGAAGGTTGAAGAACATGAAAATAGATTTTCTTATTGATTTCAGTCTCTTAGGGATTACATTAACTTGCTTTCCTTCTTATAGGTAAAGCTAGCTGGAAACCCTAGTTACATTGCTATGTGGCATCATCCTGCCTCTTCTAATGAATCAAGGGCTGCAAATGAGTTCTTCAATGCAGGACCACACTCCATTTCCATACTTGTAGTCGCTATCTTCTTTCTCTGCTTTTCTATTCTTATGCTCTGCTTTTGTTGTTAACTGAAAGAGCCGTTGGAGGTTTCTGCATTTGGTTGGGGTTCTCAGCGAGATGGGCTTGAGTGGACTTGGGCTTCTCGGTTTCACTTCCTGAAGTTGTTCTGTTTTGAGTCGCTCTGTTTTGAGTTGCTGAAGACATGTCTGAACTTATAAGTTCTATATATGCTTCCAATAGTTTTATATTACAGCAGCGTATTTCATCTCTTGATATAAAGTCACTCAGCATCGTCATGGGGTGAACACCTATAGCCGGTCTGGTCGTGATGGTCTTGATCCATGATTCATCCCAATTTTGGGTGTCAAATACATAAAGAAATTTGTGCTTAATACCAAAGGAAAATAGAAAATAAACGTTTAGGCATTAAAATATTAGTCCAACTATAAGAAGGGTTATTAGTGGAAAGGGCTCACATGGGTGAGCTATACTTAATATTTTCCTTTCATAACCGTTGCCAAAAGTGAATTTGGGATTGTTAGGGACTGTTTGAGCCTCCATAGTTATTTTCCTAGAAGTACTAGATTAAATTCACTGATTCCCCAGAATCCATTATTACCCATGCGGTCTTTAAAGTTACATATCTATTCTCATATTCCCAATGTTACAGCCCTTCATATTCCCAATGTTACAGCCCTTCTTCACATTCACGGACACCAACTTATAAAATAAGAATTCCCTTTCATCTTCCAACTTTTTCTTTTTCACCCAAGTACTCGTGACTGAAACAACCATCAAGTAAAATATTGATAGCAACAACTTTGAAGATAAATTGGAAACTCGAAAGTGGGGTGCTGGTGGAACCTTGAGGCACTGAAGTTGTTTGAATAGAATATCTTCTCCTTCAGCTACAAAAGTAGTATTAAGCCGTATAACCATCAGATATAATATTTTCGCCCGGAAATGGAGACGAAGCAGGTATGAACACCAAATTCAAATTCGCCAAGATAGAGAGAAATCACTTTTTGGGTGGGTTGTGACGATGGTCTTTGTCGTCTCTAAGCACAAAAATTATAGTAGTTTGGTAAACACATGAAACGGCTGATGTCGGTGTATTATGAAGGGTAGATAAAGCAAAGAGTAATAGTGAAGGAATCAATTTGGAGTTTGTCGAATAAAATGTATTTGCTTAACTGAAGGAGGAGATGATACGGTGGTCGGTTGACCTTCTTAGTCACTGAAATGCGTTACTTTCAGCAGACATAGGGTTGAGGAAGGAGGGAGACTTCGTGGATTAGATGTCGTTGTGGGCAAAGGGGAATGAATTTTAGAAGTTGAGAGACTTACATTAAGGGACACTTTACAACTTATGTTTACTCTAAAAGACACAATGTGGAATTGACACACAATGTGTGTGCCAGCTATTTTGTTGATGACATAAATAACCCTGGTTCTGTAACTGAATCGTGTGTGCTTGCAAATATAAAGTTAAAGTTGAACTATAAACTAAAAGTTGAACTATAAACTAAAAGTTTAAAATCATTGAGTTGCCATAAATGATAAAGCATTGTATAGGCAAGTGGGTATATGGGAGGGAGTGATTCGATCTGAGTCGTTGGATCTGGTTGAAGTCATTAGATCTGAGGGCTATTATTGTATGATAGGGTTTAGCATTAGATGGTGCAATTAATGAAGATACGACGTAAGCGAAAGTTGAAGTTGTGGAAAGGAGAGTGGTGGTTAGCGAGTCGTGGTCAGTGTAGTTTTGGTGCGGAGAGTCGTGGTTAGGGGAAGCTTGGTCAGTCGATATGTGGTCATGTGATATGTGGTCAGTCCACCACCATTATATCCATTTCTATATCCATAACTATCACAACCTCCACCCTAGTATCCACCACTATCACAGCCGTCACCTACGTATCAACCTTTGTATCCATAACCACCACACAAACTCCACTCCGGTATCCACCGCCATCTCAGCATATGTATCCCTCCCACCGCTATCTCAGCCTCTGTATCCATCATTTTCGTATCCATATCCACCACCACCTCCACCATGACTTTCACCTCCATACCTTCCATGCTCACGTCTTGTAAGTCTCTCATACAGGAGAATTTATACAAGCCTCTTGTCATTATGTCGGTTGATAAGAGAAAACTCATTCCTGTTTACTTGCGGCTGCAGCCTTGTTTTATGAAGCTCTTCTCTTCTTATTTGCGAAAATGAAAAAAAATCAGAGAATTAAAAATGTGTTATTCTGATTACGAGAAAGTTTCGAAAGGGGGAAGATAAATTAGGTTAGAAGATTTAGGGATTAGGAAGAGATAAGATTTTTTTAAGATAAGATTACAGAAAAAAAAAATAGTGTTGTAGAGAAGCTAAACTGTCTCGTTGCAGTTAATGTGTAATATGACTAGATATACCTCTTCCTTAGTTGGAGGTTAGCCTGGTAATTTGGGTAACACAAAGTGTCTCACCTTTCCAATGTGTCTTTTATTGCAATATAGAACTAGGAATGTGTCTCCTATAGTAAAATTCTCTTAGAAGTTTGGCAGGCCCAATAAATTTAATAGATTCGTTGATTGTTAACCAAACTCCTTTTCATTAAAGAAGTAGATGACGTGGCAGCCTTAGGTGAGAATTGATCCGCGTTACGTGCAAAAAATTATTTAAATATTTATTTTATTTTTAGTTATTTAGAGATATAATTATTATAACTTATACCATATTTAAAAATTATAAATTGCTAGATAAAGGAGAACACTTGGCGAAACATAGTGATTTGATTAGGAAATTCTTTTTGTTCTTCAACTTCTAATTGTTGTAACTTTCATTTTTATTATCTTTAGAAATAAAATGTTACCTTTTCACATGCTTTCATTTTTAAGACGTTTAGACTAATATTAATAATAATGTTTTGAAAATGAAATAGATGTATTGTTCATTTACTTGATTGGAAATTGTTCTTATATAAACTGGAATAATATAAAGTTACATATAAATTTATATGTCTTGTTTACTATTTAGTTTAACCATTTTTTGTTAATGTATTGATCTTTAATAGTTCATTATTTTTGTCACCAAATGAATGAGGAAGTACACTAAATTTCTTATCATTCCTATAAAATTACACCATTTATCAGGAACATGTTTTCTTATCAACCTTTTGTTTAATTTTAAAATTAATGATACATATGTATATATGATATTTATTATTTTAGTAATGCATTGATTCAAAAGAAGATGTTATATGTATTTTAGTTAACTTTAAATACTCCTAACTATTGTATGTCTTTCTGAAAATGTCATTTTAAAGATTTTTTGAAAAATAGTAAAATATATTCAAAAATGGATAATAATTTTGTAGCTTTGACGTGTAGCCTTTTTCGATTTGATTCCCGTAATATGTTCTTTTGGTAAAATTCTGCAAATTAGAAAAGCCTAGTCTTTTAGATAATATATGTAAATTTTCATGAAATTAATTAACACATCTATTTATTTTTTTATTTTTTTTATTTGAAACTTTTGTAGTGATATACTCCAATCAGTTTTCTATGTTGTAATTATTAGACAATAGTAAAGATACTTAACCAATGCAAAATGATTAAAATTCATAACAGTTAACCAGAAAATAGAAAAGATGACTACAATTCTTAAGTGCTTTTAATTATATGCATGATAATTAAAAGATCCCACGCCAAGAATCATCATGTGTTTCACAACTCTCTGTGTAACATCCCGTTCCCCCGGTGTCCGACCGGAGTTAACGAGCGAACGTCATGAACACGCGTCTACTCAATTTTAGACACCCAACGTGTCCACATACTGGTCCCAAGAGTCGACGGACGCAATGTTCCTTTGAAAACCAACTCATATCCATATCCATATACTTCTACTTACAGTCATGCGCACAAGGAAACGGAAAGAGAGGGAGTGAGTATGGGAATACTCAGTGAAGTGACTCTAGACCAGTCTCCCCGCATGACACTCTACACTACTCGATGCGGAAAAGAAGGCTGGCTAGCCACTACAATCAATCAAACAACTTAACATCTCAAGACATCACATTATTATGCATTTCTATCAATCTAGCGATCAATCAATACAACGAACTCATTTTCATATTACACAATGCAAAAACACAAGACACAAGTTAATATCACCTTGCAAGAACAACAACATATACTCTAGACTCATGAAAGACCTATTCGCCTGCGGACCTGTCTCCGCCACGAGCGAACCTAATGTTATCGACAGCGCTGCTAACTCATACCGTAAACCACGGCTTCCTCCCCATCGTTACCACCCTTCTTCTTCGACGCGTTCTAACGCACTAAAACTGATCGACGACATTCATTATCGCCCTAACTTAATTGATCGACGGCATTTGCATTGCCCAAACATAATTGATCGACGGCGTTCTTATCGCCCTACTTAACTGATCGACGGGTCACAATACCCCAACAGTCTCATCGACTTTCAATGTTATCACACAACTCATCATCTCACTCACATTACTTTCATTCTTATCATATCACTTTCATTCTCATTATCATTCTCATTTCTCATTCTTATTTACATTCTCATTTCTCATTTCTCATTCTTATTTACATTCTCATTCCTCAATTCTCATTTCTCATTTCTCATTTTCATTTCTCATTCTCATTCTCATTCTCATTTCTCATTAGACTCGACCACTAGACGCCACCCGTTCTCGGTGTCTCACACAATACACTTTACAATCACCATTCATTCATACCATTCATGAAGGGATACCAATTGGCACCTCATACCAATTGGAACCTTCACTATCACCCTAGGCGTGCAATTCTTTCTAACAACTTAGCTTCTCATTTCAATCATCACATAGAATCAGATCAACCAATCACACATTCACATAAACATTCATATCATTCATCACAGCAAACAAGGCAGTCCATTAAGTCCTTTTAAACAGTGTGAAGCTTCTTATGCATCATGATCCATTCATCTATCACCCTAACTCCCATTATGATCTATCAACCTAACTCACAAACAGGATCTAACCAAACCCTAGTTCCAACATAAAGAATGCAGAGGCCAATAGAACAGATCTGGGATCAAATCACCTCACCTTAGCTTTAGATAAGGATCTAGATCTAGAGATCTGGATCTAGATCTGGAGATCTGGAACGGTGAGATCTGGATCTAGAAATGGAACTGAGAGATCTAGATCTATGGAAATCCATAACTCCGGTCAGCTACCTCTCGGCCACCACCACCACCACTCGGACGACCACCACACACGACCACCGGCGGCTCGGCTTGCTCCCATGGTGTCTCGCAGCAAAGGAAGAGAAAAAGATCTAGCCATGAGAGAGAAGATAAGAGAGAGAGGCGTGAGAGAGGAAGAGAAAAAGAAGAAGAGAAGCTTGACGGCTAGGGTTTTCGGTCTCCGAGAATTCTCCGTAGAGCTCCGCTTCAGATTTGTGATGGAGATAAAGAGAGAAGGAGGCTGTCTATTTATAAGAAATGGGAAGGAAACCCTAGGTTTTTGTCAAACGGGCCGTAGACAAGCCCGTTTACCTTACTGAAATTTTGGGCTGGGTTTTGGGATGTTACCCTCTGTAAGATCCTCTCCTACTCGCATCACTTCTTCAGACTTAGGACCCTCTGCTTCGTCTGTGACCATAACTCTGAAGACTCTGCAACCAACCAGAAGAATAGGAAACCAAAGCAGCAATCTGAACCTCAACTCCAAATTAAAGTATAATTCTAAGGTTTTTACAGCGGAGGGGATGATCATGCCCGTGATTATTAGATCGCAGACCACGCTAGAAGAGAAAATCCTCTCAAAGGCTGATTGTTTGGTTAACATTAGTAGCCAAGGCAATGGAACCTTCTGGTATCCCACAGGTTTGTAAAAAATAGACACATCTGCCACATTTCCAAACTTTATCGTACTCAGTGACTTTCACAACTTGAGTCTCTCTGAGAATTATCCTTCCAGTAGCAAAACCTCAGCCTGAAACAGAGTAACAAACTTATAGACAGAGATTCCAAGTTCTGATTCAAAGAAAAATAGCCTTTGACAGCTTTCAGACATATAGATATACGTCTTAAGAATCTTAGTGGCTTCAGAAAATTTTATGTTTCTACTAACTGCAAGGACGATAAAAGACGTGTGGAACACAAATTGATCACACACAAATTTTAAAATTATTATCACGTTCTTATGGAATTTATCTTTGTTAAGGATAGTGATGGATGTAACAACTAATTAAACTTACTTATAGAAACGAAGAGGACCGTCGCATTGTAACACCTTCTTAAGTGTATGGGTCACAATAGGGGTCCTTAAGTCGTTTGTTTTAGTTTGGTGTTAAAAGTGGAGGTATACGTTAATTAGGTGGTAAAGAACTTTAGCAAATGTGGGAAAACAACAAAGAAAATATATTAAGATTTCAAAAACGCAACGACCATCAAAAGGCAGACTTTCACCTCCAATTAGGATTTTGATCATTTCCAAGGGAGAAACGGCAGTTTTATCAAATGCCCCCGCAGCAACGGCAGTCTTAGCACATGCAATCTATCCAAAAGGTTATCACGGCAGCTGAGAAGGTGGAGGCTTGTGACAAACCCATCTCAAATTCTCAACCTATCTTTTATATTAGAAAGCAGAAACACACAAAGTAGCTTCTCAGTCAAATTCAGGATTTACCTCCCTTAACCTTAAGATAAGAAAGAAAACCTTTACAGTCATGATTTGTATGTCGCTCATCCTTAACTCTGATAAAGACAACAAATTTCTGCTGCAAAAGGACTCGGTCTAAGATTTCCACAATCTAGATGAACTTTCCTATTGGTTCTTAAGACAATTTCTTCATATGCGGATAACAATATGTTTTCTATTCCTTCCCTGAACGGTAATTAGATAACATCTACCTCACATATTCGAATTCACCATTACAGATTTCAACAGATTGAAAATTTGATACCTAGTAAAAGTTTTTCCTCCGCAGAACCGCACGGTTCAATTTGATAGAAGTGTAAAAGCCAAAAAACTGAACTGATATAAACGATAATAATAAAGCGATGTGAAGGAAATAGATGAATCGAAATACGAATTAAAACCGATAAACAAAACGCATTCGTAATAAAGATGGAGACGAGATATGATCTATTTCCTTAACTCTAAATATTCGCTTCGTAGTGAGACGAAACTGTACGAATACCGAGTCCCAGGATACAACCATGGTTGACGATTCACGCTTCACTCGTGAATGTCCTATCGAACTATAACTACGAAACACTCTCGAGTATAGACTTATGCTAAGGGGTTTTGCTGGTTTTCATAAAGAGAAGTGTGAAAAAACGTGAGAATTGAAAGAGGAGGAGATGAGCTATTTAAAGAGAGGAATGAGATTTGATTTTCGTAACTGATACGAAAATATCCCGAAAATCTTGGGAGTTAATGCGTTGAGAAAATTACTCCGCAAGATCTCTCTTTGTTGACTCGGTTATGATCCGTTTTGAACTGATAGACTTCATGTCGTTTTGAAACGAATTACTCGTCGTTTACACATGAATGCCATGCTGTTTTTTTAAAATGAAATGGCAAAACGTTGAACTTAATTGGGCCAAAAAAGAACATCTTTTAGTGGCCGTCTTTTAGTGGCCCTGGGACCACATTCTCCCAAGTCCAAACCCAAGCCCACGCCGAGCCGAGCCTTGCCGAGCCGAATCGGCCAGACAGCGGCGGCGGCACGCGCGTGGGTAGCTCTCTCATCCTTTGAGCCGTTTGATAGCTCTTAATGAGAGTGCATATATACATTATAATGCTCTCACTCTCTCCTTTTTGCCGATGTGGGACATAAAACATCACTTAATAACATCATCTTTTGGGCTTTTGTTTTGCAAACCCATTTCTTTCACATTTTCAATTAAAAATTGGCCCAACAATCCCCCACATGAATATAAATGACTCTAGACATATGCAGACTAATTGCAGACTCAATAGACTCTAAAGACTTTCTAAACTTTACTGACTAGATTTATACTAATGAGTAGACAGACAGACTTATCGAGAGTGTTTGCGAAAAATTCACTATGTTTGAGTTGTTGGTATTTTTAAGCTTTGAACCACTCATAGTTAATATATGTCAGGTTTACTTTACCAGAAGGTGAACATGATGTCTTGAACCAACAAGTGTTTTATGTAGACCGAGACAACATGCATAACGCAGCTTCATTTTCTCGTAAAACTTAGTTCTCTATTGTGTTCATTGTGGTTCTGGACTATTCTTTGTTTTCATGAGTAAATTTAGAGAATATAGCCTTGCATTCATTCTCCTAAAAACAACCCCATTTCACACTCATTAGGTGATTGACCATGAAAAGTATTGAGTAATACTCTGCTTTAGAAGCTATGGAATCATTAAAAGTCTATTCTTATCCTTCTCACATTTTTTAGCACTTTTATCATCTTTAGGAGGTGGGATGAGACTACTTTGTCTCAAAGTACTTTGCTTAGATTCTGTTTGATTTTGTTTTTCCTTTGAACCTACGTCTTGGGATCTCCAGTCATGATAGGTAGGGTTGCAATCAAGCATCCTCATCCGTTATAGGCTTTAAACTCATTCCTTTTGATGATTTAGCAACAACATCTCGTGGCAAACCTTTAGTGAATGGATCCGCTAGGTTATCAACCGACTTGATGTAGTCAGTTGTGATTACACCATTTGAGATAAGTTGTCTAATGGTTTTATGTCGTCTTCTGATGTGACGAGATTTACCATTGTAGAGATTATTCTGAGCCCGAGCTATAGCTGATTGACTATCACAATGTATGCGTATAGCTGGTATAGGTTTCTCCCACATAGGAATATCTTCCAAAAAAATTCTAAGTCATTCAGCTTCGACTAAGTACGTTTATTGCATGCGCTAGATCTGGTCTAGTACAGTTGGTTAAGTACATAAGACTTCCGATCACTCGTGCATACCCGTTTTGTGAAACCGCTTCACCTAAATTCTTTGTTAAGTGAAGTAAGGGATCTAACGGAGTTTTTGCAGTACCATTAGAGTAATTTTTAAACCTTTCTAATATTGTTTGAGCATAATGAGATTGGGTTAAGATAATTTCGTTTGAATTTCTTGTGACTTTGACCCCTAGAATAACATCTACTAATCTCAAATCTTTCATCTCAAATTTTCCTTTGAGCATGTTCTTTGTTTGATTGATAATATCTTTATTGCTTCCAATAATGAGCATATCATCTACATAGAAGCATAACAAAACATACGCATTTTTGGTAGTTTTGCAGTATATGCATTTATCACATTCATTAATTTTGAAACCATTTGAGAGTATTGTATTATCAATTTTTTCGTGCCATGTTTAGGAGCTTGTTTAAGCCCATAAAGTGACTTTACAAGTCGACAAACTTTGTTTTCTTGTCCAGAAATGACAAAACCTTCAGGTTGTTTCATGTAGATTTCCTCTTCTAAATCACCATTTAGAAAAGCGGTTTTTACATCCATTTGATGGATTTCTAGGTCTTTTAAGGCTATGATTGCTATCATCAACCTTATTGATGTTATTCTTGTTACTGGAGAATATGTATCAAAATAGTCAAAGCCTTCCTTTTGTCGGAATCCTTGATTTACAAGCCTAGCTTTGTGTTTACCAGGTGTTCCATCAGGGTTTAGTTTTTGTTTTAAAATTCACTTATTTCCTAATGCTTTGCAGCCTAGTGGTAAATCCGTTATATACCATGTATAATTTTGCATGATAGAATCGAATTCACTTTTGACGGCTTCATTCCAAAATGGAGCGTCTAGTGAAGAGATGGCTTCGACAAGGTTTTTGGATCATTTTCTACTAAAAATGTCATTAAGAAATCTTCGCCAAATGTAAAATTCATAACAGTTAACCAAGGCCAAGACCAAGCCCAAGCCCACGCCGAGCCGAGCCGAGCCGAGCCGAGCCGGCCGGACAGCGGCAGCGGCGCGCGCATGGGGGGCTCTCTCATCATTTGAGCCGTTTGATAGCTCTTAATGAGACTACATATATATAATGCTCTCACTCTCTCCTTTTTGCCGATGTGGGACGTAAAACATCAGTTAATAACATCATCTTTTGGGCTTTTGGTTTGCAAGCCCATTTCTTTCACATTTTCAATTAAAAATTGGTCCAACAAGAAGAAACTGTGAAATACGAAAAGGCGAACCGACATGCAAATATCTACCACAACCGTGAGCTCCACGGGCAACTGGACCTCCTCACCCACCACCTCCATATCCTTTACCTGCACCGCCACTTACTTCTCCACCACAAACTCCTCCACTTCCTACACCTCCGCCATGTTCATTGCGAAAGGGCGCTTTGAAAATGGAAGTAAAGAGGTATACATTAAAAATATATGACCAAGATGGAGGTGTGAGCATATGTCGGCGGAGGTCTTTATATATACGGTGAATGAGCGTTTGCATAGTTGTGGGGATGTGGAAGATCTTAATGAAGTAGGGAGAGAGTAATTAAGCAATAATCAGATTAGGAATTTAGGTAGCTTTTGTTCTCAATCATCTGGTGGTTGAACTTCTAGTGTGATTGACCTTGAATGCGCCGTCGGCTACAAACTTAAAACATGAGAAAAGAAGGGACACAGTGGTGACATGTGCTGATGTGTAAAGAGATAATTGGCTGATTATTTTATCAGACGTGGACATGCTAAAAACACAGCTTGAGTTTCTTTTAAATATTGGGATATATATGATTTTATGTTTTCTATTATTTTTATTTTTGGATTTTTAAGATTTAAGTATATTTAGATTTTTGTTAAACAAATTACATAATTAAAATGGGTACTCGAACCCGAACCGAACCTGCAATGATTGAACAAAACTAAGACCAAATTCAAACCAAAATTTGTAAATATTGGAATAAGATTTAAATTTCTAACTCTAAAAATCTGAAATCTGAATAGATGAACTGAATCTGAACATATATTTGAATATCCATCCCTAGAAAAGGTTATATGACAAATCTCTTAGTACAACGTAAAATGAATAATCTAATCAACTATTTTACTTTATGCACAGTGTGCGGGTCACTACCTAGTACCTTGATAAAAGGTAAACAGTTAATTGATTACTGAATATTTTCTGAAAATCCATAAAAGTTGAGAAAATAAAATAGTTATCATGAGGTTCTTAGAGCATCAGAAGCGTTATCTCTCCACCATCATTTTTTGTACTTTATATTAATATTTTAACCTAATTTATTTATTTGATTAAGTCTTAATAATACAAAATTAGCTGCACAAGTAGAAAAGTAACACCTGTAGAATTAGTGTATGCAACGTCTCTCTAAAAACAACAGTACCTCGTCTTTTCCATCTTCTCTTTCTTGGTTTACTGTATTTTATAAATTTTTTGATGAGGTACTCTTGTTAGAGACCATCACTGATAATGCTCTTATGTTGTGAAAACTATATATCTCTACCAAATATTATTTTCTATATGATGTTCTATGCTAAATATTATTTTATTTTCTAAACATTATTAGTTTTCATGAGGTTCTTTTTCAGCATTAATGATCCAAGGAATGAAAATATAAGACATTAAAGAGACTATGTGTAGATTATATATTTGTGTATGGCTGATACATGAACTCTGCTATTGACCCCCATTTCCTCATAAGAAAAAGTATTTTTTTTTTTAAATTGAGTTCTAATCTTAGTTAAAAAAAAAATTGTAATTGATTATATGCAAATGCACCCCCAACACATGCATAGAATCGGGACTTGTACTGAATAATCAATACATTACCATCTGCAGCAACTGTGTATTTTCTTTCCCGAAAAACGGCACAAAGGGACGACATAGAGTTAGGCAATCATTTCCTAGCCAATCGCATTCTCTGAAGTCCATAATATTCTCAAATTATCTCAAATAAAAGATCAATTACCGTACCTTGAGATCAAATTGACATGAGAGTGCATATCACATAATTGACTACCAGTTATCAGTAAAGCTAGAACAAAATAGAAATACAGTGAAACTTCTAAAAATTAATAATGTTGGAACTACACCAAAACTATAATTTTTTATTAATTTATAGAGATTATTAATTTATCGATATACTAATTGAACCAAAAACTCAATTTGGGACTATAAAACTATATTATTTTATAGAGATTTTTAGTGTATATTAATTTATAGAGTATTAATTTAAAGAGGTTATACTGTACAGTAAATCAAACAGATTAAAGATATCGATTTATAAACAGATAGTAAAAATGATAGATCTGGAGAAATCAAACATGTAATCAAAACTCAGATTAATAGTTACTACGGGTTTATTAAGTTCAATCCTAGAACTGGAATTTAATTATCAGTTATCGGGCTCTCGATGAGACGAACTATCGAAATCTAGATCCCCAAAGGCCAATTCTCGTTGCGTGACCAATTGATTTAGACATGCATTAACGATTCAATTCAAAAAGTTTACTAAGTTATTTAGGTCAGCTCTCTCTGCGTCTAAGAACCTAGCTCAACAGGATTCAAATCATGATTTCAGTCAAACTCTCGTGTTATTCCAATTATCATGGGATCAAGTTTTAATGAATAATCACAAGAACAAGCAATAAGAACAATCTTGATGAAAGAAATAATGGATTACCCTAGCAGATATATTAATCCAAACTTCATCAAAACCTCCTAAATTTAACAAATAGATTTCTCTGATATGATAGAAGAAACACAAATCATAATCTAAAATAATTGCATAAAGATTAAAGATAAAAAATACTAGAGTTTCAGTCATTCTCTAAAGGAGCTGTGATCTTCTCTCTGAAACTTTTCTAAGAAGAAAATAAAGCTTAACTTAAACAATGGCTGCAAAATAGATATTAATAGGTTAGACACGTTTAGAGGATTTTTCAATTTAGGAAACTTCTGGGTAAAAATACAATTCTTGAAAGTCTGATGAGATTCGTCAATATGCATTAGCGTCAATCAATGCTTTGGCAGCATCGTTCAATGCTCATGTCGCATCTCGACTCTTGTCTCTGCACAGCTACAGGTATTCTTCTCTTCAAGCTTCATTTTACTTCACAATCTCCAAGGTGCTCCAAAACACACGAGACCTGTAAATGACCTAAAATAGACTCAGAGTACATAATAAGAATTCTAAACATGGCCTAATATATAGCCAAAAATATATAAATATTGGGACCAATCAACTCCCCAAACTTATCATTTTGCTTGTCCTTAAGCAAAACAAAGAATAATTTTGTATAAGAGGTTTGAAAACGCAAGAATTCACCAGCTCTTTAGAATTACTATTGTCACGTCTGTAATTTTGCAAACCATATAAGATCAATGCCAACTTCAAAGGCATTTCTATGGACTTAGTCTTGGCTTAGCAATAATACTATCCAGCACACAGCTCAACAGACATCATCTGACATACCCTCTACTGACCTCATTTCTGCAGTAAATGTGTAGGTTTTATTCCAGGAGTATCAATTACAAGACACATGGATTCTTACCCCAACATGTATCTGAATAAACATGCAGTCTTTTCTAGTTCTTTTCCTCACTGTCTTCTCACTTCTGTCAGTCAATGTCTCCCTTCTTAAAAGAGTATCATTTTTTTTAATTGACTGAGATTTTTGGACAGGCTTCCATGAATTAAGTTCTAATGGTTGTAGCCACCAGTTCTTGTTCACTGCTTTTTGACCTATATCTGTAATACCATATCCTGGCCGTCTAGGCCGCGGACGAAGCGTTATGTCGCTCGGATCCCTTCCTGGCTGAACCTCTTAATTTTCCGCCCTTCATCTATTATTTCGCCTTAGGCAAGGGCTTACTTGGCCCTTAGTTAAGAATATTTCTACACTTTCATAGATTAGCTCATTTGTACTTATACGCAAAGAAATATTTTCTAATTAACCATTGGACTAAATCCAATCTAATACTTGTCTAGTCGAATTACCCCAACCTTTGTTAGTTTGCTCAACTACCAACTAGATTAGAACTCGATCCTAAACCCAAACCAAGTCATACAAATCCGATGTTATATTCCCCTAAACCATTCTATCTAGATCTACGCAAGCAATTCTAGACCTTACCTTTGCCACATCCACATAGCTTGGTAGCTTATCGGTCCTCCATTGAACTGAACTGCTTTAGTAAAACTTCATATCTGGATTATTATGCTTCCGCCTTGTGTCAGCTGTTCATATTGTGTTCCATCCGTGTTGTCTTGGTTTAGCTGTAGGTATCCTGTTCTGAAACTCCTTACCTAAACTGATATGAGATAATTGGATGTTATCTGAACTGAACCAAAGTTAACTGAACCATGCTTATCTATCTCTGAACTAAACTGATCCTAGCTAAGTTAATCAAACTTATCATGGTCTGAACTAAGCTTTTCTGAACCGCATTATCTGAGCTGATTTAAGTGTCTTCTTGAACTGGAAAAATGAACCTTATGTTCCAAACCGTTCTGTTTCGAATTCAGATGGTCAAGGAGAGTGGTCGGATCAGCCGGATCCTTGCTGTGGTTCTGAACCGAGAGTGATTCAGAAGTGGAGTTTGATTAGCCTGAGCTCGAGTCTAGTCTTCCTTAGCCATTCTCTTGGATTCAAAGGTGAGTTTATATAGATGATTGATGAATGAGTTGTTGCTTGAATGAAATAACTGATTATGGTTGATTGATAAGTAAGTCTCTTGAAATATATTAAACTGCAAAGTGTTTATTTATTATTAAACACTAAAGAAATATTATTAGTTGTTCTTTGAGGTTTATCATGAGCCTTGGTACTTGTTCTCAAATACTAATATATAAGTATATAATTAAGTATATAAGTATGAATCATGTGAAGTCTTATTGTATACTCACTCTCCCCAAAACCCCGCATTACCGTAACTTGGTCCTGCAATATGGAACAAGGTCATGAAGACACGATGATGAGGTCGCTCCCTGGAGGTCGTGTAACTGCATGCAACATTAGATGTTCGATCTTGGAATAACTGATGGAGATGATGGTTATATTTATTTTTCCGCTAAGCTCAATTAGCCTTAGTGGTTTACGGGTTTAGCATATATATATATATATTATAAGTATGAGTGAATGGCGGGTATCATGGAGGGGATGTTTAAGATAAGATTCACATCGATGGAATGACAAGCCTTATATTATATGAGTGATGGAATATATTTTCACTGCATACAAATGATGTTGATTGCTCATGATATTATTAATATGTGTTGGGATGCGTGATTAGACTCACTGAGTAAAATAGTTACTCGTGATTTATTTGTGATGCAGGTTACCAGTAGGTTGGAGACCTTACTCTAGGACGGGAAGGAACATCATTAGCCAGTGGTAGTTTTGTTATCCTTGGTCTTTTGATATATTTGATGTATAAGGAATGTTTTCTGATAACCGCAAGGTCGACCTATAAAATTTGTGTAAGATGCTTTTGAAAGAATAAGTATATAATGTATAAAGATTGTTTTTAAAGTATGGGTTCCATATGATATTAGTCATTGTCCGAGACAAACTAACTATTGGGTATTTCTTGGTCGGGTTGAAAACCCTTAAGTGATATCCGATAGGAGCGTCGATGTTCTAAGATTGCTA
Organism: Sinapis alba; assembly: GCA_012274485.2. NCBI lineage: Eukaryota > Viridiplantae > Streptophyta > Magnoliopsida > Brassicales > Brassicaceae > Sinapis > Sinapis alba. The sequence continues at coordinate 200,611 of MU105581.1, forward strand.
GTCCAAGGAACTCGGAATTATTCTAGAACCTCAGGTCAGCTTTCGGGGAGCATCAACCATGTCATTTTTGGTCATCTACGATTAAGGGTGTCGCAAAGGTGGTATCAGAGCATGGTTAAACAATGCTAGAGTGGGACTCGTTTAAACGTTTTTCGAGTCAAAATGAGTCGCAAAGATAACTAGGATTTTCTGGCTGGTTCCTTCACATAGTCTAATGGTGAATCATACACTCCCCGGCAAGGCACCAAATTTAATATAATCAAATTATCCCAAGAGAAATCTCTTGAATAAGAGGTCAATTGCAGTACTTGGAGATCAGATCCACATGGAGTGTGGATCAGGATCACACAATAGACTATCAGTTATCGCTAAAGCTAGAACTAAATAGAAATGCAGTAAATTAAATAATAAAAGATATCAATTTGTAAGCAGATAGGGAAAATGCTAGATCCGGGGAAATCAAACAGGTGATCAAAATGGTCGCTAAAGGTTTAATAAGTTCAATCCTAGAACTCGAATTTATTATTAGTTGTTCAACTCTTGATGTGATGAACTGTCTACATCTAGATTCTTGAAGGTCAACTCTCATTGTGCGACTAATTTTTCTAGATATGCATTAACGATTCAATTTGATAAGTTCACTAAGTTATTTAGGCCAACTTTTGCTGTGTCTAATAACCTAACTCAGCAGGATTCAAATCAGGATATCCATCACACTCTTGTTTTATTCTAATTTCCTAGGATCAATTTCTAGTGAATAATCATAAGAACAAGCAATAAGAACACTCTGCTTAAGGAAACAATGGATTACCTTAGCAGATCTATCAATCACAAGTTCATCAAAACCCTAGAAATTCCTAGATCTAACAAATGAATTACTCAGACATGATAGAAGAAACACAGATCATAATCTAAAATAATTGCATAAAGATTAAAGGTAAGAAATACTGGAGTTCCAATAGATCTCTTAATGAGTTATGATCTTCTCTCTAAAGCCTCTCTAAGAAAAAAAATAAAGTTTATCCTATACAATGGATGCGAAATAGATGTTAATAAGTTTAACACATTCAGGGATTTTTCACAATTTAATAAACTTATGGGCAAAAGTATAATTTTTGAAAGTCTTGCCGGATTCGTCAATCAGCATTAGCAACGATCGAAGCTTTGGCAGCACCGGTCGACGCTCACGTCACATTTCGACTCTCGTCTTTGCACAGCAACGAGATCTCTTCTCTTCAAGTTCCATTTTGCTCTATAATCTCTAAGTTGCTCCAAAACACACATAGACCTGTAAATGACCTAAAACATATTCGAAGTACATAATAAGAATTTTAAATCTGACCTAATATATGGCCTAAAATAATTAAATATTGGGACTTATCAGTCTACAAATGAGGGAAAATCAATCAATTTGTGAGCTTCTTTGATTATATTGGATGTTTCATGTAGGTGAAAGGTTTACTTACTAAAAAATCTTGACAATGCTCATTAGAGGAAGGCAAACGAAAGGAGAAGGGACTTTTGGTGGATGATTATGTGGCTGTTCTCTAGTTGGGTTTAGTGTTTATTCGAGTCAGTTCTGATTCCATGAGCAAGAAATCATTGATGACGTCCATCTAAAACCAATAAAATCAAGCGAATAAAAAACTGTGGTATTATATCGAACAGTTAGATTAAGTTTGGCAGGCATAGAAACAAAGAAAAAAGTCAACCCATTAGAGTTAACGGCAGCCAAAGAGGCACCTTGGCTGAATACAAATGCCAAATGAATTCATATATGAATTTTACACTAAACTTTCAAAAAGAGAAACCGGATTGTTCTATTATTTGGTTAAGCAAAGTATATATGTACATATTATCCAGTAACATTGTGTGTTTCCGCCAAATGAAGTATAATGGAGAGCTGTACTCCCAGCACCTTCAAAATAAAACCAAAGAGCCAAAGGGAAACTGTAAGCTAGAATTAAGATCTATTGGGTAATATGATAATAACCTATAAGATCTATTGTGGTTCCATCTTCCATAACGACCCTAGCAACAGAATTTTCCAAATTCAAGAGTAACTGCACTGTCTCTTTGTGTCTGTTCCTCCCGATCTGTTGCTCTGCTTATCACTCGTGGTTGAAAGACATCTTCAGCTAATCATGTCAACTGAAGCCATAAGCTTTAACTCTTCCAAAACACTATCAAACAAAACCTTTCGATCAAATCCAGCAACTAAGGATTTGTTACTCTTCAACAGGCTCCAGCAATTGGGGACACTGGTATACACTCGGAAAGCAATATACTGCTGCACCGGAATGTCCATTTCAAGCCATGAGATGCAAAGCAGTACCTGGCTCTGATACCATGAAATAGATCGTAAAGTGTGTGTGTTATTGATGTGCAACGTATAGCTTATATACAAAGAGATTGAATCCTAAGTCTAAGGGAACTACGTATAAGGATAAATACAAGGTATTTAGTTGATAGTTATCTATAATGTATGTCTATGTCTCTATATCTATCAACCTGAAAGTTCAAACACAATCACTGTATCAATCTGTCAGAAGGAGAGTTTTATCAAATGCTTACATTATCTGGAGAAACTTTGCTTTGGGGAAAATAAGTGCAACTCAAAGTAAGTAATGTCTTTTCAACGGGTAAGAAAAACGACCCGTAAAAAAATTATATTAAAATAATATTATTCATTTAATCTTGAGAAATGTTTAAACTGTCTTAAAATTGAGTGGAATCTCTACAACAAAGAATTTGCACTTCTTTTATTTATTTTTGTTTTCTTTTATTCATACCAGATTTGGTGAAAGATTATTAGTCAACGATGATGCTTTTAATCTCTGAAATTTTAAAATTATAATAAAGTTATAATGTTGTAAATCTAGAAGATAAAACTGATTATCAATAGACAATTACTTTTATATGTTAGATATTGAAATATTTGTGTGGAAGGTTGGAACTTAAAAGAATTAGTTGTTTATTTATATCATTGATATTGATATTCATATATTAGTAGGAGTGGGAATTTTTAAGTAAAAAGGAAGATTTTATTTGCCTTATTTACTCTAAAAGTTCAGATTATTTATGGAAAATGTCATTATTATTTTTTCGGAAATGAGTGGTTTACTCTATATTCTTATCTTTATCAAGTATTTACAATATTGACATTGCGATCAATGCACCAACCACCATGAATAACTAATTTCAAGCTCTAAATGCACTTAAAATATACAAATAATTTCTCTTTCACATTCTCTCATTTCATTCCAATATCCCAACATTATTTTTTTTTAATTTGCAAGCTTATTAGAGTAACTCAAGTTTGTGACTCTTGATTAAAAACGAGTGAGTAACTTTCATTAAAAAACTGAATGCTTAGAAAAGCTAAACATGAATCTCACCGGATCTAAAAATGATATTTGAAAATTTTCAGATCTGTTTAGCGAAGAATATTTTCCTAGAAGTCTTCTCCATCGAAAAGACTTTTCGAGAAATCTTCTGATCAATGCATATGTTAGATTTGCAATTGACTTTTTGTGTGATTTTTTTTTAGAAGATTTCTTTAGAATTTTTTTAAACTTTTTGTTAAAAAATGAGTAAACTTCCCTAGAAGTCTTCTCAGATAAATATATTAGTTTTGTAATTGACCGGGGTTTGTCAGAAATTTAACTTTTAATAGAAGACTTCTCGAAAAGTCTTATGTCGAAAGACTTTTTAAGAAGTCTTTTTAAATGTTACATGAAATTTTCTCACTGTCACAAGAAGTATGTGTATGTTAGTTTTGCAATTGAAAATTAAAAAAAAAATTAATATTAATTAGAAGACTTCCAGATAAGTTTTATGCCGGAAGACTTCTCTGGAAGTCTTCTCGAATTTTATGATGAGTATCTGGTCAAACCTTTGATTATGAAAGAAGACTTTTATAGAAGTTTTTTTTGTCAAATATGGTGAATTTTGAAAGTAACATACGCAGACTTCTTATGACAGTGAGAATACTTCATGTGACTGTAAGAAGACTTCTAGAGAAGTCTTCTCTAAGAAAACTTCTAGAGAAGTCTTCTAAGAAAAAGTCAAATATCTGCAACAATTTGATCAATTGTAAAACTAACATGTTTATTAGACTTCTTAAGAAGTTTGATGTAAAGAAGACTTTTCTAGTAATTATCCTTTGATAATTTTTCAATTGCAAAACTAACCTAAATGGAACATTTTCTTAGAAGTCTTTTTCCGGAAACCTTTCATAAAACTCTTATTTGAGAAGACTTATGTATAAGTCTCATACGTTAATGTTTAATAAACTTTCATTTTCTCTGAAATTAAAATGATTTTTTAGTATTTTCTTGTTAGTTCATATATATTATTCAAAATTGGGACTCCTGAATAAAATTCATAATTTAATTAGTGATAATTATAAGGTTACAAACATTCATGTTTACTAATGTTTCTAGCTAATCCGAAAAGACTTCTTAAGAAGTATTTTGAGAGAAAACTTGAGGAGAAGTCTTCTATGTTACTTTTGTAAAACTTGTATTTTCAAGTGTTAAATAACTTCAAGATATGTTTTTTAACTTTCAAAAGTGTTAAGTAACTCTAAGAATATCAAATCATGTAGTTTAATGTGTCTACTTAAATAATAAAATATACTTTTTAACTTTCATGAGATTTAAATTTTCAATTTCCACTTAAATTTAAGTTTTCCGCTTATATTTTAATTTCCCGCTTATATTTTAATTTCCCGCTTAATTCGCGTATAATTTTCTAAGATGTCTTCCAATAAGTCTTCCGAGAAGTCTTTCGAAAAGTTCTAGTGAAAGTGTTATATTTTGAACTTATGTAATGGTTGATCTTTTGTGAATTTGACTAAGTTTTCTTGAGAAGTATTATCCCTTAGTTTTAGTAAATTTGACTAACATTTTGTGTTGTTGTGTTTTGCTATGAATGGGTAGAATAGTAAAAATGTTTCTTGGTATGTTATATCAATAACTTCAATAATGCCAAATGCTTTTGGCAAGATAATATTGTAGACATAAACATATTTACCAATTTCTTTTCATGAACATGTCTTCAAATTTACAAAACAAAATCACAACTAAAAAGTATACATAGAAATCACAAAACAAACCATAAACAAAACTATTAAACATGGATTTAGAGATTATTCCTCAAAATATATAAGCTTGGACTACACTTGACATCATTCATTTGTACCCTTTTTGAAAATCTGTGAGCATTTTTTGTCAAAGTCGTGAGAATGACACTCATTTCGAAAAGCTGCAATCCAAACAATATAACATCAACATCACAAACTTTGACAGCCCTCCATGTTTATTTGCTTATAAAAACAATAAAGTTGGCTTCTTTAACAAATTATATAAACAACATAGCATAAGATCACAAATAATTTGATAGAAGTTTTAGATTTTAATGTGTTGTACCTGATGGAAGTTTCAGGTTTCCGATTTTTGAAGACTTTCTATAAGGCTTCCTAAAAGATTTCATGCAGGCAAAGTCTTTCAAGAAGTTTTCCAGGATGCTTTCAAAAAACTGAAACCTGAAACTTCCATTAACTTCAACACATTCATATATGTTTACAGATGAAAAAAAAATAAGAACTTTAAGCAACAAGATGGTTACATATAAAGAAAGGTCAAACATAGAAACTTACCAAAGCACTCAGATTTGTTTTGACTCCACCATCAACTTCAACCTATGAGACTTCCTCCTCCACTTTGACACCTCCGACAGCAACCTCCGAGACCTCCTTCTCCAAATCGAACAGCTCCTCCACTTTGACAACTCCGGATATAAAACGAAATCAAAGATTCAGAACATAGTTTGGAAAAAAGTTAAGAGCTTTAAGCAACAAGAGGGTTACCAAATGAAAAAAATCAGACATGAAGACTTACCAAAATGCTCAGATCTATTATGAAAGAGGAGACATGGTAGAAGACTTCTTGGGAAGTTTAGGAAGTCTTCTGGTGAACTATATGTTAGAAGGCTTCTTGGAAACTCTTCTAGGAAGTCTTCTGAGAAGTTTTTCAAAGTCCGATTCAAATTTGAAACACTTGCATATCCAAAAACGTTCAAATGACTTCAAAACAAAGAAAAACTTTAAAAATATTTTTTTATGTTTAAATAATAAATAAAACAGTCACATTATATTAAATCTATAAGTTTTTAAAATCTAACATATAAAACACACAAGTACATATCCAAAATTTACAGATCTATCTTCAAAGAAGGGAAGATGAGAACTATGTAATGAAAAACCTGCAAAAACAAGATAAATTAGTGAGAAATATATGAGACAAAAAATGAGAAATTGATATATATTTTGATGTTTTTAAGTTCAAAAGCTTAGAGTGATGTTGAAGAGTTATAGAGTTAAACATATTTTTGTTGCAGCCATTTGAGAGGAATGAAGAGAATGTGTAAATTTTCTTTATATAGAGAGATAAAAATTTCTATTAAGTTAAATATTTTCGATTGAGAAGACTTCCTAAAAAGTCTTTTAAACCTTAAATTTACTATACGTTCGAAAAGACTTTCCAAGAAATCTTCTAATGTATTACATATTGAAAGATTTCCGTTGAAGTCTTCTAAACCATAAAACTAAATAAATAACTAAATAACAACAAAAACTTTATTAAACATATGATCAACTTATAAAATGTTTAATATCTACAAAACTAAAAAAGTATATGTCTAATTGGTTTTTTTTTTAATTAAAATTCTAAAATCTAACCTTAAAGTACAAACAATGTTACAACATGTTACCAAATCCTAAATCAAAGACATTCACAACTTGCAACATATATTTAATCATCTAGGTTGAAAATAATTCAATTTTAATAAATCTAAATTTACATCATTTAAAAATATTTATAATGTTATAGCTTTAATAAGAATTACCTTTCCATGTTTCGTCAGCCATTTAGCCAATAATCCATTGATTATATGATTAAATTTGTCTTTAAAATTGTTGGGCATAAATTACATCTACCCACATAGGCCCATTTAAGCGTGAATTCGGCCGGAAATCGTGAGGAAGCCGGCCCATGAGGCCTGTCAAACCGACTTCGACAATAATAAAAGGTGTATATATAGAAGGAGTTTGGAAGGGGCAAAGAACACAGATACTTGAAGGGCAAGCTAGAATTAAGATTTTCATTACTCATTCTTTGTTTTAACCTTGTTCTTCAAACATTCCGATTCTTCATCAATAAACTCTTTGATTTACTTTCTTAATCGTCTCTTTGGAAAATCGTTACCGATTTCGGATTCAACAGTTGGCGCCGTCTGTGGGGATAATTCGAAGAACAACGATCAAGAACATCAATCAAAACGATGACAGGATCGCCAACGAATCAAGTAGGTCAACAACCAGTCGACCTGAACACTGTCTTGGCCTCTCTCGCCGCCGTCGTTCAAAGACTCGATCAACAAGACGCCGCTAATAAAGCGACTGAAGAACGTCTCGATACAATCGCCGCTGCTTGTCTACCTCCTGCACAAGCAGACGATCAAGATCCGGATACTGGCCGAGCACGTTTGTTCCAAACGACGATGCGGAATCAAGCAGCCGATCAAGCAACCAACGAAGAACTTCTACATCTTTAAGGAATGATTGAAGACATGTCGTCAAAAATCCATCAAGCCACGAGTTTCGCACCATAAATCGATCGAGTCTTGGAAGCAACTCAAAAAAACCCCATTCACCAAGAAGATCACCGACGTTCGAGTGCTACATCAAGACAAACTCCGGGTACCATCTTTCCGCGGAGATTCTGACCCCAGCGACCATATGACCAGTTTTAACATTGCTATGGGTCGAGCTTATTTCTCCACGGAAGAAAAAGATGCCGGCTACTGCCAACTCTTCGTCGAGAGTTTAGCAGGACCGGCCCTCACCTGGTTTTCTCGGCTAACTGCTGATTCGATCAGCACCTTTAAGGGACTTTCTACCGAGTTCCTCAAGCATTATTCCATGTATATTCGCCAAGGGGCCTCAGCAACCGACTTGTGGAAAATCTCTCAGGGAAAGAAGGAATCCCTTCACGACTTCATGGAACGGTTCAAGAACCTCGTCTCCAAAGTCGATGTCCAATCTGACCTCTACACAAATAGTACGATCACCCTAGAAGACGCACTCCATAGGGTGAACTGCTTCATCCGAATGGAGGAAGATAACGCGGCCTACACCGCAAAACAGAACGCGTTGAAGGCTCAGTTGACGCCAAAAGCAACAACCACCTATCAGGAACCTCGTCAGCATCAACCTAACGAAAAGAAAGGAAAAGTCTTCTCGGCAACCGAGGAACCCGATGCATCTCCCTCCACATCAAAAACCGATCGACCATGGAACGTATGGGACAAAACTCTCGATGGGAAGCCCTTAACATACGATGAAACTAAGTTCTGCACTTCCCACAAAGCCAAAGGCCACGACACTAAGGAGTGCAAGCAACTTGCAGAAGCCCTATTCTCAGCGTTTAAAAACGGTGCTGTCACGCCCGACCCACCGAAGTCAAAACAAAATCAAAAGAAAGGGAGCTGGACAAAGAACCGACAAGCTAGTGCCAAGAAACAGGAATCCAACCAAGCGGTCCACCCCGATGATCAGGACGCAGCCGCTCCACCCAGACACCATGATGATACCGATACGGAAGACAAAAGACCGCAAGTGGCTCGACGGATCAACGTTATCTCGGCAGCCCCTTTACCCTCCTGTGTTACGGAAAACAAAGACAGTCCTGATCTCTGGAATCATCTCCAACATAAGCGCTCTACAATCAATTTGCGAGATGTCCTCATTCGAAGGAAAAAATTGGGGCCTCCGGAGGACGGAGATAACCAAGATCTACGTGGTTATCTTCAACGCAAGCGTTCTATAACCGATTTGCGAGATTTTCTCCTTCAAGACAAAAAGTCAGAACCATCCGAGGTCAACGATAGATACGACCTCCGAGATCATTTGCAGCACGTTCGTTCCACAATTGATCTGCGAGATCTTCTCTCTCCAAGCAAGAAACCAAAGATTTCGGGAGACGATCTCCGAAATAAACTTACCACTAAGACAGGTATCGCAACACCTGACCTACGGGCGACACTATCTGACAAGCGTCCCAGCGTCTTTCGCCGAATTAACGTAATTCGCGGCGGATCAACCCTGTGCAACGGTTCGGTAAAGTCGAATAAAGAATACCAACGCAGAGCCGTAACCGTCTGACGATGGCCGACAAAGCATGAAGGAGAAACTTCTATAACTTTTTCAGAAGGAGACCTCATCGATATAGATCAGCCACACAACGACCCGCTGCTAGTCGAATTGCAAATCGGCACATGTGAGGTCACACGTGTACTCATCGACACTGGAAGTTCGGTCGATCTAATATTCCAACAGACCTTGAAAAAAATGATTGTAGATCTCAATGATATCAAGCCATCGTCGAGAGCCCTTACCGGTTTCAACGGCTCGTCGACTTCCTTATTGGGAACCATCCGCCTTAACGTCTTTGCCGGGGGAATAAGTAAACTCGTTAAATTCTCCGTCATCGACACCAAAACACAGTATAATGCGATCCTCGATACCCCATGGCTTCACATGATGAAAGCAATCCCGTCAACATACCACCAATGCGTCAAATTTCCTACCAAAGAAGGTATTGTCTTCACATTGAAAGGGAACCAACGCCTCGCACGAAGCATGTTGATTTCCGATCTCAAAAGCCAGCAGGTCACATTTCTCGTCGAGCTAGATAAGAAGCTATCTCCACAAAAAGAGGAGACAGTCCAAGTCGGTATCGATCCTGACCATCTTGAGAGAACCGTAGGAATTGGCTCCGAACTAAGCGTCGACCACGCCACCGAATTGACCACCTTCCTCCGGGCAAACAAATCAATGTTCGCCTGGACGACAGCCGACATGCCTGGTATTGACCCGACTGTTACATCATATCGACTCAACGTCGACCCAACATACAAACCCATCAAGCAAAAGCGCCGTAAGCTCGGTCCTGAAAGAGCTAAAGCCGTCAACGACGAAGTCGATAGACTTTTAGGGGCGGGATCCATTGCCGAGGTTAAATATCCAGATTGGCTCGCGAACCCGGTCGTAGTTAAAAAGAAGAATGGAAAATGGAGGGTGTGCATCGATTTTACCGACCTAAACAAGGCATGCCCTAAGGACAGCTTCCATTTGCCCTATATCGATCCAATGGTGGAATCTACGGCCGGAAACGAGCTTCTTTCGTTTATGGATGCCTTCTCAGGCTACAATCAGATTATGATGCACCCGAACGATCGTGAGAAGACATCATTCATCACGGATCGCGGCACATATTGCTACCGAGTTATGCCATTTGGACTCAAGAACGCAGGAGCCACCTATCAACGACTCGTTAACAAAATGTTCGCCGACAAGTTAGGAGTCACTATGGAAGTCTACATCAACGACATGCTGATCAAATCACTCATCGCCAAAGACCACGTTCGACACCTGTCTGAATGTTTCGATACCTTAAACAAGTACGAGATGAAATTGAACCCGGCAAAGTGCACTTTTGGAGTTACTTCGGGAGAATTTCTTGGCTATATTGTGACGAAACGAGGAATCGAAGAAAATCCGAAACAAATCTCCATGGTTTTGGACTTACCCGATCCCAAAACGTCGCGGGAAATTCAGCGTCTAACTTGACGAGTTGCAGCACTTAACCGTTTCATCTCCAGGTCCACCGATAAGTGCCTCCCTTTCTACGAGTTGCTGCGTGGAAATAAAAAATTCCTTTGGGATGAAGTATGCGAACAAGCCTTCTCGGCACTAAAACAGTACTTAACGACTCCTCCGGTATTGGCGAAACCAGATGCAAGCGACACTCTATATCTCTACATCGCAGTCTCCTCTTCAGCAGTAAGCAACATTCTAATAAAGGAAAACCGAGGAGAACAGCACCCCATCTTCTATACCAGTAAATGTCTTACCGATGCCGAGACGAGATACCCCACCCTCGAAAGGATGGCCCTCGCGTAGTAACGTCGGCACGGAAACTGCGACCTTACTTCCAGTCCTATTCCATTGTCGTTCTCACTGACCTACCATTACGAACCATACTCCAGAATGCTAACCAGTCAAGGAGACTTTCTAAGTGGGCCATCGAACTCAGCGAATATGATATCTCGTATAAAAGTAGGCCCGCAATAAAGGCTCAAGTTTTGGCCGACTTCATCGTCAAAATCCCACCTGATCAAGCGGCTGATCTCGATATCCCAGTAAAAAATTGGATCTTACATGTCGATAGAGCGTCATCCAACAAAGGATCGGGAATAGGCGTTCATCTCCAATCACCCACTGGGGAACTCATCGAACAATCATTCCGACTCGGGTTTGCGGCATCAAACAATGAAGCCGAGTATGAAGCGTTAATCGCAGGACTTCGTTTAGCTAAAGTAGTAGGGGCCAAGCGAGTACAAGCCTTCTGCGATTCTCAACTCGTCACTAGTCAGTACAGTGGTGACTATGAGGCCAAAAATGAGAGAATGGATGCATATCTCGGTGTCGTCAGAAAGTTGACGTCCGAGTTTGATCACTTTGAACTCGTCAAGGTCCCCAGAAAAGATAACTGCTTTGCCGACGCGTTAGCCGCATTAGGAAGCAATCAGCGAGACCAGGTCAGACAGAAGATCCCCATTCACACAGTTGAAAATCCGAGTATTTCCTTACCAATCGGTAAAGACGTCCTTGCCATTTCCTCCAATATCACCGAGATCCTAGAGTCAACTACTAAAGATAATGATTGGCGAACCCCTTTTCTGGATTATATGGATAAAGGGATACTCCCTGAGGATAAGTGGGAATCCCGTCGACTTAAAGCAAAAAGCTCCAATTACGTCTCTTTCGACGGTAAGTTACATAGGTGGACCGCAAATAAGGTTCTTCTTACCTCGGAAAGGGAGAAGCAGAACTCGTTATGATCGAGACCCATGAAGGGGAGGGCGGCAACCACAGTGGAGGCAGGGCTCTCGCGCTAAAGCTTAAAACTCAGGGGCATTATTGGCCCACCATGGTCGTGGATATGCATCACGTTGCGAAAAGTTCCAGCGCCACGCACCTAACATTCACTCACCAACCGAGTTGCTTAAAACCTCCGTCGCCCCATATCCGTTCATGCGATGGGCAATGGACATAGTCAGCCCTCTACCGAGTTCTAGACAAAGGCGTTTCTTACTCGTTTTAACCGATTATTTCACAAAATGGGTTGAAGCTAAAGCCTACGTCCAAATCACCGAGAACGAGGTCCAAAGTTTCATTTGGAAGTACATCATCTGCCATCACGGACTTCCTTATGAAATAGTGACCGACAATGGATCTCAGTTCACATCGAACAAATTCCGGGAATTTTGTGATAAATGGAGAATTCGACTTAGTTTTTCTACCCCGCGATATCCTCAAGGAAACGGCCAGGCCGAAGCAACCAACAAAACTATCATCGACGGGATCAAGAAAAGACTAGATCTCAAGAAGGGACACTGGGCTGACGAGTTGGACGGAGTACTCTAGTCCCATCGAACTACACCTCGGAGCGCAACAGCAAAGACGCCGTTCTCACTCGCCTATGGAGTCGAAGCAATGGCCCCTGCCGAAGTCAACGTTACTAGTCTCAGGAGGTTAAAAGTGCCCCAGAGTGAAGCTTTGAATCACAAGATGATGATCAACGCCCTGGATCAACTCGAAGAACGACGAGATCAGACTTTGTTACGGATTCAGAACTATCAACATCTCGCCGAGTCCTATTACAATAAGAAAGTGAGGTCCCGACCGTTGCAGCTCGGCGATCTCGTCCTTCGTAAAGTCTTCGAGAATACCAAGGAGTGGAGAGCAGGTGAACTTGGTGCGAACTGGGAAGGTCCATACAAAATAACACACGTGGTCAAACCGAGAGTTTACCGACTTGAGACATCTTCCGGGCAGCAGATCCCACGATCGTGGAACTCGATCAACCTGAAACGGTACCTCGGAGCTTAAGGAGAAGAAAAATGAGAACTACGGGTGACTTGATCCCATCTTGGGTACGTAGGCAGCCTTTCACCGGGTTCAGTCACAAAAACCAAAAAAAAAAAAAAGGGAACTACGGGTGACTTGATCCCATCTCGGGTACGTAGGCAGCCCTTCACCGGGTTCAGTCACAAAAACTAAAAAAAAAAAAAAAATTATTATAATAAAATCTGTACAATTTTTATGTTTATACATCGATTTTTACCTGATTCCTTGAACACGGTTTCCGCGATAATTATACCACTTGAAACTCGTACTATGATATGAAATTCAAGTTGGTATTAAATCCACAGTATGACGAACATGTCGAATGATGAGCGCGACATCACAGTAGACTATATAAAAGAAAAGCCTACTCGGTAACTTAAAATAAGTTAGCTAAGTACGTTCTTTCCTATTTTGCGATATAAACGATGTCGACATATTTGACGAAATAAAAGTTCTATTCGTTTATTCTGCAAAAGCTGCTTGATTCGGCTGGTTCTTAAAACTGACCATCGTCGAAATATAAAAAAAAAAAAGATACTTAGATGAATAAAATAAAAGGCCATACTCGGCCAAAAGTTGTTACAAAAAAAAGGGGAAATAAGGTTACAACAAAATAAAGAGAACGAGGTTTTCAAGATCGGAGGTCTTCAAGGTCTTGGGGAGAAAAGACCGTCATATTGGAGCCGTGTTCATCAAGACTGATCGGGTGAAGATCGATCTCCTCGGCATCCACGACTTCCATCTTCTGCAGCTCCTCCAGGAAGTAGGCTTCGTCAATCTTCGCCTTCTGGAGAACCTCGTCCATTGACAAACCTTGCGACTGGATTTTCTCCAGCCCTTCCCTCGTCCCCTTCGCCTGCGAGTACAGAGCAAGCCTCGACTGGATCTCAGGTTGTTCCCCAAGGAACTGACCCATCTTCTCGTACGTCGGCATCACCTGTTGTCGCAAGACAGACTCAACTCGCGACCGCTCCTTCCTCACCTCGTGCTCTCTAGACTCTCTCAAACGCATGGTTGTCATTTTGAAGTTTAGAGAGAGCTCGGACTTCTCTTGTTCCAGATTAAGGCAGCGAGAATCGAGAAGATCCTTTTGAGCCTTCAACGTCTCCAACTCCGCAGATAGGAGCTCGTTACGAGATCTCTCCAGACCGGCTTCGTTCAAGGCTTCATTTTTCTCAGCAGTTAGGGCCTCAATCTGACCCTCATAGGAGTTGCATTTGTACGCAAACTCGGCGATTTCTTTCCTCTTCTTCTTCTGAGAACCGGTTTTGGCCACCAGTGAAGCTTCTTGAGCCTTCAGCTTCATCTCGTAGTCTCTCACCATAAGGTTGGCGTTCCCGAAGAACTGCCGAACGATAATGTTAGAGAAAATATCACTACATCAAAAGAAAATCAGTAAAAGAACACTTACTATGGCGCCGGCTCGAGTCATTTCTCGATATCGGCTATCCTGATGGAGTTGATCCAGTTCCGGCATGCCGCGCTTCTTGAGCTTAATCTGGTGGAAGAGACGCGCCGGTGCCTCGTGGTCTTCAATGAACGGAACATCGATCGACCGGTATTTAAAATCGATGACATGGGGGTACTCAACCTCCACATCACGCGGAGTCTGAGCTGGCTTTTGAAGCTGACCCCCTTGTACACCTTCCTCTAACAGAGGATCAATTGGATGCTCCTCCATAGGCTTCTCGGCGACTATCATCTCAGCTGACCCGACTGGTACCCCAGCTGTCGGGTTTTGCTCCCCCTGGTCATCACCATGGTGCTCTTCTGGTACTTCAGGAGGAGGAAGAGGGGACGGCATAGGGGTTAAAAGGAAGGTTCGGCGCGCGAACTGGATGAGTCCCTCCTTCGTTTACTTGGCCTGCCAACGTCGGTACAACCCCTACCGTGCTCAGGGGTGCCTATCGTGTCAGCATACGACGGCAAAGAAGATCGGTTCAGATTTCCCATTCGCTGTTGTCGGGGACGCACAGGGATTACAGTTGGGATCTCGGCTATACGAGAAGAAAAATCGTCAGATCAAAAAAAAATAATAATAATTTAAAGGGTTTTTTAAAAGAATCGTTACCTCGGTTGATTCTTTTTTAAGCGGCTTGGATGCGGGCTTCGCTGATATCTGGCCAATGTTGATGACTCAACGTCCTGATGGCCTCGACTTCCTCGAGAAAAGACTGGGAGCCGCCTTGTGACCACTTGCTGATACGATCTGCAAAAAAAAAGAAAAGAGATGAAGTAGATCAGTAGAAGTGCTGCGAGTTAATTCGAAGTCATACCGATATTGGAATTGAAATATCTGTTAAGGATTATCGTGGGATCTTCGAAGGATGCTTCGTTAATCTTCACGTAGAAATATCGATGGTTCCAGAAGTTCACTTTGGACGGCTTCCCGGTAATCACATTATACTTGGGAACCATTTTCCCATAGAAGAAACCCGTCTTCGCAGTGATACTCGGCGTTGTAAGTTCTTCGAAGAGGCGGACCGACATCTTAATTCCCAACTCGGCTGCAAGAACCGTCAGGGTCACCAGAATTCTGATCCCATTTGCGGTGTACTGCCCAAAGGCTATCTTCCGACGATTGTAGTAGGTTGTCAGGAATTCCGGAAGAGGCCACCAGAGCGAAGAGTTGACGAACCACGACTCATATACGCAAGTGTACCCTGAAGGTGGAGTCCATGGTCGCTGATGGTCTGCCGGAATCAAGAACGAGAACCCGGCAGGTGGATTTGTTTGGAAGATAAGCCTCCAAACGGTTTTGAATGTAGACTTGGTAGGGAAGTGGTTCGCCCAGTTTTGCTTCTTCTTGACGCTAAGAGTCCGCTCCTGTTCTGGGTCTATCTCCTCGTCAAACTCGAAGTCGGTTCCAGTCCACCTCATTGGTAGGAAGTCGGCTAAAGCAAAGTTCACCTCCTTCTCGGCCGTAATCTTCTCCTTAGCAGCGGAGTCGGTGTCCGCATCAATCGGCTCTTCTGCCCGGAGCTCATTTTCTTGCTCCGCTTCGTCAGCAGGAGTGTGGCCTGTTGCTTCTCGGTCTTCTAATTCCAAACTGAACCTAACGATGTCACGTTCGGCGCAGTCCAAAGAAGCCAGCTCTGCAGATGTCGGCTGTGGATTGTCCATTCCCCCAAGAGTTATCGCCCTTGGCCGGCGTATCAGCGGAGAACCGGTGCTCTCCGACTCGGAATCAGTGGCGATCGCTTTACCTTTTTGAGAACACCGGCGGATTGGGGAAGACATTGTCGCCGGAATACACGTATCTAGAGAGAGAAAGAAGAGAGAAGGCAGAGAGTTTAAGAAATACCTTTTGAAGATAAGCAGCAGAAGAATGACGAAACAGGCGTTAAGCGGGACTTTTATAGGTATCTCGGCGCGGAAGACGAGCAGTTGTCATGATTAGGTCTAGAACCCTATAGATGGTGACACGTGTCCCACTACCTCCGAATCTCGAGAGTATTAATCACTTCGAGTGACACGAAGTAGGAGGCGTGGGATCAAGACCTAATAACTTTAAAAACAAATCGATGACCGAGATCGAGGTTGATGCTCAAGCAAAAAGACGTCGGCGACAGCCAACTACTACAAATTTGCCGAGAACACGAATGACCGAGATCACGCCTTAAATTCACCCAGTCAAAGAACTTCACCGAATTGCCAATTCGATGAACTGGGGGGGGACTTATTGTTGGGGATAGATTACATCTACCCACATAGGCCCATTTAAGCGTGAACTCGGCCCGAAATTGTGAGGAAGTCGGCCCATGAGGCCTGTCAAACCGACTTCGACAATAATTAAAGGTGTATATATAGAAGGAGTTTGGAAGGGGCAAAGAACACAGATACTTGAAGGGCAAGCTAGAATTAGGGTTTTCACTACTCATTCTTTGTTTTAACCTTGTTCTTCAAACATTCCGATTCTTCATCAATAAACTCTTTGATTTACTTTCTTAATCGTCTCTTTGGAAAATCCACAATCGAAATCGATCTCCGATCTAGGATTACCGATTTCGGATTCAACAAAAATGCAAATAACATGTAATTTAATCCATTTACTAGAACTTGATCCTCGCCCCCGCTCGGGTGTTTGATATAACTTGCGTTCATCGTAAATTCATAAACCGTTGATTATATAAAAAAATTTCATGTATATTTTAAATGTTTTGTAATTTACATATTAGAATATATTAATTTACAATATAGATGATTGACAATAATGTTTAGTATGTAAACTCATAATCTGGTGGTTGTATAAACTGTGGTCAATGTTATTAAATTCTTGTTAGTGTATTTTCTTATGTTTTGTTAATTACATTAGAAAGGAATATATGCAATATATATATATGTGTGTGTGTTTAATATTATTATTTTTTATTTTACATTGTATTATTTTGAAGAATTTATAACATGATGCAATTTGTTTTTTTTTAAAAACAAATGATGCAATTTGTTATTGATGAAAATGTACTAATCATATATTAACAATTTTCTTTTTGTTTCTTTATTTAAAAATGAAACAACATACTAATTTTTTTAAAAAAAATAGTTCCTATGAATTATTATTAATTTTTTTTTTGTTTTTTTTTTGAAAATTCTATTCTCAAAATATTTATGTATTACAAAACTAAATAATTTAATACTATATTTGAATATTGTTTTATATTATATAAAATATATGTTTCAGTTTTGGTTTTTATTTGTAAAACAAAGAAACAACAACCATACATTGCTTCACAAACTAATACAAATTTACTTTGTTTAATACAATAACATATATGTCATTTATGTAGAGAATTGGGCTTTTTTATATAATTGGTAAAGCAGTTACCCAAATGTACATTCGACTAACCCATATTAATATTTTCGACAATGTCCAATTGTCCAACTTATTACTCCGGGAAAGAAACGTGTTAATATCAAAAGTTAACTACTTTTCGCTTTGTCTTCTACCTCTCATTCAACGTCTCTCTCTCTCTTATCTCTTCTTCGACATCTCCTTCCATAAATCAAATACATAATCTGAAGAAGACAAATTCATGTTCATCAATACCTCCATCAACAATCGATTTACTAAAGAAGGAAAGACTGTTTATATTCTGTTTGTTCAAATTTCGTTGTAAAGATTAGGTTTTTAAATCCTAAAATTTCTTTCAATCTTTATTAGATCTGTCTTCTCCAGTAGTAGATCGGCCATCAACACAGTTTTTCAAGATTTGGAAACGAATATTCACTCTCTGAAGAGGCGAAAAGGTAAATTCAATGTTAACTTTCACTTTGTATACATCGAAATTTAAGTATAACCTTACCAGAATTTGAAATCATTGAAAGATACTGAAAATAAGAAAAAGGAGATGATGTGATGAATTTCATGTGTTATCGATTTCTTGTTAGGTTACCGGAAGAAACAAAGATAAGTTTCTATTTCTACCGATTAATTTATACATTAATAGAAAAGTATAATCATTTAGGACTGTGGTAGATGTACTTTTGACTGCCGATGACCTTTGTTGTTTATTTTCTTTAGGCTTGATTGTAACATTTCTTGATTGACTTGAGTCATTGTGTTTGATGTAGTTAACAAAATATAAAGAAATGCAAAATTTTGATTGTTGATAAATAACTCAATAAAATAAAATAACATTCATCTTATTAGTAACAACAGTGTTCACAAATTCTTAAAGTAAACTCCACTTTCTTGACGAACAGAAATCTGCAATAACAAAAAAAATCTTAGTCAAGTCTTATAAATTACTCTAACACATTAAGTTAAATCAAAAAAAAATTCTAGATCATTAAGAGAAGATTTTCAAACTCTACTACCTTATCAATTATTTTCTCCAAGGTTGTTGAAATTGTTTTTGAATACTACATTCATGGTTTTCTTCTGAGGCTTACCATCTTTCCCAAGAGCCAAAATTTTCAATCCTTTCTTTGAGGTAACTCTAGATATTGCCACATATAGCTGTCTATGTGAAAACACAGACTTGGGTAAAAAAAGATTCATTTTCGATAGAGATTGCCCTTGACTTTTGTTTATTGTAATTGCAAAAGTCACTGCCAAAGGTAATTGCCTTCTGTGTATTTTAAAAGGCAATCGGGTGTCTGATGGTGTTATTGATAGCCTGGAAATATCTATTTGTGTCTTCAACCTTTTCCCAAGTAATTATTCTCGCTCGAACTATAAAATCCATCACTTCAGTGATGTGAGGCCTGGTTCCATTCATTAACCCTGATGTATGATTAATATTCCTTAAAACCATTACAGGACAACCAACCTTTAGTCTAAGACTATGATTTGGTAAACCCGAAATATTTATGGTGTTTAGTAAGTCAGGACCAAGAGCTTCGTAATTAACTGAGTTTGTATCAGAAGGATCAATACTGTTTGCGCTGATATATATATTTTCTTCTCCTGAAACGCACAATCAAAAAAAATTAGTCAAATATTTATATGCGATATATATGAGCATAGTTATGAACGAACTTGTCTATACTTACCATCGAGCATATGCAGCATATATTCGTTGATAATGTTCACATCTTCATTAATAGGACACAAAATAGCTCTTTCTTGGAAGAATTGTGTTTCTTTATTTTGTTGTAGTGAAGCAAAATCTCCATAAATTGCCTTGCTGATAGCTTCTAAATGATTATCAGCATCGGTTATCAAAAATACTGGTGGAATTTCGATATCGGCTTCTCCATCATTAGGCTCTGCAATCTTACCTTTGCTAACCTTCAAAATCCAATTAGAGAATTGCTCTAGCTCAAGTGCCTCTTCAGTTGTCAAATCACCAGCCAACAACTGCATGTTGTTTGTGAGTTTGAGCACTTTACAGTATTCCCAAAGATATGAAGAATTTAGAGAGGCCAAAACAATTTCGGCTCTTCCAGCTCCATTTATTACAGGTAGAATCTGTCTAAAATCACATCCAAAAACCATAACGTTTCCATCAAATAGTTTGGTTCTGTGCTTCCCGACAATATCAGACATGCTTCTATCCAAAGCTTCAAAATAATACTTGCTCATTATAGGCGCTTCATCCCATATAATCAGTGATGCTTCTCTCACTAAATTAGCTTGATCTGAACCATGAACCATAGTACATGAAGAAAATTCGTCAGAGTTAAGTGGTATACCAAATCACGAATGAGCAGTCTCACCTCCTGGTAACAACAAAGAAGCAATTCCACTTGATGCAACATTAAGAACAACATCTCCTTTAATTCTGATAGCTGCTGATAGTAATTTCCAAAGAAAAGTTTTACCAGTCCCGCCAAAGCCATAAACAAAAAATCCCCCCCCCCTGTTCCTTTTGTCACAGCATGAAGGATTTCATCATATATTTTCCTCTGCTCATCTGTCATCTTCGGAACACCAATATATATGTAGAGTTTTTAACAATGCTTCACGTGGATAACTGCGCTCGTCTACTACTATAAGGACGTTCGAATCATTACTATTTGTTTATGGAGGTCGTGGCATAGAAGTGAATCTAGCAAGAGAAGTCCCGTTACGCCTCAATTGTTTTTCAATCTCTTGTAATGCATACTTCTTTTTGTCCTCATCACTTAACAAAAGTTCTACAAAACAAAGGGACCAAAATTTTATATAAGAATAAACCCAATTGTCAACATTCTCAGGAGTAGATTAAATAGAATGTAATAAATAAAAAGAGTCAATCTTACATGGTCTGTTCAAAATTTTCCTGCGATTGTATTCAGTATCCTCTGACAAACATTGCCATGTATGTTCCCATATAGTCTCTGGCATAACTAGCTATTGTTGATGAGCATCATGACAAACACATTTCGTAGTTCATTTGCTGAACATGCATAACTTCTCCTAACCAGATTGTCAATATACTCTTGGTCATCATCTAACAATCCACGAGCAAAACATGCTTCTTTGTATCCACCATGAACAACACCTCCAAAAGTTTTAATGTCTTTGTAAATCGCTGGGCCTTTCACAATGTTTAACAACACATGTAGATAATAAGAATTTTCCTGCGCACGTGGAGCATAGTTTATCCTGCCAATGCTAAATCCCCTTTTACATCTTTTAAATGTCTTCTCCTTTTTGTGGTAGGTAAAGTAGTTGGGGATTTGAGCATAAGTGATAGTTCTCACTAAATCATCAATTTTACACAGCTCGAACCATGCTAAGAATATTGTATCCTCAATTAGATTACGACTAACCACAACTTCCATCTTATCTTTACCTTTGAAAATAACATGTTTTTTACCGAGTAGATGGAAATTGAACTTCTTAACAGCTGTTGACCGAAAATGAAGAGGGAACTGAAAAGTTCTCCAACCAGCTTCGCTTGCTGAAACATATCTACAAAATGATACTTCGAAAATTAATTAAAGGAACAACAATTTATTAAGAGACATGGATCGCAAATAAAATCATTTGCTATAAAATAATTTTATTTGCATATTATCTATAGTTGAAGAAATCTTTGATTTCATTTTTCTGTTTCACACTATGTCCGCTCAAATCTTTCTGCACAACATTATCAGGCGGTTCCACAGCCACTGTAACACGGTCCTGGCCTTTGTTAATATACTTAAATAAGTATTTAATAGAAACAGTTTGGTTGCACCATTCTACATTGATGTGAGCTTTGTACCGAAGAGATAGTTTCTTGTTGTATGGAATGACCCATCGATTGTCAGTTCTGAAATCATTCTTCAATTCAATACTTTCAGATTAGTTACGCCTTCTGTAAACCGGAAACCCTTCTTTATTATTTGTAGTCTTTGAGACAAATGATTTGGGAGATGACTTTGAGCATAATTCATTTTCCATGCATGGTGAATTCATGTTAGCAGCTCCACAAGGACCATGAATCATCATATCTTTAATGACTTCATATAGCTCGGGTTCCTCTGATTTAATAGGGATTTCAGCAGAAATTATCTTGTCAATGTCGTCCGTAGTGGGAAGCTTGGAAGTATGATGCAAGAATAAGAGAATGTGTGCATGCGGTAGTCCACGTTTCTGAAACTCAATGGTGTATATTACTGAAACAGAAACAAAAAGTATAACTTAGTGTAAATAAGTAAACATCAAGTTTTAAAAACTATCTGATGAAACTTACATGAAACTGTCTTTCCAAGCATATACTTCTTGGTTAAGTCATCCATCAATGATTCAAGTTTGATCTTGAAAATTATATAAAGAATTTCCGGCCTATCCTCTGGTTTTAATTTCCTCTTCTTCATGAATCTTGTGATTTCTGACCACTTAGGATTGCATGTAAAAGTAATGAACAGATCAGAGAATCCAAAATGCTTACAAATAGTCATAGCATCCAAATACATATTCTTCATATATCTAGGACCAACGGTGAAAGAAGCTGGCAACACAAATTCCTTCCCCTGATCATGCATATCAATCTTTCCAGCACTCTCGGATTCTTTAATAGAGTCATAACTATCAGATCGGAGAGTAGACTGATTACACTTCAGATAGCGAAGACGATTGGACCCTATAGTTGTGTAGGCATCAACCAAAAACTGCTGGAAAGACGTCTAGCATGTAAAAGACAGTGAGACTCGTTCTTATGTTCTTGAAGAAGAAATGCAAAGAATTACCTCATACTAATAGTATCCTTCTTATGTTTCTTAGTAGCTTCAGTAACACCTTTCTTTATCCCAAGTCTGAAACCATCTTCTCCATACAGAAACAATAGAGGATACTGAAGTGCAAGATATGAAACATGTATCTCATTAATTCGCATAAGTTTCCCACAATATTTCTGAAGAACAATATCCCTTTTATTCATATCAAGATTGAAATCTCCAGGAATAAGTGCAGCTACTTCTGAGGCTGTGGGTGTATTGTATGTCCTTCCATCTTTAAGACGATCACTAACAATCCTCATATGAAAATCATCTTCTGAATTAGTATCAAATCGGTCTCTTGCTAATCTAAACTGCTTAACATACAGATTGACTTCATTTAACATCTTCATCAAAATCTCAATGATCTGTTTCTTCAATCCATCTTTCTTCTTAACTTGAAAATGTTTATTACCTTTGCTGAAATATAGGAGAAAGTTTAATTAGCTATTAAATTTAAGTTACAAACCATATATGTAAACATTTGACAGAACTAAACAAACCTTGCATGCTCATAACATTTTGGACAACATTATGAAAAAATATTTTTGATATCTATTGTTCTATAGTCTTACCTCAAACAATTGGATCTGTTTTCTGCCTTGTTTTCAGTGTCCACTATGTATAGTTGTCCAAATTTGGCTTCACGACCATTTGGTGGTTGTAAACTGCCCATTAGATGGTAATTCTCCCCTTGCAGTTGAAACATATATGGGCCATTGCTTTTTTTAATACATCTTTCCACTTTCCCACCAAGAGAAATAAATGAGAAGACCATGTTGTAAGGTCTCATGTTTCTCTGAAAATGCTTGCTTTGTGCATCATCTCCTTCCATCAGTCTCTTCAGCGCAGTGGGTGGGTCTTTTAATATAGGTAACTAAACTTGACCTTGCCAACAACATAGTGTAAAAGAAGGATTACATGAATTCTTAAGTTTTTTAATCCTTTCGTCATACCACATAATAGCACCACAACGACCACATAATTCTATGTAAGCTGTATAGTTCAAAGGAAACGTTAATAACATTAGAATTCTAACAAACAATAGAGAATTCATGTTAGATATACTATATATATTTGGTGTGCTTACAATCTTCTTTCTTAGAAGTAGTGGATTTAGGAGAATTCGAAGCACAACCAGACTGCTTCTCGTCGAGCCTTTCTTTTGTATTGTTTTCCCTTTATAGGAGTTGTTAATGGCTGAACAGACACATCAAAGTGTATTTGTTCATTTTCGGAATCTGTTGTATCATGTGAACTACAGTCAATGTCTAGTTCATCATCAATTTCTTCAAGTATTCCAACATTATCACACAGTAATATATTAGAACAACAAGACAATGCACGAAACATATATCTATATTAATAAAAACCAAGTTTCATATAACCTTGATCATTTACATTGTATTCATCCATTTCGGTGTCATCATCACCACTGAGCTAATCCGCGTACATTCCATTTTCAGCTGCTAGTGGTGTAGCGTGTCTTTCATTTGCTAAGGAATAGGAGATGTTCGTAATGTGTTTTAAAACATTCTCGGCATTCTTTCTCTGTTTCTTTGTTATTCCTGAAATTTCTCTGTTTCTTTGCTATTCCTAAATTACTTGAGTTTACTCCTGAGTTGTTGACATCTTTAGCTGATGATGAAGCAAAACCAGGGAGTTTAGATCAGCTTTACAGTATTGAATTCTAAATTAATCAGTAACAAAAAGTAAATAACAAACTTACATGATAGTGCTGTCACATAACTCCTTTGTTCTGGGGAGCTGAAAAGTTCATTTGACATCAAGTCCAGACCTGTAAGTTTATCTAGTACAATTTAACACTACCACTTGACTGTTCTTTTTTAATTCACAACTACAAATGTAGACACCCAAGTAAGGCTTATTAAACAATTACCAAGTCCGCATTTGCGTTTCTTTGTAGTGGTTTTTGGTGTATATGACATTTCTTGTACTAGAGAACATATATTGTTCTTAGATGCATCCTTACCAACACCATCATATAATCTTTTGAAAATATACTTTAAAGACACCACGGCCTGCACAGTTACAGGCTTGCGAGATGTATTTCCTGAATCTCTGTAGTCTGTTTTTTTGACTGAGATGTTGATTTGACTCTGATCCTTTCTTTTTCGTTTCATTATGCTTTCCCCGGATTGAAGCACTGAGATGTTGATTTGACTATGATCCTTTCTTTTTCAATTCATTATGATTTCCCTGGAGTTTCTAAATTTTGTGTTGATATCATCAGCCTTACAATTTTTGATGAAGATGTGGAGAGTGAAAGGGTTTACGAAGAGCGTCGTCTGTTTTGGAATAACAGAAAAAATATCTAAAGATTTTCCATTGGATTGGGTCTTTAGTTAGTAATTTAATTATTTGGCAATTGAATATATGATAATAAATATTGTATGATGGTTTTATTAAATAAATAGATTATTTGTGCCATCTTTAAAAAAATTTAAGATCTTCCTTCTTTTTTAAAAAAAAACAACAACCATTATCCATACACATTTCATTTTGAGATTTTTTTGTTCAAACTTTAACATTTTTGGAATATATTAAAATAGCTAAAATATTAAATATTTATTATTAAATTCTTAAGTTAATGTGGTACTAATGACATATACATACACAGTTTCAGGTCAAAATGGTGGATGCTTAGAAAGCTATTATTTTATGCAATTCAATAAACGCCAAAAGGGACTTTGTCATATGATATGAGACCGACTTGTATACTTAAAGGCATGTGCTTCTAAACTGTAAAATTTTGTTATGGAGAAACATTAGTTTTTGTATTTCTTATTTGACTATTATTTGTTTCTTTTGTTTAAGAAGAATAGAGAAAAAAAATATAAATATCAAAAGCAATTCATAAATTTATTATAGGAAAAACATAATAGTCCAAATAGAGCAAAACAAAGGAATAAAAAAACTAAATAAAAACAGCAGTAAATTAAATTAAATAAGCAACACCGGTCTACTTAGTTTTAGATTTCTCCAACTTGAGTGTCGTTGTGCATAACTTCTTAGAGGTTGAGGTCATGTCAGGTAGATCATCTTTTTCCTTGCGCTTAGAAAATGGTCTAGTCACATCTTCAGAACAATTCTGTGAATTAGGATGAAACACTGAAACCTAAACTCCAAACAAATTATTAAAAGTTAGTCTAAACATTTTTATATATAGGTAACCACATCGAAAATATTTTTAAATAGTATGTAACGTACCTCTCCACCACAAAAGGTTGAGGAACCTGTTTCAATAAGAGAAACTGGAGCAATTTGAGATTCGATTTGATGAATCTCTTCACCAGCCCTTACTTCAGACACCAAGTAAGTGTCTGCTCCTTTTGTGACATTGTCTGAGCTAATAGAAATACCAAAACAAAATGATTTCCCAACTAAATTTTGTATCAGTTCAAGAAGATAAATAAACAAATAAACAAATTAGGAATACACATGTATATATATTGGGAGAAATCAGCCATTAAAACTTTGAACTTTCAAATTAAAGCCAAAAAAAATTTCAATTCATGTTTGAGCCAAAAAAATCTTCAACTTTCAAAAATTGATCATTTTAACTCTTATATTTTACTGACTAGGCCATTTAAGAAATCTGAATAGTCAACTATTAAAATCGATTAAAAATAAATATCTATTAACTCTCTAAATAACATCTTTTAAAAAATTGATTAAAACATTGATCAAATAACGTCTTTTTATTTATGTAAACGCTTAAATCATCTATTTCGTGAAATCATAGCCCCAAATCAACTTCATCTTTTTCACTATAGTTTCACGAAAGAGATGCTTTAAGTGTTTACAGAAGCAAAATGAAGTCGTTTAATCAATGTTTTATCCAATTTTTAAAATGATGTCGTTTAAAGAGTTAACAGTAGTTTAAAGAGTTAACAAACGTTTATTTTTTAATCGATTTTATTAGTTAACTATTCAGGTTTCTTAAATGGCTGAGTCAACAAAATATGATAGTTAAAATGACCAATATTTGAAAGTTGAAGATTTTTTTGGCTCAAACACGAGTTAAAGTTTTTTCTGGCTTTAATTTGAAAGTTCATGGTTTTAATGGTTGTTTTCTCTATATATTGGTAACATTTATACAATAAAAAATTCAAGAAAATATACTTGTCTCATCGTATGAACCATTCCAAAGCTCCACAACATCCTTACCAATAACAGTTTTTCCAACAAAGTTAAGCAACATTATTTTGCAGGAGTCGCTGTCATCTGCCACATATACATGAAGCTTGTACCTAGCATTTGAATGACACATTAGTAATCTAAATTTAGGTTAATATGATGAAACTGCAGAATAATGATTTAAACTTACTTTGGTGACACATTAGTGACATTGGTACGACATAACTCACAACGGAACAATGGTTTTTCATTTTGTGCAATCCTTTGAGGATCATTTCCCCCAATCCTGGTAACCCAATGATTGCAGCGGTCATGTCCAAAGAAAAACCAACCCCAATCTGTGTCAATTGATTCAATGGAGCATATGATTTTGCATTTCTGTTCCTGAATAGTAAGAAAACACACGACACACTATCTATATTATTTAGTCGTGATGTGTTTTACAATTTTTAATATCACTGAAGGGAAATATAAATAATCTCAACAACCACCAAAATCTCGGATATTGAACTGACTTGAAAATCATCCCAATCTTCTGCTTGCTGTTTGATTGCCTTGTGTTGCAGTTTGTTTTGCACAATGGAAAGAGGAAGCTCAGCTTGTAACATCCTGATTTGTTTTAAAATAACGATATAAAAATGAAAAAGACATCCACATATACAGTATGTATCCATTATAGAACGTAATGTACCTTTGTTTGAAATCAAGTGCTTATTGCACAGCTGGGTTGAGAGTCACAAGTGAAGCATCAAATGCATTTGTTATTTGCATATTCCCTATTATACAGTATACTTGTTGCCGTAAATTATTAATTCATAGATTAAACTGAATCTACTTTTGAAATTATAATGTGGTTTATACCTTTGTAGTAGCTGATTTTAACAAACCTAATCAAACAAATAATGGGTTGCCCTTCATTTTCTGCAAGATGAGATTTGATATGTTCTGCATATTTTTTCCACAAGCAACACTCCATGTTATTCCCACTGAAACATAAGATAAACCGTTAGAAAACTTCGAATATAGTTTTCATACAGTCAAAAAGTAAAAATATCTTTCTTACTTTGTGTCACGTAGTAGAAAGATTACTCCCTTCCGATCTTCGTTCTTCACTTGCACAGTTTTTATGTCTTGCATATCAAATATTTCACCAAGAACATCTGTGAAATTTAATATTGATGAATACTTTATACATCACAGTAAAATCTGAGGACTAATATAAGAAAAAAAAGCCAATCGGGTAAGATACCAATTAGGAAGTTCGGATTCAGTTTTCCCTCAATTATATCTTCATAACTTGTAAGATCAAGGAAGGCACCATTGTCTTGAAAATCAGGTTTTGATATCACAGTGTCACCAATGATTGTCATCTTGTATTGCAGGTTCGTTGGTCGGTACTCCCCACCAGCATGTGATACGGTGAAGCTTTGGAGAATCCTCCATTGTCCAATAGGCAAGCCACGCTGCACACGGAACATTTGTCTTCTTTTGCCTGAAGCATGAATCTTACCACCCTGTGAGTAGGACAAAAACAATATTATACTTTGTACAGTTTTGAAATATATATAGATATATGTAAAATAAAAAGTTACGGTTTCATCTGCAAGGATGCAGTCAGGGTGTTTTGTAAGGCTTGACATCCTTGATCAGGTTACAACTCGCGTCACTTGACATTTTTTGCTCTGATTTTTTTTTTGACCGTCGAATAGATACGAAGAAAGTTAGACGCAGAGGGATATATATATGGTTTAGGAAAATTGGTGTGCAAGTTGGATATTATTATTGAAATCTAGCAATTAAGATATTTCTTGATTGTAGAGATGATGGCTAATTGAATATATTCTTTTTACACAATGCGAAAATATCTATATTAAAGATAAAAATCTAAATTGGAATGTTTGAATTGTCGAGAATCAAGGTAAATTAGTTTTTCATGAATTTATCCGAAAATATCATTTTCAATAACACACATGTATTTATGTATTTCAGAGATGTACATGTTTCCAAACACTTTTTGAGATGTAACTGTTTTTAAGCATTTTTTTATATATATTCTTATCCTTATTTCCAAACAGTACCAAAAAATACTTCAGTTTTAATAATATAGATGTGTTCTGGAATCCCTAGATAAGTTTCAGATTTCTTTCATTTTCAATATTAAAAATGGAAAATATAAGTCATTAATTAAATAACATAGTTATTTATCTTATTAAAAGGGAAGTACCCAATAAAAAATGCCCATGCGTTTTCACACTTATTTACTTTTCCATGCCACTGAAAATTAAATAAATTAATTATCTAAATGCTTGTCTTTTCCACTTAAGCTAATGTATTTTCTTAAGTTTCATATTTTAGTGCTTGTCTTTTCCAGTTTATTTATTATGTTTTAATGCTTGTAGTTATGTATATTATATGATCTTAAAATATGAATAGTATCAATATAAATATTTTAAATAAAATTAGAGAATTAAACTAGAAATATAACGTTAAATATGCATAAGTTCGGTTATCTTCGGATATCTATTCGAATTCGGATATTACCCGTTTGGGTTTGAATATCCAATCTCTCATAATTTAATATCTGTTCCGGTATTTTGCTACGTCAGTTCGGATTTCAGTTCAGGTTTTTGGGGTCGAGTTCGGATATGGGTTCAGATATCGGGTAAAATACTCACCATATATATTTACATCTATGTTAACGCATAAGAAGACTTTTTACATAAATATATAAATATGATGAGTATTTAGATTGCAGTCACACTTCTGTATTTATTAATATTTAAAATTCAAAAACGTTTTTTAATATATATTATACAAATCTCTATCAAACGAAGATTTCAAATTTGGATACATAATATACATTATTGGACATAAGATATATGTTTTAACACATAAACAAATTATTTTTAAAACCACAAAACATTTTAATTACATCATTTAATAAAAACTCAGATGGTAAGAAACTCAGATGGAAACTCTTCTTTTATATTATTTTTCAAACACGCCTTTTGTACTATTTTATTTAATTATATTATTTTGTTAAAAAAAGTTGCAAATATTTCGATTTAATCTTTATTTTAGTTGTTTAATCCTACAAAATCAAATATCACCATCCACTGATTTCATTGCACTGGCTAGTACGCAAAATAAGATTCAATATTGTAAAAGTTGTTCAATTAGCAAAAGGCGGCACGTAAAGAGATTCAAGCCACTTGTGACCGGTCCCACTTTATGTCCGCTGTCTTGTATCTACTCACCAGACAACACTATATACGCTATATCCTCTTTGTGGACAACTTGATCCCCACCATCACCTAATGATTGATTCCTCTTAATATAGTGAAGATTTTATAGTTTGTATTTAAAATAGAAAAATGAATGATTGAAGTAGCTTAGAGCACCCACATTTCTAAATTTTGGTATGTAAGCTAATTAATATTAAAATTTTAATGTAATTCAAATATTTAATTTAATTTAAATATACAATTTGAGTATAAATGTAAGAGAATGCCAATTTCTGATTTTAGATGAAAAGAATGCAAAAGATTTAGTAGTATCCTAAGAGGTCCAGCTAATATAGTAGAAAGAGATTTTGTAGAAATCCAAAAGTTTTGTTTATGTGTCACTTATAAATGAAGATTCAATAATTATTTTTAGTTTGATTAATTTTTGGTAATTTAGCTTTTAATTATTTAAATAAATCTAAAAAGACGAACTAATCTTAAAACCAACAACATCTATTGTCAAACAAACAATTATATTTTTTGACCAAATCTTAAATTTAAATGATTTGGTATAACTTCAATTGTAAAAGTAATTAAATGATCGCTAATATATATTATAGAAATTTGAGATATACCTATAAATACAAATGATGTTATAGAAATAATAATAATAGAAGCGATCCTATATATTCATATTAACAATAAATTATAGATTTCAGCAACAACATTGGCCTAATATATATATATATATATATATGCTCACCCAATTCAAAGTTGCCCAATATTTTTAGTTTATTAAATATTAAATATATTTCTTTCAAATATATTTCTTTCATTTTCCCAAATTTTTTTCATACAAAGTTAAAAAGTTAGTTTTCAACTTAAAATGTTAGTTTATTTAGTGTGTTTTATTATTTATAACTACATATTTAGATGCTCACCAACCCGAAAGTTACTTAATATTTTCATTTTAACACATTTTCCATTTGTATATATACTATATATATATATATAAACCTTATAAAAGATTGGAAATTTCATCAACACTTTTGATCATTTTAATATGAAAATATGAAATATTTATCAGTTTTGTTTAGAGACTATAGAAAATAAAATTGTTTGTCGTAAAAATATGTTAGAATAAAAATTAAAATTGAAAAAATAAAACAAAAAGTGAAATACAATTGAAATCTAACTATTTTTTATATTTTTTGTTACAAACCAATAACTAATTCAGTCCCGATATGTGCCTAAATAAAAATCTCAGAATTTAACATAACATTATTTAATTTTTATAAACTGAAATAAACATATACTGACTAATTTTAATATAATTAGTATTACTAAATATTATAATTAATCATACTTATCATATTCAAAAGTAAGAAAATGATCAAAATAAATAAACGTATTTGATTTGTTTTAATAAAATAGAGAATAAAAATTCATATTAATTTTTCAAAAGAAAATATATTTTTCATATAGTAAAAATATTATATTTATTTTTTGTAAGATATTTATATTATTTGAAATCACAGATAACCACCAAGTTAGTACCATTGTTAAGACCCGGCCACCTAATTCTTTTGAAACAACAAACACATGCGTGTTGAACTGTTGATATCGTAGTTATCACTAATTGCTTTAACTATCTGGCCGTCATCTTAACATTCATATAAAAGAAAAGTACCTGGCCATCACCGAATGCATCACGAACCCACATGTCGACATGCCTCCAATAATAAATTTTGATTATTGTTTCGCACATATATAATGAATACAACAGTTACAAAAAGGAATGCAAAAAACTTCGATAACTCTCTCTCTCCTCTATTATTCTCTCTATCTCTAGATAAAACTTACTCATATCTAGTCTCAGCTCCAGCATCCGGAGACATCGACGGTCGTGCCAGTGTGTGTTAGTTCCGAAGCTGGAGGCATATACTTTTCCTTCATCTTTTTTTTTTTTTGCTCTTTTTTTTACATTCTTTCCTTCACCGTCGACATATTTACTTCTGTGGAAGTTGTCTGGGCTCCGGGTCCTAGATATGGTGCTTGTGTTGCCTTTGGAGAATCTACGAGGTTCATTGGGGATGGGGTGTGAAAGGAGTCGGCTTTTATTGTTCAAACACTGTCGGATCTCATTTTCATTTTGTAAATCTCGATTGCGTTCGAGTGGTGTCAACGCGTGATGGTTAGTTTAAGATTCTTTCCTTCTGCTTCATCTGGTAAAATAGCCTTCGGTGTATAGGCTAAGCGACATCGGTCGTGTGGAGTGGATTTTGTCGGCGTTATGGGACCCAAGGCTTTGCTTCTTATCTCGGGTTCTGGTTTTGTTATCGTCTCGGCAGAGACTCCACCAGTTAGGAGGCACGTGCCTAGTGTTATCTGCGGCTGTGTGGTTGTGGCTCCCCTAGGGTTCTGCGTGTGATGTTCTTGTGGCCTGGGAGACGCTGTTGTCTATGGCAGTCTATCCTCGTCCTCTTAGACTTCTCTCTATATGTCTCTCTTCATTGCGAATCAGCTTTTTGTTACTTGAGTCTGTCTATCTCTGTGTTTGTTTTGGTTCCGCTGTTCCGACTCTTCATTGTTCACTAACGATTGGAGTCTAACACCGTGTAGAAGACTGGTGTTGGGTTCTCCAATCCAGGCCAAGGCACCAGTTTGAAGTTCGGGTGAGTCAGTTTGGCTTTGACTGGCGAGGGGACTTCGTGGAAGTGTGGTCATCATAGTGCTTTGGAGGCTCTTTGGCCTTTTAGAGCAGACTAATCTTCTTCTTCTATGCAGGAACTGAAGACTTGATTGTTTGATTATGTTGACATTGAAGCATGTGTTATTAGGATGCATCTTTCTTCTTGGCTACAGGTTGTGAGTTCGTGTATCCGGAGCCAGGTGGTTCTCGTGACTTGGGTTTCTTTGTAAGTACACTGGCTCTTTTTCATTCGATTCTTGCGCTTAAGGTCAGTCAATAATACGAGTTTGAAGAGATCATCAGAGACAAGCTACGCTAGGCGATAACATGAAACTAACCGGCATCCAAGGCAACGAGGTAAACCTCACCCTTTAGTGATCATCACCGGCAAGCGAGAACGGTTAATGATATTCTGAGGATTGCGGAGCGCTCTAGCAGAACGTGCCGGTATGGTGGGTGAACGAAGCTAGTGTCTTTATGTATGATTTAGAAAATTTTGTTCAAATCAACTTGTATTTGAGATTTTGAATTCCCGTTTGACGGGTAGTTTATATAATTTTTTAAAAAAAGAATGAAAAATTATCTTTATTTTGCTTGTCCATATACTTTTATTCTGTCACTACAAGAAAACACGTAATTACGAGAAAACTTTACAAGGAAATATTGTACTCGTAAAATTACGTCAATTTTACGAGGAAGTTACGTGGAAAACAATATTCGACGTAATTTTGTTGTTAAACAAAGAGGAAAAAGTTTCCTCGTAAAAGTGACGCAAAGTGACGCAATATTTATGAGGTAATTACAAGGAAGCCTTGTTTCCTCGTAAAAACCTCATTATATTGCGTCTATTTTACGAGTAAATTATTAACGTCTATATTACGACGATATTTCGAGTGCACCAACATTTTAGTTGTAACACATTTTTTGTTCAGGCTATCTAACTACTCCCTCCGTTTCACAAAGAGTGTCATTTTAGAGAAAAAAAATTGTTACGAAATAAGTGTCGTTTTTCGTATTTTAATACCAAATTTAAGAATTTTATTTTCCAGTTTGTTTTTTTTATTGGTTGAAATATAGTTAGGTGTATGGGAAATGATGTTTTTATATAGAAAATATGTAAAATTAAATGTTTTTTTAATCCGTGTGCACAAATCTAAAACGACACTTATTATGAAACAGAGGGAGTATATTTTCTCATAAATTCCTACTAAAATTTCACCTAACAGTTTCAAAAATTTCTTATAAATATGGCTTTTGTGTTTCATTTGAAACACACCAAAAAAAAACTTAAAAAGAAAAAGAAAAAAAATGTCGGTTGATGATAATTTTTCGAGTTACGGAGGTGGACATATACCCACAGAGATGATAACGCGAGAGTGACGAAGGAATACCTTGAAGGGCTGGACACATTTATGCATTAAGCAGATTCTACACCAATCGTCCATGAAAGCGGTAATATGTTATGTCCTTGTCGGAAATGCAACAATTCAAAAATGACAACTCGTGAAAGTGTATGGAAACATTTAATAAATAGAGGTTTCACGCCAAATTACTATATCTGGTTTCAACATGGAGAATATTATAGTTATGGGAATGAAGCTAGTAGTAGTAATAACAATTTTTAGGATTAACCGGTTGATCAATTGCATAATGAACATAGTTACCATCAGGAGGAGCAAATGATAGATTATGATAGGGTTCATGTTACGGTAGCTGATGCATTTGTAGTTCATGATGAAGTTGAAGAACCTAACATAGATGCAAAAAGGTTTTATGAAATGTTAGATGTTGCGAATCAGCCACTTTACAGTGGTTGTAAAGAAGGTCTCTCTAAATTGTCGTTGACTGCTAGAATGATGAATATTAAAACTGATCACAATCTACCTGAAAATTGCATGAATGCATGGGAAAACTTGTTTAAAGAGTATTTGCCAGAAGACAATGTGTCTACTGCTTCTTATTATGAGATTCAGAAACTGGTTTATAGTCTTGGATTGCCTTCGGAGATGATAGATGTTTGCATTGACAATTACATGATCTATTGGGGAAATGATGAGAAGTTAGAAGAACGTCGATTCTGTAAGAAGCCACGATTCAAACCGCAAGGACGAGGACGTAATAGGGTACCTACCAATTACTGACAAATTAAAAAGATTGTATCAATATGAGCAGACTGCTGGACATATGAGATGGCATGCCGAGCATACTCAGACGGATGGTGAGATGAATCATCCATCGATGCAAGAGCCTTGAAACATTTTAACAAAGTACATCCATAATTCGCTAGCAATAGCCGTAATGTGTATCTCGGATTATGCGCATATGGATTTAGTCCCTTTGGAATGTCAGTGAAACAATATTCATTGTGGTCAGTCTTTCTTACGCCATACAACCTGCCACCGTAGATGTGCATGCAACGGGAGTTTCTATTTTTTACCATATTAATACATGGTCCGAGTCATCTAAAAAGGTCTTTGGATGTTTTTCTACAACCACTGATAAAAGAGTTAAAATATTTGTGGTCAACAGGGGTGAGGATGTATGACTCCTCAACAAAAACGAATTTTACAATGTGAGCGATGCTTTTATGGACCATAAGTGACTTTCCTACCTATGGGATGTTGTTTGGATTGACTACGCATGGAAGATTATCCTGTTCATATTGCAATGGAATGACAAATGCGTTCCAACTGAAGAATGGTAGGAAGACAAATTGGTTCGATTGTCACCTTCGATTTCTTCCCATAACCCATACATATGAGGCTGGTAAACAACGTGCGACCATTTATTATAGAATATGTATGAAAGGCGAAACAAATTTCTACTGGATCTTGCAAGAGATTATTGAAGTGAAATTCTCAGGGTTATTGAAGCTGAAATGCGTCCTCTTCAAATATGATTGGTTCGACCCCGTTGTCAACAGAGGTGTTCGATATAACAAATTCGGTGTAGTTGATGTCAATGGTGGACGAAGGTACAACAAATTCGAGTCTTTCATATTAGCTTCGCAAGAAGACCAAGTTAGCTTCCTTCCATACCCTCGAATGCGAGAATCTAGAATAAATTGGTTAGTCGTTATTAAAGTTACACCTCGTGGACGGATAATCGGTGGAGAAAAACCACCTTTGCAAGAAGAACACATCAATCAATTCGAGCAACCTGAACAACAAGAGGATGACATCCTTCTTATTGATCCGCACAATCGTGAGTATGGAGATCTTCCCGACAATACCACGTACGAAGCTGTTGAAGACCAGTTTATTGAAAATGATGATGTTTCTAGTGATGACGAGATGGTTAGTGTAGGGAATTTAGATAGTTTTATGAAATTTGTGGACAATCGTGAGTATGATCGATGCTTAGGTGGTTAGTTTAGCGCAGGGAATTTATATAGATGGTTAGTGTAGGGAATTTAGATAGGTTTATGAAATATGATGATTAGTGTTGATTAGATGGATAATTTTTTATGATTAATTAAATATTTTTATAAAATATTATTTATGACAATTACATTTTTTCTAGATGGTTCGAAAGAAAAAGCTTACACCGCATTACAGAGAGCTTTTTGGTGCGCCTGGGACTCTTACAGCTGGCGCATCATCTTCTTCACTTCCCGGTTCTTCGGTTCCCGAGACTATCCCCGATTCTCAGGCATCTCAGAGAGTCGTCTCCCAGTCGCCTCCGGTTCCTCGGTTTGATGCGCCACCAGCACAACATGATCATGTTCCAGAGGATACACCTCCTCTGATGCCGGCTTGGGTTCATCCTGATTTGCAGGTGCCGCTGAGTGCTTCTTACGCGATATACACCGTCGAGGACCTTCTCGCTCAGTCATGCCGAGAAGGTTTACCAGTCTTAGATCCCTACTGACCAAATGGAACTTTGTGGTACGTTAAATTTCTATTGTGCAAATTTTTTATAACAATAATTAATAATTTCAATATTTGTATTGTTTTTTTCAGGTTTCGGGTTGACGGTTGTGTCGCTCGAAGAGTAACCGATGTCATCAAAAGGTACTTCTCCGAACCTCATCCTAACTGGAAAATAATGCCGCACCATGTCAGAAAGACGTGGTACAAATGTTTGCGGTAAGTAACTATTAATTATTTATTAATATGACTTTAATTGTTTTTAAACTAATTATTAGTTTAATTTTTTCTGTTACAACAAAAATATCATTTGTCCATTGATGTGAACGAGAGGGTGAAAAAGATGTTTATCGGGAAGGCCAAAGCACGATTGTTGGACACGGTATCCAACTGGAAGGACGATTGGATCGTGAAGGGTTATGAGCAAGAGAAACCCGCTGAGCTGACCAAGGAAGTGTAGGATGGTCTCATTCGTTATTGGAACCTTCCATCGTCCATTAGAGTCTCTAACAGTTGCTCCTCCTCTTGTCTGACGAGAGATGAGCACGGCAACGGGCCTATGCTTCACACTACGGGTCAAAAACCCCACACTGATGTTCGTCTGGAAATGGTAACTTAATATTTTATTGTTTTTTCTAATTTTTTCAAATGTTTTTTAGGCCAAAGAGACGAGATCTCTCCCGTCTCTTAATAATCTTTACGAGAAGACCCACGAGAACAAGACTAGGCAATTTGTGGATCGTAAGTCCGAACAAATCTACAACAATGTTGTTGCTCGTATTGAAGATCGTCAAACCCAGCTGATCCAGCAGTCCCCCAATGGAATACCAGTCACCTTATCGACACTTAAAGTCGATCAAATTTACGAGGAAGTAAAATATTTAAATTATTTTAAATTATTTATTCATTTAATCTAATTTTTTATATCACTACATTAATCTTTTTTAGGTTGTCCCTAAGAAAAAGAGACGTACGATGGAGATTGGATCCGTCAACAATGTCCCAAAAGCGAAATCGTCTTATAGTCAAACATGGGATGATGAGGTCACTCAACTGCGTTTTGAGTTAGACTCGAGACGAACTCGTATGAGTGGAGTTGAGGGCTTTTTAGATGTTATAGTGACTAGTAATCCTCAGTGGGAAACTTTGTTGGCGGCGATGCAGAGCCAACATTCTGTTCCATTACTTTTATGTTTATAACTAATATTTGAGTTATTTTTAACAAATCTCTCAAAAATTATTTCAAATCAGATCTATGTAACAAAATTACATATTTAAATACCTTGAAAATTTTGGATATATGTCCATATTCACTCCTAATAATAATTAAACAAAATAAAAGGTTCATATAATAGAGTTTGGAGCCGATTGGTTAGAATGTATATGTATAATTTTTACTCTACAATTTAATTTGTAATTTTTATATAGTCGTATTTAATGTAGATCTAAAAATTAATTGAAAAATAAATAAATTTGATAAAATAATTATTTTGTTTTGTTTTAGAAAACGAGTTTCTTACATTCATTTTTTATTTTTTTATTTTATCTTCAAAAACTAGTATAATCATGATTGATAATATATATAGTTGTAGATATAAATTAAAGTTAAAATTACTTGATACATTTCAACCAATCACCCAATATATATTCCATATCATTGTTATTTACCTAATTTTCTCGAAGGTTTTGTACTGCTTTATAGATACTCTGTATTACACTAATAGAATAACTAAGTGAAGACTTGTTCACGGCTTTCATGTCAAAATATCTAAAATATAAAATCAAAAATTATAAAAATAATAAAATGGATCAAATAAAAGCTTTTAAGTCATATGTACCAAACTAAAACTAGAAAGCTAGATCGGAATAAAACACTAAAAAAAATTTATAATTTTTTTTAAATTCTAATTAGAAAATTGAAAATTTGTAATTTACCCTTGAAAAATAGATATTTAAATATTTGAAATATTTAAATAATCAAAATCATTTTCTTTAGCTATTTACAAAAGTTTGGCAAATAATTAAAATTCTGAAACAATAATGATCTAATCCTTGGAATCTGGATCAAACACCTTTTTTTTTTTAAACAATCAAACACCCATTTAAATATCTTTATTTACAATACATGAAGGGAAAATTCTTTAAAAATACACATACTAATTTTTATTTGCTAATAAAATTCATGAACTATTTTGGATTCTTGTTTAATATATATACTAATTTTTGTTGTCTATTAAAAGCACAAATTTTTGAAATTCGTAGATTTTACACATCATTTTAGACGATGTTAATTATATTTAACGGAAGTGACGATGATGTTAGTCTTTAACTAAACACGTATTTAAATTATGAAAATAAAATTCCTTAAAAATACACGAACTGTTTTGGATCCCTGTTAAATACACAAACAATTTTTCCATCAAATACACAAACTTTTGAAATTTGCAGTCTTGCAGATTTACACATCGATTTAGATGACGTCAACTATGTTTAACAAAATATGACATTAATTTTAATTAAACATATGTTTAAACTGTGAAAAGCACGCTCACCCTCAGCCAAAACCTCTCAAATCGATTGAGCCTTAATTCAAGTTAGTTTCAATTCGAGTTTGACACCCTAATCTGTTCCAACCTCTTTTATTCTCCAAACTTTGTTCATTTTCTTCTTCTTCGCTTTGATTTCCCTTTATATCACTTCAGAATGAAATCGATTTCCATGTCGTGAAAAAGGACGAAGAAAACTAAGTAATTTTAAATGAGTTTCTTATTTTGAAATTAGTTTAGTGTTATGTATTTTTGATTCTTATTTTTTGCTTTGGTTGTAGTGATAATGATTCAATCAAGATTAATTTACACTATGATCAATAAGTTCAGTGTTATGAATTACGTTGTACATATACTCTTTCTTTTCTACTATGATCAATAAATTTAAATTTTTATCCAAAATACATTATGGAAGCATAATGGAGAAGAAAACTAACAATGTAATCTATCGGGATAAGTTTTAAGGAAGTTTTCTTTCACAATTTAACCACATGTTTAATTAAACACTAATATCGTTTTTACTTTTGTTAAACGTAGTTGACATCGCCAAAATCATGTTAAACATAGTTAATGTTGTATAAAACGATGTGTAAAATCTAAAATTTTTAAAAGTTTGTGTATTTAATGGTAAACAAAAATTAGTTCGTATATTAAACGGGATCCAAAAAAGTTTGTGTATTTTATTAGCAAATGAAAATTAATTCATATATTTTAAAAGATTTTTTTTACAATTTAAACACGTGTTTAATTAACACTAATATCGTCATCACTTTCGTTAAATATAGTTAACGCTGTCTAAAAAATGTGTAAAATCTATGAGTTTTAAAATTTTATATATTTAATAGACAACAAATATTAGTTTGTTTATTAAACGGATATCCAAAATAGTTTATGTATCTTATCAGTAAATGAAAATTAGTTAGTGTATTTTAAAGAATTTTTTCATGCAGAAATGCAAAAGTTAAGTAGATATATTCAATGCAATGACATCAACATCAATAGTTGTAACTTGATGAGCTGTTTTCTATAGTAATCACACATTAAAAAAAGAGCCATAAAAGTATCTAAAATGGAAGGAACATGCTGACCAGAGGGTAAAACCAAAAATAAAAGGGCAAAGACGTCATTTAAACATCGATGATGGAAAAAAATCTGTAATAGTCGGCATCTGCAGCAGTATAAAAGGCTTTAGCTATCTGGTTTTCACGAACGCCACCTCCTCGATACCGAATCCTACCTATTCTTCTTCGTTTTATCTTTCTTCTTATTCATGTTTCTCGTCTTCTAAATAAACAAGAAAAAAAAAATGCAGCTATCACGAAA
Source organism: Sinapis alba (assembly GCA_012274485.2). Taxonomy (NCBI): domain Eukaryota; kingdom Viridiplantae; phylum Streptophyta; class Magnoliopsida; order Brassicales; family Brassicaceae; genus Sinapis; species Sinapis alba. The sequence continues at coordinate 241,092 of MU105581.1, forward strand.
TTGCAAGATCTGTGGGAACGAAGCCATACACTCTTGCCGTCTTTCGATCTCTAATCTCAAAGTTTTATTCGTTTTTGAATCGTCGCTATTGAATAATTCGATCTCGCGTTTTTACGATGAATTAGTCCGATAAGCTTCGCTGCTCCTCCTCCAATCTCTGCAGATTTTCAAATTTCCTCTTTTCTCAGATCGTTTAGTTGATTTTTTCACGAATTTTGGAAATCTCTCTGTTTCTTCAATGGATAAGAAGATTTCGTTTACCGATGATCTTCCTGATGGTAATTGAGATTATGCATTGCAGTTATAAGATAGATTTAATTTAAATCAAATCTGTATGTTAGGGTTGTTTTATGCTTTTGTCATTGTTGCCTGCTACAAGAATCTTTTTGTTCTTTAATTTGGAAAGAGATTTGAAAATTTTGTGGAAACAGCTTTTCATGTTTGATGAATGACTCTCATTGTAACATGTCTTTGCAGGCACAATCTCTGCGCTTCTCAAGAAGCAGAACAATGTGGTGCAGCCTTGTGTCATCGTGATTGGCAGTGGTATATCAGGTCTCGCTGCTGCTAGGAACCTCTCTGAAGCTTCTTTTAACGTGACTGTTCTCGAGTCACGTGATAGGATTGGTGGTCGCATCCACACCGATTACTCCTTTGGTTGTCCTGTTGATATGGGAGCTTCTTGGTGAGTAGGAAACATATCTGCAGCCTTTATGATTTGTAGAATTTGTTGGTGTGGAATGGATTAATGTGATGTCTACGTTTTGAACAGCCGCGTTCTAACCCTTTCTCAAACGTGTTCTCTAGGTTACATGGAGTCTCCAACGACAACCCCTTGGCTCCTATTATACGCCGTCTAGGCCTCACTCTATACCGAACTAGTGGGGATGACTCCATCTTGTATGATCATGATCTCGAAAGGTTACCATTTCCTGCCTTTACGTGTACATACTGTAACTAGATGAATTTCAGTCTGAAACCTGTTCTAACTTATGTATCAGTCACACCTTTAGCGAGTTAGTTTACTGTCATAGAAATCAGCTCTTATAAGTATAATCTGTCTTTCCTATCTCAGTTATGGACTTTATGACATGCACGGGAATAAAATTCCGCCGCAGTTGGTCACTCAAGTTGGAGATGCATTCAAGAGAATTCTCCAAGAGGTAAGATTTGCATTTGCTTGATTAAATTTTTTGAATTAGCATCCTTTTTCGTAATAATAGAAGTTGACACATGAGTGCTTCCCTTGTTGATTCTAGACGGAGAAAATTAGGGATGAAACTGCCAATGACATGTCAGTTCTTCAAGGAATATCCATCGTCTTGGATAGACATCCAGAGCTAAGGCAAGAAGGAATTGCCTACGAAGTTTTGCAATGGTACATATGTAGGATGGAAGCATGGTTTGCTGTAGATGCGAATTTGATATCACTCAAATGTTGGGATCAGGCAAGCGAACCATTCTTTTGTCCATTTATAAACAATCTGCCAACTGTTCATGTAGTTCTAAGTATGATCTATATATGAAGAGTTTTAATTTGTTTATTAGTGGAAGCAATACACTAAAGAAGAAACCATGAGAGCTCATCGGAGCTTTTAATTCTTGTGCAGGATGAATGTCTTTCCGGTGGCCATGGTCTAATGGTGCAGGGTTATGAGCCAGTGATCAGAACAATTGCAAAAGACATGGATATTCGCTTGAACCACAGGTTACTCATCAGAATTCATACAGAGTTAATACATCTATCGTACTTGAGCCTTATCACGTGTGTTTTGTAATTTGATTAACTCAGGGTTACTAAAGTGTCAAGAACATCAAATAACAAGGTTATAGTGGAAGTTGAAGGGGGAACCAACTTCGTTGCTGATGCTGTTATTGTCACTGTGCCCATCGGTGTTCTTAAGGCAAATCTGATTCAGTTTGAGCCGGAGCTCCCACAATGGAAGACCTCTGCGATATCTGATCTTGGCGTAGGCAACGAGAATAAGATTGCCCTGAGATTTGAAAACGTGTTTTGGCCCAATGTGGAGTTTCTGGGGATGGTTGCACCAACTTCTTACTCCTGTGGCTATTTTCTGAATCTTCACAAAGCAACAGGCCATCCTGTGCTTGTTTATATGGCTGCAGGAAACCTCGCTAAAGACCTTGAAAAGCTATCCGATGAGGCTACTGCAAATTTCGTAATGCTGCAACTTAAGAAAATGTTTCCCGACGCACCTGACCCGGTAAGAAATCATCGTCTTATTGCACAATATTTATCCCATTTGTTGTTTACGTACTTAAAAGTGACAAACAAACAAAAACAGGCTCAGTATCTTGTGACACGGTGGGGAACGGATCCAAACACATTGGGGTGTTACGCATATGACGTAGTTGGGATGCCGGAAGATCTATACGCTAGACTAGGAGAGCCAGTTGACAACATATTCTTTGGAGGAGAAGCTGTGAACGTCGAGCATCAAGGGTCTGCTCACGGAGCCTTCTTAGCAGGAGTCTCGGCCTCTCATAATTGTCAGAGATATATCTTCGAGAGACTCGGGGCTTGGGAGAAACTCAAGCTTGTTTCTCGTATGACGAATAGTGACATACTTGAAACTGGAACTGTTCCTCTCCAGATCTCCAGGATGTAATTGATGTACCTCTGTCTCTCTTTTACGTACATTTACTTTCCTGCTTAAAAACGCAAGCAAGGGTCCATTTTTTCCTATCTGAAAACAAAAACAAATAAAGATTTCACTTATAATTTCATATGCTCTTAGTGAACCAAAAATAATCTTCCATATTCTTACTAATTCTCTCATATTTTTTTGTATTCTCATATTCTTCGTGTATAAGTGGTGAATTTCTAAAGTATCTTCTCTACATGACCAATCAAAATCTTTCTTTATTTAATTTCTTTGTCGTCACCTCATTGTCGTCGAAAAGGATTCTCCGAATTCAGCTTCCTCAAATCAGCTCGTTTTCCTCACTTGAATGCTGAAGCAATGAGCAATTGTTTCCGAACCCAACTCAAATCAACTCCAGGTAAAGCAATTTCTTGCTCTGTAGTTTAAATTGTCTTAAAACCTTCTGCTTTGAATCCACCATACATGATTTACATGATTTGTGATTGTGATATTAGATAGAAGATTTCATATTTATGTTCACAATGAACTAATTGAAGATTAAAAAGTATGGATAGTCAGTTTATTAGGTAATTGAATAATCAACAATTGGTATAATCAAAAGAAATTATAGAATGACGGGAATCAAAGCTGATTATTATTTTAAATTGAAGAAAAAGACATAAAAAAAACAAACGATGAAATGGTAAAACTTGGTTAAATTATATTGTTATAACTTTGTATAACTTGGTATTAGTTGAACCGTAAATATGTGTAACTAGGTAAAACTTTAATGATAAAAATGTGTAACTAGGTGAAACTTTACTAACAAAACTGAGAAACAAGGTATAATTTTGTATAACTTTAGTAGCATAACTGTATAACTAAGTATAACTTAGTACAACTTTAATGTTATAACTGTATAATTAGGTTTAACTTTAATGATTTTTTTTTTTCGTACAACAGACGATGGTCGTTTGGATGCTATATCCTTTAATACATCATCATTCGAGGATATCACTTATTCAATGTTGAAAGAGATGATATGCAAAAATAAGTATGTGACAGACCATCATTAAGTGTTTGAAGCATGACAAACCATGCAAGTTGAGTGATATGTATGATTTAATCTCACATTATTACTTGATTAAAGCATGGGTTTTGGAGTATCGAAAGACTATATATCCAGTAAAAATAAGTATGTGTCGAACAAGACTTTGGGTCACTGGTTCAACAGCTCAGAAGCATCACAATAGCACAAGAAGCACAAGGAACACAAAGGATTTTTAAGAGGAGTACGTTGTGCATGTGTGGCAAAAACTTTTGGTTTTAATGTTTTTGTTATAAGGGAAACGTTTGTAAAACTTGGTGAAACCTGCGTTTTATGATTGTACAACTAAGTGAAACTTGTCTTATTACTGGTTTAACTACAATAGGTAAACATAGTAAAACATAGTAAAACTTATAAAATACAAAATTGAAGAAACAAAAACTCTAAAACTTTTCATAAGTCGTACAAGAAATAGGATAGTTATTTATATGTTATTGATGTTATTTATGATTTAAATCAAAAAAATTAAAATTTTCATCACCTTACTTATTTGTATCCATTATGAAGGAAACACATTACTCTTTATAATTTTTCCTAAATTATAAAACTTTTATAAGTCATGAAATCAAGAATATTTTTACATGATTACATGATAAATGTATTTTGGAAAAAAATAATTGTTATAACCATAAAATTATTTATCGAAGTATAGTAAAACTAAGAAAATTTCAAAAATATGAAAGTAAAACTATGAAAGTTTTTGTAAAATTACAAACTTGGTGAAATATCGAGCACACAAATCCTTTTAAAAAAATATTTCCGCCCAAATTTTTAAATTTCCCCTCCGATTTTTTTCTAATTTTTCCCTCTCCCCAAAATCAATTGAAATTGATGCTAACCATTTTTTTGTGGTTTTTCTTATTTCTCTCAACCACATCTTTCCCTCTCTCCAATTACCTCTCTCTAACTTTTTCTCTAATTTTCTCTCTAACTTTCTTCTCTAATTTTCTCTCTAACTTTCTTCTCTTCTCTTGTTTTGAATCCTCTTGTTTCTTTCTCAAAAATCATGACACATCCATGCGAAGATCTGAATTATCCCGTCGAGTTTGATACCCGTCCATGAGATGTTTCCCTACCTACTATACTTTAAAACTTTCTTGAAGTCTATCTATCCATACGTTTTTCTAAGTTTTACTAAGTTGGACTATTACAAAAGTAATACTTTGTCAAAGTTTGACCTACTTATACAAACATAAACAACAAGTTTTACTAAGTTGGATAATTACAAAAGTAAATTTTGCCAAATTTAGACCTACTTATCTTCTTTCAGATAGATTGCAACAAGTCAACTTAATTGCTGATCAACAACAACCCACTGAGTCTAACGAAGTTGACAGTCTCGGGGTCAGGAAGAAGCATGTTTTGTCAGTGCAAATGGCACTTGGTACAAGAGAGATAAAAATCTTCAAGTAAATTTTCAAAATAAACCTCATCACCAAAACAACTACAACCAGAATCCATTCTGCAACAACCAACATAATGGTTACCAACCTAAACAAAGCTACCCTCCAGGCTTCTACAACAAAGGAATCCCACCCAACAAAAGACAAGGAAGCTCTTCACGACCTTCAATCAGCGAGAGAAACGTGGAGCCAATGTTCAAACAAATCTTGGAATCTAGCGCTAGACTAGAGAAAAGCTACACCACCTTAACAGGGAGCCATGCAAACTTGGAAAAAGGAAAAATCTCAAGCAAACCATGGAGCTGACATGAGAGACCTTCATAATATGTTTGATGGCAGCTACAATGATCTCCACAACAATTTCTTTGCCATCTAATCTCACTTCAAGGCATTAGAGAACCAATTTGCTTCAGTGAGCTCCAACTCTAAGCGACCAATAGGATCATTTCCAGAGAAATCAGAGCAGAACCCTAAAGAGACAATGCAATCAATCACTCTTAGGAATAGTAGAGAATTACCTCCTAGAGTTCTCATTAAGGATAATGAAAAACAAGAGGAGGAGGAGGCCATCACCCTTGATGATGATGTGGTGCTTATTGATAAGAAAAAGAACCAAGAGATACTGGAAAAGATTGTAAAAGCTAAAGGGAAATAAAAGGTTAGAGAAGAGAAGAAGGGGTGGACAAGAAACATGATGCTACTTCTTCTAAAAAGACATCATTTACCCCTCCTCCTTATAAACCTAAGTTGCCCTTTCCAAGAAGGTTTAAGAAGCAGCTCACTGAAAAATACAAGGTCCTATTTGACAAGCAGATGAGTGAAGTTCATATCACTATGCCAATTATTGACGTATTTATTCTTGTTCCTCAATACAACAAGTTCCTCAAGGATGTTGTAGCAGAGAAGAAGAAATAGATGAAATGCATGGTGGTTCTCACTCACGAGTGTAGTGTTATACTTCAGAGGTTGATTGTGCCAAGGAAACTTGAGGATCCATGCAGTTTCACCTTACCATGTGACATTGGACCATTGGAGTTTGAGAGATGCCTATGTGATCTAGGAGCTAGTGTCAGTCTTATGCTGCTCTCTTTAGCGAATAAATTGGGTTTTATTCAGTAAAAGAAATGAAGAATCTCCTTGGTCTTGGCTGATCGATATGTGAAACTTCCAATTGGGATTTTGGAAAACCTCCATGTGATGATTGGAAACTATGAGGTATCCACTGACTTTGTAGTACTCGAGATGGAGGAAGATCCAAAAGATCCCCTAATATACGGAAGATCATTTTTGGCTACAAGAGGAGACATCGTTAATGTATAAGAAGGTAAGGTTGATCTTCATTTGAGGCAAGAAAAATATTCTGCACTTTGACATAAAGGAAGTGATGAAGAAGCCCACCATAGAGGGTCAAGTGTTCTATTTTGAAGAGACGAATGCCCTAGCTGATGAGTACTTAGAAGAATTGGCCTTGGAGGACTCTCTCCAGCACGCTCTCACCACCAATAGAGAGGATTAGCTTATTGATGACATGAAAGCATGGAGTATGTGAGGTTATTGGACTCCAACGAGGAAACAGATGGAGAAAACACGTTTGTCGAACCATCTCAGGAGCTTCATCACGTATCCTTAGTTGATTGATATACTAAGGAATTTACCGGATTTCTACCTTAGTATATATTCGTTTTAGTGTTTACTAGTATTGAACCCATGCTACACATGTAAATATTTTTACTTATAAATATAACTAAATTATATTTGTTTACAATATAACTAAAATAACATGTAGTACTTCATTTTGATTTATCTGAAAGATATGTATATATATATATATATATATATATATATATATTAACACACTGATCATCAATCAACCATAAACATACTATAAAATGAAGTTAGATTTGTTTAAATATTTTTACATTATTCTTAATTAACTTGTTTGATAGAAATATTAGTTTGAAGCTTTTTTGTTTAAATTCTTTATGTTTTTCGCTTTCAGTATTTTTTTCCTTATTTCTCATTTGCAATTTTTTTTGATTAATGACATTTAATATACTTAGTGTATGATACTATAATTTTAAAATTTATATGTTCTTGGATAAAGAAGAAGAATCATGGGTAGTGTAGTAGGTTTAGAAAAACAGTTATATGATTGTTATTTTTTTCTTTTTCTAAATTATTATTTTGGTATAATTTTGATTTTCTTGAATTTTTAAAACAATTACACATGTCAATTTTTTATTGCTTCAGAGACTTGTGCTTTAGTATATAAGGGACTATGTATCTATATTAGCTATATTAGGACTTTATTAGGTACTGGCATGATATGTAGCAAAATGGTGATTATGGAGCTTTATGGAAAGCTAAGGAGTGGAGAATCCGTAGCTGACAAAAGAAACATGCAATTGGAGATGATACTCGGAGGGAGTATCGATCGATACCATCAGCCTGGTGACATCATTACCCTACGCAGAAATGGGCCAGGCTTATGTTTCAAGACTTATGAAGAAGCCCGAAGACCATTTATGTTTCGAAAGCCCTAGGACGACTTTGTTAGTCTATAAACCCCTTGTTATGTTAGCAGCAAGGAGAGACACATTTTAAATTCATTTAGATTAAGGTTCTTTGGGAGAGAAGATCATCTCTGAGGACATTGTTGGAACTCCCTTTGTTTCTGTTTTCATCTTCATTTCTTATATATGATTATTCCCATGATCATTTCTGAGTAGTTTACCCCTGTTAGGTTAAAGGTTAATGTGGTATTGATGTTTGCGTGATTGCTAAAATTGCTAGGAAGAAATCATATTCTCTCATCTGAAGTAAATTTAACGCTAGTGTCTAGATTAGCTACCAAGATCCTTGTGCTTAGGATAATTGATAACTACGAGAGTAGATCAACCCCTGATAATATTCATTTGACTTAGGTTGCTAGAAACGTACGAGAGTAGATCTATATTTAACCTAATGAACCTTAAACGATCCGATTGTATTGCTTGGACAGGGCAGTGTCGATCGATACTCGATCATTGTTGATTTGTGAGAGCAACAACAAGAGACTTAGCCACTAACTGGATTAGATGCAAAAGCTGACATCCAAAGTTAATGAAATCGAGTTTTAGGATCCATAGTTCATCCTTGATAATTTGCAATTACCAAACTGATTACCTAAACCTGATACCTAACCTTTTAAATCAATCAAGTTTACATTCTTACTATTTATTTCTTTTATCATTGCTTGCTGACATGAGGTTTTTTATGTATTTCAATGCAAATTCTATCAAATTAACCCTACGAACTACTCTTGCCATATGGCGACCCGTGTTTTTAGGGTGTGGGTTGCCATATGGAGAACCGTGCTTCCCGAGTACGGGTCGCCATATGAGTTAGGTTGCTAGAAACGTACGACAGTAGATCTATGTTTAACATAATGAACCTTAAACGATCTGATTGTATTGCTTGGCCAGGGCAGTGTCGATCAACACTCAGTAGTGTTAATCGATACTCGATCGATTGTTGATCTGCGAGAGCAACAACAAGAGACTTAGCCACTAACTGGATTAGATGCGAAAGCTGCCACCCAAAGTTAATGAAATCGAGTTCTAGGATCCATAGTTCATCCTTGATAATTTTCAATTACCAAACTGATTACCTAAACCTGATACCTAACCTTTTAAATCAATCAAGTTTACATTCTTACTATTTATTGCTTTTATCATTGCTTGCTTAGCTTAATTCACATTCTTGTTGAGATCTATTGTGTGCCTACGCTCCCTGTGGATTCGATCCCTAAGTACTACAGCTGACGCTCTTATTTGAGAGAGTAAAAACAAACGCTTAGGATAATTTGAGCGATATCAAATTTGGCGCTGTTGCCGGGGAGAAATAGATCGCCATTATATCTTTAGGAATATAATTTAGTCTAGTTTTTTTATTGTTTTTAATACTGATAATTTTGTTTTCTCTTGTTTTTCAGGTATATGCCTAGCAGTACTAGAAGCAACAAAAAAGGCGATCACTACTGCATTATGATCCCACCTTACTTGAACGCACCATCCACAAAGGCAGACATGTTGCATCGATCGAAACTGCACCAGCACCAATTGATACCTCGCACGAGCAAGACACGATCAACACTGACCCAGAGCCGATCGATACCGACTTGGCACCGATCGATACCAACCCAGCACTGATCGATACCAACCCGCGAGAAGACATTATGGTTGCTGTTCTAGTGTTACTGAGGGATAAGAATGGAGACCTACGTGATCCGCAAGGACACCTGCATAATGCAGCAGGTCAGAGACTTGATGATCAGGGGGCTGCAATCGTTGATCAAGATGAAGAAGCTGCTGAAGATACAGCCATTGATCAGGCTGTAGCTGCTGGAAATGCTCAGGTCGCTCGACCTAGAACGTTGGCTGATTACAATCGTCCAGATCAGTACTACGCCAACAGATCTGCTATTCGTCCTCCTACTTTTCAGAGGCAAGATTTCGAATTGAAACCTGCATACTTCACACTTGTGGGAAGACACCTTACCATGGTCTCCAACAAGAACATCCTATGGACCATTTGGAGAGGTCCAAGGATTTTGTTTCTGCTAATAAAGCAAATGGTGTCCCTGAGGACTACCTTTTATGCAAGCTCTTCAAGTACTCACTTGTTGGAGACGCTTCATACTGGCTTAAGCAGTTACCACCAGGATCCCTTATATCCTGGACTGACATCAAGAACGCCATCCTGCGTAATTTTCTTGAAGATGCTCGCTCTAAAGACTTGAGGAATAAGATTGCTACATTCACTCAAGGACCTTCGGAGTCATTTAGAAGCTCTTGGATCAGATTCAAGTCTTACCAGAGAGATTTCCCACACCATGGGTTTAATGAAGTACATCTGCTTAGTACTTTCTTCAGAGGTATTGCTCTAGCATACCAGATGGCACTTGACACTGCAAGTGAATGGAATTTCACTACCAGGGTCCCTGAAGAGGCTGTGAGATTGATTGAGAACTTGGCGTCTAGCAATAGCACCAAGAACACTGACTTTGAGAGGAAGAAATCATCCGCCTTCTTGGACAAGGAGAAGATTGAAGGAATCAAGGTAAAGCTGGAGAGTGTTCACAAGCTTCTCAAGAGGTAAGTGAACTTTGCTGAGAGTGAAGATTTTGCTGACTCTCATGAAGAAAGAGATGAAGGGGATGTGAACTTTGTCAATGACTTCAACAACATGAACTCTTATTGAAATGGCCAGAGGAGTAACTGCAACCAGAGCTCACAATACAACAAACCCAACAACATGAGATATGGTACTTCATCCTACAAGAATCCTCCACCAGCTTCTCAGGAAAGCAAGCTGGAGAGTATGATTAATCAAGTCCTAGAAGGACAGCAGAAGCTGACGGTAGACTTAAATGGGAAGATTGATGTTGTGTACAAGAACTTGAATGATAAATTCGAAAGCCTCAGCACCCATGTGAAGAAAGTGGAGACCCAGATAGTTCAGACTAGTGAGGCACTTAAGAGGCAAGAAGCATACATCAAAAGAAAGGGAGAGGCTGCAAGTAAGCACCACATGAGTGCTATTATTGAGGATAACTTCATAGAAGTCGTGAGGCAAGAAGGTCTACAAGAAGGGGACTTCTATGTTGAAAGTTCTTCGTTTGTTGGCAGTTCGCAGTGGTGTCGATCAACACCATCTGAGCACCAATCGACACCCGTCAAGACGAGCCCAAATCCTCAAGAGCAGAGGTCGCCACCGAGTGAGCAACGGTCGATAACCTCTGCTGAATCGATTGGTTCTTGTGATATAGCGAGCGTCGATCGACACCATACTGGTGACAATCGATACCAACCATTATCGTCCAGAGCAAGGCATCCGAGCATCGATGTTAGAAAGTTGTACGCTAATCGACAGAAGACCAAGACACTCAGTGTTGACCGGCACCCTCCAAGCGTTGATCGATACGATCATCTTGTTGTTTGTGTTCTTATTCCTACTATTGGTACACGGAAAGTGTACATGACGAAGTACGTCATGGAGCCAACAACAGAGGATATTAACAACCTGAAACAAGATGAAGAGCCAGAGGTGATGATCATTGACAAACCACTTGAAGATCTTGTTCTCAGAAGAAGGAGAAATGCAAGGATACCCAAGCATCTGAAGAGAGATGCAAATGAGGAAGAGATGGATGGATTCACCAGGAGAGTGCTAAAGATCCTTGTAGATGATCCATTTGAAGAAGTCTACGACACCAAGAGACTCTGGATGTTTTTCAGAGAAAGTAAAGAAACCAAAGAGAACATTGAGGTAATGTTCAATCACTTGAGAGATGAGATGAAGCAAATGATTGTATTGAAGAAGAAGAGTGATCCTGGGAGATTCGTGCTTCCCTGCTTCATACAAGGTCACTGCTATCCTAATGGACTTGTTGACACTGGTTCACCTGTCAGCATCATGCCAAGGTATCTAGCAATGCAACTAAGTCTCAAGATAGAGCCGTCTAGGGATTCTTTCTCTTTTGTAGACTGTTCTAAGGTAAAGTCAGGAGGTGTTATCAATGTGGGAACCAAAATCCACACCATCGATTTCCATAAACTTAGGAAGTCAGGAAACCCTAACTTTCCAGGAGATCCCGGATAATCTGCTTTAAACCAGACGCAACACAATCTAACGATGTGAACAAACAAAATACTAAGGAATCAATAAAATAAAAAGAGAGCAAAAGAAATCTTATTATGAATCTATGTTTAAGCGTTTACAAGAAGGAAAGAGCCTTGGCCACAAGAGTTGTTGGCGAGTTCCTAGTTCTAGCAACCTAAGACTGCAAATCCCTAATTGAGTCGTAGCTTGATATCAAAAAACAGAAATAAATGCATATTGCTCTAAGTTTCCTATGAATGCTAAAAATCCTTTTTTGTCTCTAGCCTCGTCCTCTCTTACATACTCCTTTTCAAGGTGGTTTGGCGCTTTCTTTTCTGCCCCTGGTCGAGTTTATCACTTTGGGAATATTCCTTTTTTTCCTCTGATCTTTACATTTATCCGCTCAATCCTCATATTTATCTTGAAACTTTAACATTTATCTTCTCTTGTGAACAAAAATAAACCATCATAGCATCTTTGGGCTTGGGTTCGTACAAAATTGTAATCGGGCTTTTAACCATGTTTTGGTCCTCTCAGACCGTTTTTCCGGCTTTAAGCGTTTTTACAATTTCTCTGAAAGGGGTTTTCGATATGACGTCGATCTAAAGGGAGTTCAAACTTCTCAAAGCTTTTACCGAAGAAATAATAAACTTTTCAGTTTCTTTTCTTCAAAGTCTTTGTGTCTTTGAGTTATCTTGATCATCAAGCCTTGTGTGGATTCACTTGTCTTAGTGATTGGCGATTGAGACTGCTTGTGGAATCAGGCTGTTCTTTTTCGTGGTTGATTGTGGAATCAGTCAACACCCTGTTCTGTCAGAGATCATCATCATCACTCCCACCCAGCTGGTTTTATAGTTGATTAGATCGATTAGAAGAACCACCTCTCTTGTTGGATCGATCATCACTTTGATCCAAGGTGCTTGTAATCCTTTGACAGCTTAGGACTACATCAGGAGGGTACGGATCCATCTAACTCGCAGCTGCAAAAACTTTTTTCCAAATGTATCTGATGAAATTCTAGTTACTTTACTCTTTATAGTGACTATTTTGTGTTTATGTTGTCTTGTTACTGGTCTTGTTACATATTAAATATATAACTGACACATGTCGCAATTGTGTTAATTAGTAACTTTGAAAACCAAGCTTTATATAATAAGATTTGACATCAAGCTTTATATAATAAGATTTGATAAGATGTTTGAAATATTTTTATACGATGTTAATAAGCTTTTATAACCTTTCTTACAATGGAAATACTTAGCACTGTAACACTAGAAATACTAGGAAATACTTAGTAACGCAGGGATTACTAACTTACATGCGCTCAGCTTCTGTTAACAACGACTGTTATGCCCAAGTGGCGGTGAAGGCAAACCTTCACAAACACATTCTATACACATCTCACGATCTTCATAAGCATATTGCTAAAACAGTCTACGAGTTTGAAGAATTGTCTTTGCAATCCAGTTTCGGTTGGGATTCTGATATATCTTTCCCTAAGGTAACAACACATTCTTTTTTACTCGAAACGTTTGGGTAATTCAGATATTGATGTCTTTTTGTCATTGGTTAGGTTCTTGGAGATGTAATGGAATCTTTAGCTAGCGCGATACTTGTTGATTCGGGTTACAACAAAGAGACCATTTTCGCAAGTATAAAACCGCTCTTGGGTGTTATGATAACTCCAGAGACTGTCAAGTTGCATCCGGTGAGAGAATACACTGAACTATGCCAGAAATCGCAGTCCGAGTTGAGTAAAGGTAAAGGTTACAAAAATAGTGAAGCTTTTTTCACCGTTGAAGTGAAAGCCAAGGAAAAGAATTTTGCCTATACATCAAAGGTTTCTGATAAGAAACTGCTAATAAATATGCTTATAAAGAAGTTTTGAACTCACTTAAGAAGAGCCTTTGACTTTTAGATCTCTCTTTTTTGTCTTGTTAGTTGGTTACCAAGTGAGTGTTCTTGAACATGAACTGCTCTATTCAGAAACTTTGTTATGTTTGAGTTTGTATCTGCAACTGGGCACTTTCTTGACCAATTTTTTGTAACCAATTTCGTTTGACCAATTTATGAAGTCTGCTGCATAATTTATGTAGTCCTCCAGCCATATTCTGAAGTCTGGTAGCCTGATTAATTCTCTTCAATAATAAGTATATCTATTCATTTGATTCATATACAACTCTTTTATAGATATAAGTAAGTATGAAGTCTTGCAGCCATATTCGCAAGTCTTGTAGCATGATTAATACTCTTCAATAATCCTGATAAATTCTCTCAAACTATCACTGAATAAAACAAAGGAGAAGATAAGAAAAAGACACTGGATGACGAATGTTGCAAAACAAATAGAAACTTCCAAAATAAGAAAAAGAAGTTGACGACACTTCCATCTCAGCCTTGCAGCATCAACCGCAACAATGGTAGTGTAGTTCAGGTATAGCTTATAGCCTAGGCTTTAATGTGTTCATTGTTGTAGTTGTTAGAAAGGTTGTTATCTACAAAGTAAAACTAATTTGGATTTCAATGCATGTAATTAATTACAAAAAATCCTACTGGAATAAGGTATTTATGTACCTGTATTATAATGTTTTCCTTGCAGCATCAACCGCACCTTGGAACTGTTGAAGCTTCACAAGCGTAACGGCTAACTTGGCTGAAATAAACTAGATGCTCCAAGAACTGAGTGACGAGACGCATGGACTACTAACGACATTTTCTCAGCTTCTGTTAACAACGACTGTTATTCCCAAGTGGCGGTGAAGGCAAACCTTCACAAACACATTCTATACACATCTCACGATCTTCATAAGCATATTGCTAAAACAGTCTGCTAGTTTGAAGAATTGTCTTTGCAATCCAGTTTCGGTTGGGATTCTGATATATCTTTCTCTAAGGTAACAACACATTCTTTTTTACTCGAAACGTTTGGGTAATTCAGATATTGATGTTTTTTTTTGTCATTGGTTAGGTTCTTGGAGATGTAATGGAATCTTTAGCTGGCGCGATACTTGTTGATTCGGGTTACAACAAAGATACCATTTTTGCAAGTACGTATAAAACCGCTCTTTGGTGTTATGATAACTCCAGAGGCTGTCAAATTGCATCCGGTGAGAGAATTGACTGAACTGTGCCAGAAATCGCAGTTCGAGTTGAGGAAAGCTAAAGGTTACAAAAAATGGTGAAGTTTTTTTCACCATTGAAGTTAAAGCCAAGGAAAAGAGTTTTGCTTATACATCAAAGGTTTCTTATAAGAAACTGGCTAAGAAATTGGCTTATAAAGAAGTTTTGAACTCACTTAAGAAGAGCCTTTGACTCTTAGATTGTTAAAACCAGTTCGAAAAACAGAATTTTAAAATAGTTTTAAACCAAGTCTAAAAGCAAAGTACCTAAAACATTAGAAACACAAGCAAACCATTAGAACCAGAAACAAAATAAATAACCATTAGTTCATTGTTCAAAACATGACCAAAACAACCACCACTTCTACCGTCGCCTTCACTTCACTTCAAAACATGAGCAAAAGAAATCACACCAAAGATCCTAAGATGAAACTCCATTTTTCGTCAGATTTCCTCTGGTTTCTATTTTCTAGTTCTGGCTCAAGCCTCCAGCATCAACCCATTTTCTTACTGTGGCCAGAGAGTTCTTCTCCTCAATGATACGTGCCTCCAGCGTCAGTTTCATCTGCTCTATTGCAAGCTTTTTCTGTTCCAATCTTTTAACAATGTCTTCTTCTTTGTTTCTCTGAAAACTCAATGTCAGCCACACCAAATCAATCTGCACACACATAAATATAGATTCTTAGAAACTTACTTCCATTAAAGATCCCACAATAGCTTAATCAGAACATAAACATTACATGTTTCAGTATTGCTCAGATTCTGATCCACTATATTAACTGCATTGTTCTTTACGTCATCAATGAGATTCTCAGCATTATCATCATTGTGCGGTTCCGAGTCTGAAAACTCCATGACAGCCATGCCAAATTCATCTGCACACACATAAAGAAAGATTATTAGAAACTTATTTCCATTAAAGATTCCACAATAGCTTAACCAAGATATATATACATGACCTGTTTCAGTATTGTTCTTTCCTTTGTCAATGAGATTATGAGCATCATCATTGGGCGATACTTTGTTATCAGGTTTAATGAGCTTAGCACATTGTCTTTCATCCTAAAACATAAACATGTCACCAAACAAGGTGAGCAACAATGGCAAATAATAAGGATACCAAAGTCAGACCGTACTTTTGAAACATTTCATATCCAAGAACTATAATTTTAAACGTATGTCAACAGAAGAAAGGGACAGAATTGTAAGAAGTTTAACCAATAATGTGAGCATTTCCTACCGTTATCCATTCTCCATGAGACCATTCCTGATGGACCCTCAGTTGAGAACGATGAAATATTAGCGTCTCAGAAGTCTCCTTCCCCGTAATATGAGTCTGAAAGAACATTTGTAATCACCCCGACCCACCATCCATCACTATAAAAAGCATCAACTTTTTCAGACTTAGCGAATGTAGTATTCGACAACCAGAGCTGTTGGGGGTTGCAGCCTTATCTGGGAGACATTGATCTTTTCTCTCAAATGCCCTTTTTCATTTCGAGCTAGCAGTGTATCATATTCCACAAGGCATTTTTCCTTTTCAATGTATTCAATAAGCTTTGTACCATACCAAGATTTCTCAAATCCGTTTCCCTTAATGCTATCCTTGACTGTAGTTCCTATATCGGGATATGTTTCGATGACGGTATCATTCTTCTCAAGAATATCTTCCTTCTTCTCTGCGAGAGCAGCAGCTGCGCGCCTTGTGACCACTATCTTCTTCGATATAACAGAATTCAAGTATAACTAGAGAGAACTAAGATAGAAGTAGAGAGATATGGATGGTGAGTGGTTCAGAAGGATTCGCTTTGGAGTAGACCTAGAACTGCAAATTAGTAAGAAATCTCAGGAACCATCATGTCAGATATGAAGCGCCATTAAGTTAAGATGAGAAATTTTGAGTTTACCTTCCGGTAAAGCCTAGCAGGGCCTAATTTCGCTAAAGCACGTTCCACTTCCTCACTGACCCGCTCAGTAACAATCCCTAATTAATTTCTAAGGAAAGGCTATATATTAAATTCGAAGTGTGAATATTAGACAGTGGCAAGAAGGATAATGAGTGTTAAGAGATCTTACAACTCGGCGGAGGATAGGTTCCAGAGACGAGCAAAGCTTCTGCAAACTGTCTACTTTCAAAGCCTCTACAATCACACAGCACAATGAAAAAATAACAAAGTCAGAAACTTCGAGTGAAATCAGTTGGTAAAAACCGTAAAATTACGGTAAGGAGAAGAAGGAGAAATTAACTAGAGAGATATGGATGCGATGAGTCTCAACATTTGAACACGCTACCTCCTCGTCTATCACCGAAGTCGAAGAAGAAGAGAGATGGTCCAAATCACGCTGGGCTAAATCATGTTGAAAGCCCAATCTCTGCTCCTGGGCCAATAACTAATCAACTCGCTGGGCCATGTAATATTCAGGATTATGGGCCATCATCTCACCAGCCACTACCAGGCCCCGCAAATGACACAGTTTCCGGTTCAGTTTCGGTTCCAAAACCGGATAAAAAAGAAGGATGAATATTATCTCGTGGAGTTGTCAAGGGGCGGGAGCCGACTTGACAAAGAAGCATCTAGATATAACTTCACCTATGCTTTTCGCCTATCTTTTTTTTTTATCTGAGATTAAAAACAATTGTTGTTTTCTGCAAAACATGCAAGTCTATTTTGGTTATGATAACATATGTACCGAAGGGTTTCTGAAGGGTTCAAAACTTTTTCTGAAAGGTTCAGAATTATTTCCGAAGGGTTCAGAATTATTTCCGAAGGGTTCAAAATTGTTTCTGAAGGGTTCAGTATTATCATTTTAATATAAATCACCTAAAAATCTGAACTTAACATGTTCTGTTAAAAACAATGATGTAACACAACATAATAAATAATTCTGAACCCTTTAGAAACAATTATGAATCCTTTCAGAAACAATTATGAACCCTTCACTAACAATTATGTATTGAAGCTCTCCTGATTCATTGGCTAACATTTATCTCCAGTGTAAGAAAAATTCTTCGGTTTAACTTACTTTATCACTGTGTAGAAGGGCAAAAGTAGATGGGGACAATTGTGATTTCTGTATTTTTTTTCTTTTTTTTTCCAACCATTGTGGTGCAAAAGAAGACATATTTTCACTTTACTAACATATTTCTATATGTAAACATATTCAGAGTTAAGACATATTCATTTCGTATTGGTCATTTTGTATTCATTTTCCAGTACTTAATGGCTAGAAGGATGATCGAAACACAGTTTAAGAAAATGATGAAGGATCCGAGTTTATACTGTAACACAGGTATTTCTGTTATTCTTCCTTTTAAATACATGACTCAATGTGTTTGTGTAGTATGTTTAAAATTTTAGGAAAGTCTGATTTTTAGATGTTTGTTGTTAGGTCCGGTGGATGATGATATTTTTCACTGGGAAGGATTTATTACGGGTCTTGGCAACACTCCGTATGATGGAGGACTTTTTAAAATCACTATACGTTTTCCTCCATCATATCCTTTAAATCCACCAAAAGTTTGCTGCCAACAACTCCTACATGAATGAACAGTTATTTTGCGTGAATAAACAAACAAATATTATCTTTGTAATAATTATTTTGTTGGTTTTGATGTTTTCAGATTGACTTTAACACTAAGGTTTATCACCCAAACATCAATGACACAGGATCAGTAAAACTTGACATCTTGAGAAACTATTGGTGTCCTGGTTATGAGATACAAAGGGTTAAATTTCTTTTATTACAAACAAGATTTTTAAGATTTTATTCATCAAAAATCTGATTATCAGATACAAAAGTTTAAATCTTTCAAATGGTTTAGGTGTTGCTGATTGTTCGTGAGATGCTGGCAAACCCAAACATAGATGATCCACTAGTTCATAGAAATAAATGACGTTAACGGTATAAGCTATACCCGAACTACACTATCATTGTTCTTTTAAATAGTATTACCACTAAATGTTACCATCCTCATCTTCATAAGAAACCCTTCTCTTCACGTTTATCTTCAATGGATTATGAAATTTTCTTTGCTATTTTTCTTTGTTCGATTGCTATCTTTGTTTCTACAATCTTAATCATATTTGTTTTTCTGTTGCGAGCTTTGTCTTCACCGCCTGCTCCATTGGTGGAGGTGTTAGCTCTGCCTTCTTCTCCAGAGGTGGAGGTGTTGGCTCCACTATCTTCTCCGTAGTTACATGTGTAAGTTACTATATTTTTACATGTCTCAAGTCTTAAAGCTAACATGCTAACACTAAAAAAATTTATTGTATAGTGAGCACGACACCCGAAAGATATCACGAGAAAGTCGTCCAATTACAATGTTCCCCCTGATGCAATATGAAGTTAACAGTGTTAACGTCTGTTAAGATTTTCTGTAGACGTTGACGAGAAAGATTATTTAGCTTCTCTTTTCTTTTTGTTTCTGTTTCCTTGTATTGGGTTATGTTATAATAAGCTCTTATAAGTTTTTATAAGCTCTTGTAAGCTTTTTATAAGCTCTTATAAGCTTTTTATAAGCTCTTATAAGCTTTTTATAAGCTCATATAAGATTTTATAAGCTTTTATAAGATTTTTATAAGCTATAATATTATTATAAAAAGCTTTGCAACTGTTTTCGTCAGATTAAACAATGACAGCACAACTACTACTCTCTTTTTTCTTCTTTTTTTTGGTCACGCGCAACTACTACTCTTTATATCATATTATTAAAGAAAAGAAAAAAAACGGGTACTCCGCGGGTACCCATAATAAAATGGGCTTAATCTGGGTGGGCTCAATCTGGGTAGATTTGGTTCGGGCTAAAATCGGGTACAAGCTCATTCTGGGCGGGCTCAAATCGGGCTCAGAACGGGCTGGTGTTTTTACCCAAATTAATATCCTTAGTTTTGTATAAAGAAGTTTTGTTCAAACTAAACTTGGAAATTCAAATAACAAAGATTCCTTAGTATTCCTTTTTTGGGTCGACAATCGGATCATATTATTAATCACTGTAATACTCTTATGTGTTATCTGGAATCCTTAGATAATATGTAATACTCTTATGTATTAATCACTATAAAATCGAGTCTCTGTTAGTGCAAGAGACGACAGATATGCACTTTTGCAGCATTGATAGTTTAATCCACTAATTAGGTAGGAGAGAATATCTAGCAGGTATAAGTATAAACTAAAGAAATATTAACAAAGTAACATAACCGATCGACAAGAGTTGGCAAGAGCACAAGAGTTAGTTGTTGACAAAATACAAACAGTCTCGGATCTATTCCGCCCATGTCGACATCAGTATACGAGTTTGCTCACTAAGAATCTACTAATTAAAAATCCTTAAAGACAATATAAAGCAATAGAGAAGTGAGTCGAAATATTCAAATGAAAAGATACAGTCCAGCATCATCTATTTCGGATCAATAAGCTTTTGAATGAAATCATTAAGATTTTAGTGATCCAAATTCATTGTTTTTGTTGTTGTACTTCTCCCATTGCCCCTGAAAATTTTGAATGAAATCAATAAGATTTTTTTAAAGATACATCTCTTGTGTTTTAAAAATAGGATTAATTGTGGATATGTTTATACTAACCTGAACAATTTTGAATAACTGTTCTGCCCAATATTTTTGTTATGCAGAAGCACCACCACCTTCTTTGTCTGGATGAGTAAGAAGCACTGCCTTCTTGTAAATTTTTTTTATCTCCGTCTTGTCTCCGAACAGTTCATTAAAATCTGGTTGCTTCCAACCGCTGTTGGGCCAAACATACTGTAAGATAAAGATCCAAATACATAACTAATTGAAAATCTCAAATAAATACTGAAATAAAGATCTAAAATAGATATTGAACTGAAGAAGAAAAATAAGTTATGTAAAATGCCATCAGTAGCAGGCCTAGAGTAGATCTAATGTGACTGTTGTTGTCACTCAAATTTTGGAGTTTTTCATCAATCTTATCCATTTCATCTTGAGATAAAACGTCATGTTTAAATGCATCTTTTTCATCAATCTTATCCATTTTCCGGTCTTCTTGTTGATGGTCGTCTTTTTGTTTCTGTTGAGCTTCTTCTTGTTGAAGGTGGTCTTCTTGCTGATGTTTTTGTTGTTCTTCTTTTCGAGAGTTGTCTTCTTGTGTCTTCTGAGCTTCATCAGGTTCTTTTTTTTGTTAATGTTGACTTTCTTTATCACTTTTCCCCCCCTTATAAGGACGTTATAAATAACTCAGTTAATTTTTTTTATTTAGCGTTTTGCTATCAAACGTGCATACTGCATATTAAGATAAGTACATCTCTCTCTTTGTTTCTGTTTCTTTTTTCTCCTTTGGCACTTCTCTCTCCTTCAGAATCAGAAAAAAATAATAACTTCTTCAACATCAGAATCTTCTGAGAAGGGTCTTCCCGAGTGTTTCCTATTTTTTCGTGGAAGTTCTTGAAACATTTTGAAAATTGAACAAAAAAAAAACATAATTGATTTGATTTTCTTTGCTTTTTATGGATGTGTTTACATACCTCAGCTATAGCAATATACATACCTCAGTATTGTTATCTTTGTCCTTGTTTGTTTGTTTCCTTTATTTTTTTCCCTCAATTGTATCCTTCATGACATAAACATTATGAAAGTTGAACCAAAACAAAAACAAAATAGTTGAAGTTTTTAATAAGTATTGTGTTTTTTTTTTTTGTATTCCCTGAGCAATATATGTACCTCAGTTGTGTTAACTCCGCCATCCCTTGTTTGCTCCTTTTTTTTCCTCAGTTGCATCATGTACAAAATAATCATAAATATATAATCACATAAAAAAATCATATATGGCACACCTTTTAGTAGTATATTAGTTTCATGACTTACATTTTTTCTGCTTTGCTTGAGCATGCGCCTTACGGGCTCTTTTTGGCATTTTCCTTTCTCCTTCAACCTGACTCTTACTGGAACTTTCTTCTCTTTTCTTTTTTTCTTCTGCACTGCTCTTATGAAAGTTGAACCAAAACAAAAACAAAACAGTTGAAGTTTTTTTTATAAGTATTGTGTTTTCTTCTTTGCATTCTCCGAGCAATATACATACCTCAGTTTTGTCAACTCCGTCATCCCTTGTTCGTTCCTTTTTTCCCAGTTGCATCCTGCACAACATAATCATAAATATATAATCACATAAACAAATCATATCTGGCATACTTTTAGTAGTATATTAGTTTCATGACTTACAGGTTTTTTCTGCTTTGCTTGAGCATGCGCTTTACATGCAAGTTCCTTTCTCCTTCAGCCTAAGCAAAAACATAAAAATGCATATACTTTATAAGCTGTTTATAAAACTTTTATAAAAAGAAAAATTAAAAACACTTACATCATCTCTGTTTTCTAACGTCTGAGATATCTACCATATTTGTGTCTACAAAGTACCTATCAGCAAAACTGAAACTTAAACTATTCTTCTCTGCAAAGCTTTCCTTTGACGGGAGTTCATCGCAGCACAATCCCGTTATTAACGCATGTTCCTTAATGGAATATCTAATCGGAATACCATTGACAACAAAAGCAAATGTCCATAAAAACCTAAAACTTGAGTTTTTATAAACTTGAGTTTTTATAAAATTTTATAAATGGTTCATAAATGGTTTTATAAACCTTATTAATAGTTATATAAATATTTATATGGTTTTATAAACTTTATAGTTTTTTATAAACCCTATATAAACTCTTCAAAATTCATTAAAACCTTTTATAACCCCTTAAAAATCTTATATAAACTCTTATAAATGAATTGTTACTTTAAGAAATGTATTGTGTTGAAAACCAATTATAAATAGATTTATGAACCTAATAAATGATTTTATAAAACCTTATATATGATTTATACATTGTTTTATAAAATTTTATAAATGTCCTTATTAAAAACTTCTAAACCCTTACATATGATCTATAAATTGTTTATATAAACTTTTTAATTTCTTTATTAACTCTTATAAAAGATTTATAAGATTTTATAAAAGATTTATAAACCCTTATATAAATATTTATATAAGCCTTTATAAATAGTTATATAAATATTTATATGGTTTATAATCTATAATGGCTTCATAAATGGTTTTATAAACCTTTACAAAAAGTTATATAAATGTTTATATGGTTTTATAAACTTTATAGTTTTTTATAAACCTTATATAAACTCTTAAAACCCCCATTAAAACCTTTTATAAACCCTTACAAATCTTATATAAACTTGTTTAAGTCCTTTATAAAACTTAAGCGAACCGAAAAGAGTCCAACTTGAGAATCGGACGTCTTCTGCGTCCAAATTGTAAAATCATATAAACCAGGATACTCAGTAATTCTTAGTATTTTCTAAAACACAAATCAAGCAATGACGATACATAGTAACACCCAGTTTTACAAAAACATTAAACAATTATTCAAACATCTTCCAACCGTCGAAACAATAAAAAGGTTTTATTGTCTCTAATCCCTATCTAAACACGAGCTCCTCTAAACACTTCTCCAGTTCCAGTACCAAAAATGGAAATGGATTCGAAACTGGTAACAAAAATTGTTGTATTTAACGTTCTTGTTGGAGTATTTTGTCTGATGTGCCTCTATTTGTGTTATTAGAAGAAAAAGTCCAAGAGATCCGATGTCCTTCCAACCAAATTACCTTCGGCCTTCTTTCCGGCGACCCCTTCGGCCTCCTTTCTGGCGACCCCTTCGGCCTCCTTTCTGGCGACCCCTTCGGCCTCCTTTCTGGCGACCCCTTCAAGGTTGTCTTCAGTCATTACGGAGTGTGGAACCTACTCTCAACTAACCTTTTCTCTGGAACCTAATCCTCAGACTCGGTAATGAGTTTAGACTCAATAGATGAGATTAAATATATGTTGGTTTCGTAGATACATTAGATTTTGGTTAATTCTTATTTGTAAATTCTTATTGTTCAAGGAGCTGTTTTACCTCTAAATTCTTATTGTTCAAAAACACGATGAGCTTACATTAAATAAAACAAAAACTTTTTAAAATGAACTTAAGAGTAGAAAACAATCTGACCTTTCACTTTGAACAGCTTGATCTTTCAAGCCGGTCTTTAACATGGCTTTGTAAAATGACTTTTTGTTCATGCCCTCTTTAATTTTCTTGTGTAGGGAGGAGGATATTCTCCAACTGATAGCAGCATCCCACAGATTTAAGGAACACTACAAGAACTTTGAAAATCTTAGGCTGGATCAAGTCCGCTACATGATGGAAGAACATATGTATAATAAAATTGGCAAGGAGCGCCTGCGGCTTCTTATATGCTGTGAAGCTTATAGTGACGAACCCATTCATTTCTTTCTATGTTTAATGCATGTGGAAAAGGTTGATCAAGCTGCGGTTGTTTCCGCTTTGAGAAGAGCGGCCAATGACTTTAAGAAAAAGTTCCAGAAGATTGAAGATGAGAAGTTGATAGAAGCGCACGACAAGTTATCAGAGCAGATGTTTAATGATATTGGCGAGTTGCATATGAGGTATCTTCTACGTGCTGAAGCTTTTTCTGGGGAACCCATTCTTCCAATATTTTATTGAATGCACTAGTTTTCAACTATTTTTTGTATTTATGGTATATTGGCCAAAATATTCATGAACATTAGTTAAATGAGAACTTTTGCTATGTAAAAGGCAAAACAATTAGTCCACCAACGAAAATGCTTTATGAACATTTTCATAGATGATGCTAATGGGATTTCTATGATTTTATAATGCAATGAGATTTGTATGATTTTCCTAGACTCCTTTTAAGGATTGCCAGTCTTGATTGTCAATTTAAATTTCACATTGATTCTTCTAGTTTCAAGGCTTTTTTGTGTTCTTGCTTCTGAATAAATCTGGGTTTAAATAAAATATCGGCTTTTATATTATTTGTAAAATCTTTTAAAATTTAAAGATTATAAAACCATATTAATGGGAAATTGTCAAAAATACCACTTTCATAGTACCAATTTTTATGTTTACACTAATCATGTTTACCATTATTTTTAATGAAAGGTAAAAGACATTTATATTTCTAGGGTTAACTAATTATAAACTTAGGGTTTAAAGTTGAGAGGTAGGGTTTAGGGTTTAGGGTAAATTTAGGGTTTATGGTTTAGAGTAAATTTAAGGTTTAGGGTAAAATTAGGGTTTAGGGTAAATTTAGGGTTTAATGTAAATTTAAGGTTTAGTGTTTAGGGTAAATTTAGGGTTTAGGATAAATTTAGGTTTAGGGTAAATTAAAGTTTAGGGTAAATTTAGGTGTTTAGGGTAAATTTCGGGTTGATGGTAAATTTAAGGTTTAGGGTTTATGGTAAATTTAGGGTTTAGGGTAAATTTAGGATTTAGGGTAAATTTAGGGTTTAGGGTTTATGGTAAATTTAGGGTTTAGGGTTTAGAATTGATAATTTAGGATTTTAGGGTTTTTGAGAGAGGAATAAGTATTGAAGATAAAATAAGGTTAATTTAGTATTTTACACATTAATGAATGTGGTATATTTGAAAATGTCTTTTGATTGATGGTAAAGTTGATTATTGGTATCAAATAAAATGTAAACTTGCAAATCCCCTTATAAATATTTATATAAATATTCATAAAGGTTTATAAAACTATTTATGAACCATTTATAAATTTTATAAGAGCTTACAAAATCTTGTATCAACAATATATAAAATTTATAAAAGCACATATAAATATTTATATAACTATTTATAAAGGTTTATAAAACTATTTAAAAGGTTTATAAAACTATTTACAATGACTTATAAGCTATTTATAAAAAGTTTTAAATATGACGGCGATGAGAGGTTTAGTTTCCGGCAAAAGCAAAATTATGAAGGTTATTTTACAGATCTAGTTCAGGGTTAAATGTCGGCGATGGAAAAAGGTAATTCCGACAACTATTATCGTATAGTGTGAGTAATTAGATCTGTAAACTAACCTTCGTCACTTTGCTTTTTCCGGAATTTAAACCTCCCACCGCCGTCAATTTCGAACAGATTTTGTCACTTTGCTTTTGCCTGAAATCACCCTTTATCTTCTCAACCGCTAAGTCTATTCTACAGTCGCCAAATCTATTTCAGCCGCAAAAGGAAAATGACTTTTAATAATATTGTAGCCTAAATTTATGTTATGGTTATTGTATATATAATTTCATGTGTTGTCATGGACAAAGATCCAAATTTCCTATCTTTTATCAACATTTCTTTTTATTAATCGAAACTATGCTTATCCTTTATATAAAATCAAATTTTGACTTATAGATCTTATTTTATATTTTCAGAAATTACAAAAATGTTTAAAATAATAAAAGGTAAAAAATAAAGGGTAACACACAACAAATATTAATCTTATTCATTTTTCTAAATATTGTTCAGTTGATTTGTCCAGCGGTTCTTCTTTTCCACAACTCCACAACCCTTCGTATTTCTAAGTATTTTCAGTGTTACAACCCTAAATATTTCCTAGTATTGCCAATATTACCTAGAACAAGCCAGTGTTGATCAAGTTACTTCAATTTTGGTGACAATATTTTCGTCATGGTACCAGATAATCTTTCTTTTTGTCGAAATTGTCATCCCTCAGTTTTTTATGCCTTTAGTTTTATTTTTAAGGTTTATGAACAGACCGACCATATTGATATTCGTAAGTTTATAAAAGCTTATAAAAATATAAGAGACTTATAATTATGTTTATAATATTTCTAGGGTTTTATATTTAGAAGATGTTTATAAGCTTTTAAAATAATTTGATAAGATGTTTATAATATTTTTATAATATGTTAATAAGCTTTTATAATTTTTTATAATTTTTTATCAGATGTTTATAAGCTTTTATAATTTTTTATAATATAACCCATCTTATAAAAATAATATAAAAGCTATTAAAAAGTTTATAAAAAAGTATTATCATAAAAGCTTATAAAAGCTTAGAAATATCTTTGAGTTTTATTAAACAATTCTAAACATTTCGAAAACAATTTTGTACATGATGAGGTGAAGGCAAAAAGATCATCAAACCTAGATGATTGAGATGCCCATGAGATCTCTGCCTCCGATTTTGAAGGTGTGAGTTCCTTGACCATATTATCATAATCAAAGGATGGTGCAGACGACTTCTGCTACTAAACCACAACTTCAAAAACAATTTTGAACCCTTCAGAAATAATTCAAAAAACATGAGCTATGTACGTGTCAAACTGTTACCAGTAACGAAAAGACTCGTGGAGAAGCATATAGAAGAAGATGTAATTTAAATGCCAAAATCAACTTTCAAATCAAGAAGAAGGAGAAGAAACATAACGGTGTTTCTCCATTATCGTTTTGGGCTTCTAATGGGTCTTTTGATTCTTTTTTTCTTAAACATTATTGGGCTTACTCTACACAGATATAAGAAGCACAATTGGCCTTCGGATTCTAACTTCTTCCCTTTTCTCTACGCTGTTTGTTCTTCTTGGACTTTACGATGTGTTCTTCTTCTCATTGTACGCCGTTTGTTTCTGAATTCAGGTGGCTGAAGTCTGGTGGCTGAAACATGAAGAAAGACCTCGGTTTCTGCCATCATTTTGCTAAAATACATTTAGCATTATAAAATCATATGGCAATCCGTGCTTTGCGAGTGAGGGTCGTCATATGGCGACCCGTGCACTACGAGTGTAGGTCGCCATATGACGACCTAGGTTCGAGGTGCTTTTGTTCTTTCCAAACTACTTTTTCGATAAGTTAGTTCTAGAAATGGTAATCTTAGTCGGTATTTTCGAGAGAACCGCTTCTGACCCCAACACTAGGTACCTGACTTAGCCTTAAGCATCTAACATGTTTGGCATTGCGATACAAATGTAGCGACATCTTTCTTCATACCACGGCAATGATAATAGTGCTTCAACTCCATGTACATGTTGGTGTTTCTTGGATGGATCAAAAATCGCAAGTGGTGTGCTTGTTGTAAAACCTCCTTCCTTAGCAGCTTATCATCGTGTTCACAAACTTGTTTCCGGTACATGTACATCCCGCTCAAAGGTGTATGTTACCCAATGCTCTCCTACTTAAGGCATCCGCCATCTGGTTGGCCATACTCAGATGATAAGTGATATCAAAGTTGTAATCTGCTAACAACTCCATCCACCTACGCTATCTCAAATTCAGGTCCGCCTGGGTAAAAATATACTTCAGGCTCTGGTGGTCGGTAAGAATCTGCACATTTTCCCCATGCAAATACGACCTCCAGATCTTCAACGCAAATACAACTACTGCCAACTCTAATTCATGTGTAGGCTAATTGACCTCGTGAGGCATCAACTGCCGTTGTGCATAAGCAATAACATGACCTTCCTGCATCAATACGCAACCCAAACAGTACATGATGCATCTGTGTAAACCTCATATGGTATTCTTGGCCTTGGTAGTACCAAAAATGGCATCTTTGTCAATTGTCTCTCCAACTCAGCAAAACTTTTCGAACAAGCATATGTCCAATCAAACTTGACGTTCTTGCCTATTAATCGTGTCATCGACTTTGCGATAATGGCAAAACCCTTGACAAACTTCTTATAGTATCCTGCCAAACCTAGAAAACTGTGGATCTATATAGAACTCTTAGGTGTCGGCCAGTCTAAAATTGCAGTGATCTTTGCAGGATCTACATGAACTTTTGCCACATAAACCACGTGACTCAAAAATCTAGTCTTCATATGCCATAAGCTACACTTACTAAGCTTAGCAAACAATTGATGCTCTCAAAGCTTAACCAAGCAATCCACAAATGATATGCATGCTCCTATCTGCCCTCAAAATGTATCAGGACATCATGAATGAAACGATCATACACTTATCCAGATGCTCACGAAACACATTATTCATAAGCTTCACGAATGCTGCAGGTGCGTTTGTCAACCCGAATGACATCACCACGAACTCATAATGTCCATAACGTGTACAAAAAGCTGTCTTCCGCACACCCTCCTCAACAATCACAATATGGTGGTATCATCATGCCAAGTCAATCTTAGAGAACCATGAAGCTCCATGTAATTAGTCCAGAAACTCATCAATACGCGGGATCATGTACTTGTTCTTGTTGGTCACCTTATTCAAGCCTATAAAGTCGATACAAAGCCTAAAGCTCCCATTTTTCTTCTTCACAAACAATACCGGTCCTTCCCATGGTGAAGTACTCGGTCTGATAAAACTCTTATATGATAGTTCCTCCAACTGCTTTTTTAACTCGGACATCTCTACTGGCGCTAGACTGTATGGAGCTCGTGAAACCGGTGTTGTACTTGGCTCCAACTTAACATAAGAGTGTACCCTCTAGATGGTGATAGACCTTTTAAGGCCTCGAGTACATCCTCATACTCTACAACCACTAGAATATCTTGCAACTCATGCTTTCCATCATCCTTAACCATCGAAATGGTTGTCAAATATCCATATGCTTCTCTCTCAATAACTCTTCAGTATGAAACATGGAGACAATAGAAACACCCCGGTGTTTTTTAATACCCTAGAATGTGATCCTTCCATCTGCTCTAGGGATATGAACTATTGCCCTTGCGCAATCCAGCACTACTCGATGTGTGACAGCCAATCCATGCCAAGTATAACATCAAAATAATCCAGTTCCATCTCTGCTAAGTCTTCAATGAAATCAAATACTCCAAGTAAGACTGGTACATCTCGATGAATGCCAATGGCCCCCAATTTCTCCGTACCGGCAGTCTCAATCTGTTTATTCTTCGGTTTGAAGACTTCCCAAAAGAACCAAAACCTGACCACACACGGACTCACAAAGCTATGAGAGGCTTCTGTGTAAAATAAAGAGTGAGTTGTCTCACCTCCAACCAGAACTGATCCTACACGAGATCTTACTAACTACACATGATAACCACACAAAAAAACAATGTAATACTCAAACACAAACGAGCATGGCAATCAGATCCATTGGGCTGTCCTACAGAAAACAAACATGGGGTGATGGTTGGACGCTTAGCTGGTGGTGGAAGCGTTGCATTGCCCCTCCTCAGAAAATCTCTGATAATAAGACTAGGTTTACCACAAACATAACAGTTCCTAGCTGCTGCTTCCGCTGCTGGTGATGCAACATGGGTATCTGATGCCTTACTCCGATAATTCCTACTTTTATGTCCCATCCTTCCACAACTATAACACTGGATGCTTAACTGAGCTACCTTGAAGAACTTCTGTTCCTCTGTCATACGTGTCTCCTGAACAACAACCTTCTCTAACATATCATCCAAGCTGGTGTAAGTGACCACGCTTCATCTGCCTTGAAGATTTATTGGCGTCCCGTCTAAAAACCTCATGGTCTGGTCCTCCTCATCTATACCATTACTAAAAAACATGCAAAGTCGACTAAACTCCAATTCTTACTCCCTAACGATCCTAGTACCCTATCTCAAATGCTCTAAGGAATTGTTCTTTTAGTGCAAGGCTTCCCAGGGAAAAATATTTTTGTCGAACGCATCAAGGGAATCTGCATAGGTCAGATCGCTAGGACCATGATGCATCAATCACACTCCATCTCACCATACTGATGCAGCTCCATGCAGATATAGCTCAACAATATTAAGGCGGAGCCGTAGCGGGCACTTGATAGTCACCAGACATCGAATCAGCCTATGCTTCCAATCATGAGCAGATGTAGCATCCACTGTTTCCCTCCCCCCCAAAAAAAAAAAAAAAACTCCAAATCCAAAATTTTCATCTGCCCCATCATCCTGATAAACGTCTCATCACACTGGAACAAATGCATTTGTAAGGGGCGTGGCGATGGTGGAACCTGAAAAACCTTTGGAACCTGCTGAACATGGGACTGCTGACAAGAAATTTGATAATCCTGTTGAACCTGAACCTGCGGGCATAATGCACATTGATCTGAGAACCATGCTGCACATGAATGTGAGGACCGTGCGGAATTTGCAGACCGTGCAGCGAACATGCTCATCTCTACACTTTCGAGCAGTTATGGTGGCATGAGTACGAACAACTCTCCTCCTTGGCAGCATCTGAAAAGAAAAGCAAAACGGTAAACTTCAGCTGAAACCAAATACCAAAAATTTAAGCAATATTACTGTAACGCTCCATCCACTCACGACTAATGGACCACCTACACCCGCTCACTTGGCCCGTGAGCCCATCTTGTTTGACGGATGATGCATTAATTTTTCCAGGGCCCGAAAGTCTTGTTACTGACCCTGCAATCACCACATGACCTTTCTCCGAGCTTTGGCCTCACTCACACGGTATCGTGAATCAGTTCCCGATAGGTAACCCATCCTTCCACTACTCCAGCTCAAGCACACTTAACTCTAGAGTTCTAAACGGATGTGTACCGGAAAGCTAAGCGGACTTTAATAACATAGGTAGCCAAATCATTTCTTTTATGCTTTTCTATATATCACAACTGGGGATGTTACAATTCACCCCCTCTCAAAAAATGTAATGTCCTTGTTGCACTCCACGACAGGTCTCAAGACGCCTCTCAGGTCGGAATCGAGATGTGTAACCACCTCTGATACCACTTGTAACGCTCCACCCACCCACAGCGAATCGCTACCCACGCCTGCTCACTCGGCCCGTGAGCCCATCCCGTCTGACAAACGATGCATTAATTTATCCAAGGCCCAAAAGTCTTATTTACTGACCCTGCAATCACCACATGTCCTTTCCCCGAGCTTAGCCTCACTCACACGATATCGCGAATCACTTCCCGATAGGTCACCTATCCTTGCATTACTCCAGTTCAAGCACGCTTAACTCTTGATTTCTAAATGGATGTGTGCCAAATAAGGTAAACGCACTTTGATCACTTTGATCACATAGGTAGCCAAATCAATTCACTTTGATCGCACTTTGATCACATGGGAGTCAGTTAGTGAGGTTCAAATAATAATGCGCTGATAATGCATAGTTAGACCTCACACCCCGCATTCTCCTCATACATGGCATCACTAGTACAGCTTATCTATGTACCCCCGCCCTCCATAGCTCCATCGAATGCAAACTTCTCTACACCATGCCTACACAATATGCATCGCTAGCTCGACCGTCGCTAGTTCATACATCTCTGAACCTTTGCTCTCATCACATAGTCCCTACTCATAACTATGTATACATATATCAATATAGCGGCAATTAACATTACACAATTCAATCAACAATTGAATCCTCCATACCCCTAATTTCAATTTACATTGAATATCTTAACTATCACACAAGACTCAATTCAAATAGACGGATCATAGTTCAAAATCTAAACTACCATAGAAAGAGTTCTACATTATTACGGGGTTTAACGAAATAGCCCTCACCTTAGCAATGTGAAAAGTGGTATATGTGAACTTCAGCTGCTCAAACATACTCCAAAACTAAAATTAGGGAAGAAAAATTGAGCCGGAATGCCCTCCAAACGGTTAAAAGTTGATAATTGGCGGTTAGGTCAAAGTCAACAGAAAAATCAATTTGCTGCTCAACAGTAAACCTGGTCAATCCTTGACTAAAATGAAATCAAATTAACCCAACCAATTTTTTTAATTGAATTCGATTTTATTGAACCAACCAGTTAACTTCAACCAAAATCAATTCCAATAATCAAACTGGTTTAATTCTAATTGAATCAATTTCCGATAACCAATATGGTTTATCCTAACTGAAAATAAAATAAAATAACCCAACCGATTTGACCGTTTGCGGGCGGTGAACTAAGGCGGAGGCGGGTTACCAGAAAATCACCAGCGGCGGTGGAGGCGGGCGGTCATGCGGCACCAGCTTCCAGGCGGCAGACTGACGGTGGTTGGAGACGGTGGCTACGGGGAACGGCGGTCAAAGGACGTGCGGCGGCTCCTGTGGTGGACGACGGCACATGTAACTCATGTGCGGGACTTCTAGCTGCGCGTGGAGGCGCGTGACGGTGGCCCTCTGGCTTGTCTTTCTGCTCCGGACTTGTCTCGACGTCACAAATACGATAGTGGGCTTATAATCACGAAAATTGACATGGTTTATGAGTTATACTCGATTTATCAATCATGACGACTGGCGGCGGTAAGATGTTTGATCTCGGCTTAGACGATGGTGACAGCTCAACTTCTGAACAGATTTAACGCTTAAGGTTTTCTGAATTAAAATTGAGGTAAAATATGTTTAAATAGAACTCACTTACGGTGTCTCTGAGCGGGCTTGGACATTGTTGGGCCAAATCAACTGGGCTCATATTTGGGTGTTGTTACATATATATATATATTCTGTTTATAAGTGTTTCCTTAAAATCATCAGCTTCATTAGAATCTTTTTCAAACAATAAAATATATTGCTACATGTGTTGTTTATCCCGTGGTTATATTCAAATATGCCTAACATTCAAAATAAAAAGAAAATTAAAAGGATGATTAGTTCTGCCGAGAGGTCATATCGGTTAGTAACAAAGGAAGAAAAACTACATCCCATGATGTAAAGGAGAACATAATACGTAGAATTCAGTCGGTTTAGAAAAATGGAAAAAAGAAAAAGCAAAAGAGAAGAAAGCCTGCAAATGGGCGTACAATATAAATAGAGCAAAACCAAATTATATATTGAACTTCATTAGTTAAAGTATATAAGACATATGGTAGAAACAGCCAAGGTAATAGCAACAGAGAGCCCCAGCTTCTTCAACATAAAACAACATAAAACTATCTTGAACGCTCAAACCTTTTTCATCACTACGTTTTTCTCGTTCACCAATATTGTTTCCCACCACAGCATCTCACAATTAGTATTTCTTTTTCCCCGATCGTTACAATGTCCTTCATTGCGCTGGTTTTATTAGAGTTGGCTCTTGATTAGCACAATGCATCAATAGAAGCATATGAACGAAACCAATAAGTACGCGAATCTTCTCCACGGTCCAAGAATTTTTGAGACGATGCTGTCAGATCGCAGATTAGTCTGCTTAACGACATGAACCTCCTCCGTTGGTATCATCTCATGACCACAGTTGTCTGTACCCGTTGGGTTTATATACACTATAACAGTTTGAGATGGTACAATCTTTTGAAAGCATGTATTGGTTACCTGACGAGTTGTAACAAACAATCCATGGCTAACCTCAATTTTCTTAACGATCTCAAAACGAGGGGAACTCGTTGCGTCATGATCATTGTTATTTATATTGTCCGAAATATTTGCGTTGTGTTTGCTTTCGGAGAACTCCAGTGTGTAAACATCATCCACATCTCCATTGTTGTTAATTCCCTCACCATCTCCAATTAAACAAAAATATAAATTTATTAGTAAGACAAATTTTATAGCTCCATACCTACTCTATACCTACAGTCTACTGCATGGAGCTCTATTAGATATAAGAGGGGGCTTTCCATGAATATGCGACTCAAGAGTTACGAGTCCAGTCTGGTTCTTGGATAGATCGAGTAATTCAAAAAAACAGCAAAAATCAAATGTGGAACATATTTGAGGAGCAGAAGTTACCTTGATGTTCATGTTCATCAGTCCTACGATAGCTCCAAATATCTTCTATAGAAACAACCGTTGAGTGTTCTTCATTGAAGCTCTGAAAATTCATGTACAAGAGATTAAATTTAGATAACGCTTTTTCTTCATGTTTTGTATAAATTGCAGAAAAATTTCCTTAAGATACTCTCTTTTAGTTTGTTTGTCACAAAAATAGTTTTTAAAAAAGAAAATGACTAAAATNCCTACGATAGCTCCAAATATCTTCTATAGAAACTACCGTTGAGTGTTCTTCATTGAAGCTCTGAAAATTCATGTACAAGAGATTAAATTTAGATAACGCTTTTTCTTCATGTTTTGTATAAATTGTATTCAAAAATTAATTAGTTAGAGAAAGAAAAAAATATATATATAAATATGTATATATACATTAGTTTGCCCTTTAAGTATTAGAATAGCTATGAAAAGCACTACCTTTTCTAGTTCCTTGCTTGATACTCCTACCCATCTCAAGTTCTCAACAATTCTTTCTTCCTTCAACCTCTCATGATGTACTTGCATATCAAAAGCCTTCATGTTCGCCTCTACCCATGAACTTGAGGCTTTTTCTCCGGGATAGCTAACGTCTCCCTGAAAGTTTCCAGAAGCAGAAGCAAATTCCCATGAGCCTATACTGTTGTGTGGCTCGTGGGAAGCTTGTGCCAATTCTATAATCTTGCTCAACATTTCATCCGTGTCATTAGCTATATTGGTTCCCAAATGTTCGCTATGTGCGAGATCTTCAACGTGAAGTGGTGGCGCTGGCGGCAACATACGATTCTGCAGTCTTGCACACTCGAACGGTATCTCAGCCTATTACGTGCAGAGAATTCGATCAATTAAAGATTAGTTTCAAACAAAAATTTACGTTAGATTTTACCTTTGAGGGAGGATATGAGATTGTTCCATACTGATCAGAACAAAACTGTGACTGTGGTGGGAAGTTAAATGACGTGTCATGCGACATAAAATGGCTCCATTTGTTCTCTATCGATTCCATATCTGACGAGGAAATGTTACCGAGTTGAGTTAAGCCGTTATCGGGTGAGACCGGATATCCCGAGTTTTCATACAATATTCCATCGGAATACAAACAAGTAGTAGATGTAGATTGTTCACTATTAGTCGTTGCTTTCTTCCTCTTCATGCCATGATGTTGTTCTTCTAACTTGTTGGCTAATGCACTCTTCTTGAATACTCGACAAAGTGCATACGCATCCTGAAAAAATGTTTATACATTTATATAAAATTATAATGTATATCATCTTTATGATGTTTTGTCGTTAATCTACCTGTATGCCTGACTTGGAGTCGCATTCTTGCTCTTCAAGACGGTACTCATGCATGACCCAATCGGTACGAGAGCCGTGAGGAGCTCTTCCTCGATAGTAAACTAGCGTTTTCTTTGTTCCGACAGTCCGCGAATGGGATGTAACTTTACGATCTTTTCCTGTGGCTTTCCAGTAACCTGCTTTTGTCGCCCGGTTAGTTCTCGATCCATTGGGATATTTCCGGTCTCGAGGGCTGAAGAAAAACCATTCTAGGTCTTTACTTGGGAGCAAGGATTTCCCTGTAAATTTTACAAATCATATTAAGAGAACATTTGAATTAGGTCTATTGAACAATAACTTTGAACATAGTTAGGCCATCTTTATCCTAGAGACCCAAAAGGGTCTCTTATTTTTATTATTTTTTAGCTTTTTCTGTTTTCCAAAAAAAAAAATAAAAAATTAAACCAATCGCAGACCGACACGTGTCAATAGGACCCGTGAACAGTGCAAGAAACGGTTCTTATTTAAGAGTTTTAGGAACCGTCTCTTGCACTGTTCACAGACCCCACATATTAGTGGAGCCCGCGAAACAGTGCAAGAAACCTTCTTAAGAGATCCGGATAATCATGTTAGGTTCTTAACATGATAATCCAAAAGACTAAAATAAAAGACATAAAGAGAACACTTTTTTATAAAACAAAAGTTGCGGGTGAATGAGAAGCTTCCGAAACCCTAAAGCACATGCCAAATCTTACTTGTGGTACTTTTTTGTATCTTCTTACCTTTTTGACTCGGTCTTCCAAATTTGTCTCACTATCCACCGCATCTCTCGATTTTATTACAACCATCTTAAAGAATAAAGGTAAGGGTGGGTCCATTTAAATTTTATTCCAAGATAAAGTAGGCATTTTTTTTTTGTGAACTATAAAGTAGGCATTGTTTATTATTTTTAGTTAATAAAGCATTCAAGTTCGATGCGTGTCTGGAGATACATAACTTGGTACGTAAAACAATTTTTTAAAACTAGAAACTAGTGTTGGAAAAGTAAAAAACATGTATATCTTTGAAAAATAACGTGTCTCTTCTGGTTCTAGGGCTACTCTTATCAAAAGATATGTTCACACAGTCACACTGACTATGTAGTTTATAAAATGAAGTTATTCTGAAGTCCAAAAAACCTATCTTGCAATAACTATCAATTAGATGATTAATGATATAAATATGAAAAGAAACCAAATAGAGTTTTTTTCTTTTGCTATCCTATATTTCCCCAGATATTCCTTTAGAATGAGAAACAAAACATGTCCATGTATATACGATGTAGACTTTTAAATTGGTACTTTTCTTGATCCAGATGATAACAATGATTTGCATCTTAAGAGAACAATAGTAAAGGGAAGAGAGACAAATACCGGGTAAATCCCAGGGCTCGCATTTGTAAAGATCGATCTCGGGAATTATCTCTAATTCGATCGTCCGGCCATTAATCTTTCGTTTGAGGTAATATATAACAAGCTCTTCGTCTGTTGGATGAAACCGGAAACCAGGAGGCATTGAAACAGGAGCCATATCTACTTCCTGGCTAGAAGTTAATGATAAAGAAATATATTAGAGATAAATGTGAACATATATAGAACTTGCGAGTTGAGAAAGAGAAGGAGAAGGAGAGTTGGGAATATAAAGAGAGTTATATAAGAAAGAGAAGCGTAATATAAGGGTTTGAATTCGATCGATCAACGATGGAACTGTAAGAAAGACAAAAAGAGATTAAAACTATGTAAAGAAGCTGAAAAAGCATTTTGGGTCGGTTGCCAATTGCAAACCCCACAACATCTTTTGCACTTTATCTTTTCTTTTACTTTAATGTGTTTATTTTATATATTTTCAGCGTAAATTTGATTCTCATTAAGCTTTTTCCTGTTAGATGTTAAACATATTGGGAAAACACGTTAACATATAGATTGTTGTTCTTTTTTCTTGTTTATACATTCGTTAATATGTAAGGAATACTAAATTATAATCCATGCTTTAAAGTGCGGAAATATTTTTTAACAAAATCTAATTTAATAAAAAGAAATAAAAGTGTCTTCATATATATGATAATATTATATAATTTTTTGGTTCATATTTGTATTAAATATAAAAATATATCTATAATAATATTTCATTTTTTTTTAATTTGTACTACGAATTCTTGTAATGAACTGTTATAAATCTATACATTTTATATAAAATAATTCTGATATATAAAATTTTCATTATAAAGTTGATTTTAACATCTTATTATATACATCATTTAATTTTATATTAAAATTCTATTTGTTTAAAAGAATGTGTCTTAAATAAATGAAAATACAAATAGAATATAATCTGTTAATTTATTTCACATTAAATAAAATTAGTTTAGTATTTAAACCTGCAATTTTAGTTTTTATAAATAATTTGAGTGTTTTAATCAATTTTTTATATTATCAAATAATTTGTATTAATATTTAGTTAAAAATGTAAGATTAAGTTTTAGGAGAAATTGCTAAAAACAATCCAAATATTGAATCTAACTTTAAAAGTAGATCCAATATTCAATCAATTGCAAAACCAACATAAAATGTGACAAAATACTATTTAACCCTTATGACCAAACAAAAAAACAGAAAATTATTTACGATTATGTCTTTCTTAAGTCTGCACGTATAAAAAAAAGTATTCACATATGTAGACATCTAAAGTAGTTTACATTGTAGACTTATTCTGTAGTAATATGCATTAAGATTTGGTTTAATAAACTAATTTTAAAAATGTAAAAAAAAAAATTCTGTGAAATTTTTAATTAATCATCAATATAAAAGTTAATATGAAGTTTTAAAATTAAAATCTTATATAACTGAACATTTAAAAAGAATATAGATTAATTTGGTAACATGTGTTAGGCAATGTCTATGGTTTAACAACAAAAGATTGTAACATGTTATGTCTTTACACTACAAGAAAACACGCTATATTCCGACGGACGTTCTGACGGACACCAAAGTCGTCGGAAAATTATGACGGCTTTCCGACGGAATTCCGACGAAAACGAAAAATACAAGGTCGTCGAAAATTCGTCGGAATATACCGACTACTTTCCGACAAACTGTAGTTTGTCGGTATATACCGACGAAATTCTGACGACATTCCGATTACTTATATAACCGTTGTAGTCGTCGGAATTTCATCGGTATATACCGACGAAATTCCGACGATCCTTTTGACCGTTGCCGACAAATACATATAACCGTTTTATAGCCGTTGATATAGGAAAATACTGACAGAATTCCAATGGATATAACCGTTGTAGTCGTCGGAATTCCGTCGGAATATCGTCGGATTACCAAAAGCAATTTCCTATAAATGCAACATCTCCTCATTCAACTCATTCACTCCTCATTCTCTCTTCACTCTCTCTAATCACAACAATTCTGAGAAAATTATATCTTCATGAGTTTATTATCGGTCATGGATGGATAAACCTCATATGGATCCCAACACCAATTTGCTTATGGAAGAATATGTTCAAGGGATTAGAGAACTTATGAGGCTTGTTCAACAACAACCGGATGCAAAAACCGGTATGTTAAGATGTTCATGCTCTACTTGCAATAATAATAGGACTATAAAAGAATTTGATGTTTGGACTCATTTGTATATGAGAGGGTTTTCACGTAATTATAAAGTTTGATATCTTCATGGGGAAACTGGTTACGAATATGGTAGTATTAGCGAACTTCAGCCTGTTAGCGAACCTAAACCTGATATTAGGTTAGAAGAACCTAGAACGGATATAGATTATGGTATAAGTATTGAGCAGATGGTACATGATCATTATAGAGGGGAAGAACCAAATCCCGAATCTAGGAGATTTTTTGACATGTTGGATGCAGGAAAACAACATTTGTATAAAGGTTGTAGAGATGGTCATTCACCCTTATCATCTGCAACTAGATTTATGGGTATTAAGACAGACTATAATTTGGCTGAAGAATGTGTGGATGCGATAACTGATTTTGTCAAAGGTATTCTACCTGAGGATAATCTTGCACCGGGTTCATACTACGAGGTTCAAAAACTTGTTGTGGGTCTTCAACTACCATATGAAGTGACAGATGTATGTATTGACAACTGCATGATCTACTGGGGAGATGATAAGGAATGAGATAAATGCAAATTTGTAGGAAACCTCGTTATCAGGAGACGAGGGGAAGAGTTCCGGTCCCGTTCAAAAGGATGTGGTATTTGCCTTTGATGGAAAGATTGAAGAGGTTGTATCAGTGTGAGCGCACAGCAAAAGCAATGAGATGGCATGCAAAACATTCCACAAATGGTGAGATTAAACATCCTTCAGATGCGAAGGCTTGGAAACATTTCCAGTCAACATATCCAGAATTTACAGAAGAGAGAATAAATGTTTATCTTGGATTATTTACTGATGGGTTCAGCCCATTTGGAAAGCATGGAAGACAATATTCTCTATGGCCAGTTATTGTGACACCGTACAACTTACCGCCGAGCTTGTGCATGCGACGAGAGTTTTTGTTCCTCTCAATTCTCGTCCCTGGCCCAAAGCATCCTAAGAGGTCACTAGATGTGTTTCTTCAACCACTGATATATGAGTTACAACAACTATGGGCGCATGGTTTTGAGACATACGATGTTTCGTGCAAATAAAACTTTCATATGCGGGCAGTACTTATGTGGACAATAAGTGACTTTCCAGCATATGGTATGTTATCCGGATAGACAACACATGGGAGGCTATCATGTCCATATTGTCAAGATGACACAAATGCTTTCCAACTAAAGCACGGAAGAAAAACATGTTGGTTTGACTGTCACAGAAGATTTCTACCACCTGATCATCCATACCGTAGGAGTAAGACTTTGTTTACGAAGAACAAGCAGGTGTTTGATGGTCTACCTGAGGAAGTTACAGGGGAAGATTTGTGGAAGCAGTTGAGGAATTTTGGTGCAGATAGGACGGCGGACGTAGCTGGACATGAAAACATTCGAGTCGATGATGTTGGAGAGTTACATAACTGACACAAAAAGAGTATTTTCTGGAATCTGCCATATTGGAAGGATCATTTATTGCGGCATAATTTAGATGTCATGCATATCGAGAAGAACTTTTTCGACAATCTGATGAACACAATCCTAAACATCCAAGGTAAAACGAAGGATAATTTGAAGTCAAGGTTGGATTTAGTCGATATTTTTCATCGTTCTGAACTTCACGTTGATGAGAACGGTACGGCCCCTTTTTCCATTTATCGGCTGGATGGTGTTGCAAAAGAAAAGTTCTTTGATTGGATTACAGATAGAGTGCAATTTCCAGACGGGTTATGCATCAAATTTGCGGAACTGCGTTGATAGAAGCGAAGGAAAGTTTACAGGCTTGAAGAGTCATGATTGTCATGTAATTATGCAGCGCCTCCTTACATTTGCTTTTTCCGCACTATTGCCACGTAATGTTCATGAAGCAATTGCAGGTATCTTATATTTTTTATATTTTAATTGATTTTATATTTACAATTATGCTTATAAAAACCTAATACTTAATAAAATTTTGTTTTCTATCTATGTAGGGATAAGTGTTTTTTTTCTGCGATTTATGCAACAGAGCAGTGACTGCAGAGGGTATTAGTAATCTGAAGGCAAATATACCAGTCAGCATGTGCAACATCGAGAAGATATTTGCTCCATCATTCTTTGATGTAATGGAACATCTTGTTATTCATCTCGCAAGAGAATTGGAACTTGGTGGTCCTGTGCAGTACCGATGGATGTATCTTTTTGAGCGTTATATGCATCATCTGAAGAAGAAGGTCAAAAATTTAAGCAAAGTGGAAGGATCTATAGTGGCACAAGTGATCAATGAAGAAACTGCAATCTTTGCTGAAAATTATTTTCCATCAGAAGTGCATACAAAAAACCGAAGACCTGCTCGGCATGATGACAGAGGGGAGAGAGCAACATATCATGTTACTGTCTCAACCATGTTCAGGGAAATATGACGACTTAGTGGAAAACCCACGAAGCGGAGACTAACGGCGACTGAGCACGCTCATTTGCAAACATATTTGCTCACCAACTTTGAAGATGTTCTGCAATATGAGAGGTAAAAATATTTATTCTTTTAAATTGTTAGATTAATTTTATAATAATTTTATTGCATATTGATAATATCTTTTTATATAGTGTTTATATGGCAGAGTTGCATATGACTCACATGCATGCGACAGAAGATGAGCTTCAACATCTCAGACATAACGGATTTGCTGCATGGCTTCTTAGTTATGTGAGTCATATATCATATTACCCTATGCATATGGAAATACTATATATATTATCAAAGATTTGGATTTTGCATTTAAACACTTGGTTTCAACCCCTAAACACTAAGTCGTCGAAATTCCGTAGGTAAAGT
Organism: Sinapis alba; assembly: GCA_012274485.2. Classification (NCBI taxonomy): domain Eukaryota; kingdom Viridiplantae; phylum Streptophyta; class Magnoliopsida; order Brassicales; family Brassicaceae; genus Sinapis; species Sinapis alba. Next base: position 283,182 of record MU105581.1, read on the forward strand.
TTGTCACTAATCCGTCGGAAAAGACTGACGACTTTCCGACGGACTCGATTTCCGACGGAATTCCAACGACTTTACTAATTCCGTTGGTAATCCGTCGGAATATAAATTTATCCAAGAAATGCAAACCGCGTGAAAATTTTCGCGTACCGCTAATTGGTTTATATTTAATGATTCTGACGGAATACGACGGACTCGGGTTCGTCGGAATCATTAAACATAACAACCCATCTTCTTCTTCTTCCTCGCCATTTCTGCCACACTCTCTCATTTCTCTCTGATTTCTCTCCCTTGCACGGCGATTCCGGCGATTCGCAACCTCCCATCTCCGGCGAGTCCTCTCCATACACTACATATCATGTAAGGTTCTATAAAACCTTTGTTTACTTCATTTTTTTAGGGTTTAGAAAGTTAGATCTTAGAATTTGAGGTTGTTTGATTGAAAACTTAAGGATTGAATGGATAATTTAGAATGTATTAGTTAGGATTGTTGTTTGGATTGTTGTTTTAATTTTTTTGGAATTTTATTGTGTATTTGTTAAATTTAAAAACGTTTTTGTATTTTTTTTTTTAAACGTTTTTGGGGTTTCCAGTAATATATTATATATAATAAAACGTTTTTTAAAAATTTCAAATATATTTAACAACCATTTTCTATATTTATAAACATTTTATAAATTTTTTATATAGAAAAAACGATTTTATATTTTTTTATAGATAAAAACGAATATTTATATTTTAAAATCTATTTAACAACCTGTTCTATAATTTATAAACATTTTAGAAAATATTTATAATTTTTAAACATACATATATATATATATATAAACCATTTTTAGATGTAAAAATCATTTTTAAATATATTTAACAACCTTTTCTATATTTATAGTTTTTGATGTTTAAAATTTCTTTTTTTAGGTGTGACGATGCCCACCGTTCCGCACCCCGTGGCGTCCGAGGTAGTTCGGTGAGCAGTTCCCGTGCATCGGGATCGTCTCACGAGCAGAACTCGGTTCCCGCATATGTTCCCGCTTCAGCTACCGATCCCGCTGCTGCTCAGCAAGATCTGGGGGTCATGTCGGTTGAACTATTGGTTCAACAACCTGGTCGAGAGCATCTCCCAGTTCTCCATCCCAACCCACGATCGGGACATATGACTTGGTTAGTATTTTTATTTTATTTATAGCATTATGTTTTTTCTATTAATTAACTTTCTAACATGCATTTTTTTTTAAAAGGTTCGACAAGTCGAGCATTGGCATTAGCAGGAGCATCAACAATATGATGTATTCCATGCTCCATAGCGGATATCCAAAGTGGAGTGTGATCCCTAGCAAAGACCGGGAGTTGTGGTTTCGTCAGTTTGCGGTAACTCTTCAGTTTTTTTAAGCATTTTTGATTTTTTATATGTATCTAATTATTAAATTATGTGTGTTTTGTAGCAAGAATTCACATGGGAGTCCGGTCTCACGGAAACAGTCCGTCAGAAATTCAACGAAAAGGCCATGGACTCTTATACGAAGCAGATCAACACGTGGAAGACATTATGGCAGAAGAACAAGAGGCCACGGTTCATCAACGGGACGGTGTGGGAGCAGTTGATAGTCCATTGGCAGAAGGACGACACTGCAGAGACGTCTCGCGAGAACTCCAAGAACCGGAAGAGCGATCGTGGCGGGAAAGGTATGTATGTGCACAACCTCGGCGCTTGCTCTATGTCTTCTAAGGAAGATCAACTTGTATGTTCTATTTTTTATTTATCTTTATATTTATTTAAATAAATATTTTTATATATTCCTTGGCTAATGTTTTTTTTTTAGATTGAAGCAAACGACGGTAATCCCGTTGATCGTCTCCATCTCATTAAGGAGGCTCACACTAACAAGAAGACATGTCAAATTCAGGACGCCGTGATCAGAGACGTCGTTGAGTTGGTGGAAACTCAAAAGGAAGTTTTTCTAGCTTCTCAGCCTCTCTCCGATGACGGCGATTCTATGGGAGCTTCAACTAACTTGTCCCGATTGCAAATAAATGACATGGTCGAGAAGGTAATTTTTTACTTAATATATTTATTTTATAATCTACTTTACTAACTTTAAATATTTTTGTAGGCGGTTCCTAAAAGGGTTAAACTCTCATTCGTCGGAATATACTGACGAACCTAAGTGTCGTCGCTATATTCCGACGACCCTTAAGTTCGTCGGTATATTCTGACGAACCAGAGTCGTCGAAATATAGTATTTACGATGAACTCTGTTCTCGGTAGATGTTGTCGGAGTGTCGTCGGAAGTTCGTCAGAATGTTGTTTCTCAGTATTCGTCAGAAAGTCGTCGAAAATTCTGACGAAATTCCGACAAAAATTGTTTTTCCGACCAAATGATACCGACGACCACCTTCATTAGTAATTCGTCGGAATGTGCCTATTCCAACGAATTACTGACGATTTTGTCCGTCAGTATCCGCCTGTTTTCTTGTAGTGTTAGAGGTTAGATTTTTAGGGTTAGAATGTAGATTGAATATTAGTGTAGAATAGTTTATATTTTGTATATTTGATACAATAATTAAGAGTCCTTTGATTATGAAGCAAATTTAGGGTTTGAGTTTTGGGGTTTAGGGTTTCGTAGACTTATATTTCAGTCTACCTGAAATAGTGTTTAAAAACATTACTTTTAAATTAATTTGATTTTTTGATGAACATATGTGCAGACTGACAAAGAAGTCTACACACACCGAATTTAACATAATGATCAGATTTAAACCAACTTAATTTTAACCAAATCCAATTTAAACCAACGAGCACTACCAGTGCAGACTGGCAAAGAAGCCTACACAGACTGAATTTAACTTAACCAAACTTAAACCAAATATTTTTAACCTAACCGGATAAAGTTACCAGCATATAAATAGGATTCTTGAGCTTTCTCGGTAAAAAAAAACTATTCATTTTCAAAGGAGGCGATTTCCGGGGAGATTTCCGACAAACTCTAACCACACCTTTTCCGACACTCAACGGCTCCGTCTCTCAACATAATCTCTGTCTGGTAAGTTGATTCTCTTCAGTTTAGTGTTTCCCGGATTTTAATCAGATAAAGTAACCACCTTTCCCTTTTTGTTTCAGATCTTAGCCGATGAACCCTAGCCACTCTGTTTCTGCCGCTCAACTGCTCCGTCTCTCAACGTAATCTCTCTCTGGTACGTTTATTCTCTTTAGTTTAGTGTTTCTCGGGGTTTAATCGAAAAATAACCACCTTTTCATCTTTTTGTTTCAGATCTTAGCCGAAACCCTAGCCACTCCGTTTCTGCCGCTGGTAAGTTTATTCTCTTCTCTTCGTTTTAGTGTTTCTCGGTGTTTAATCAGAAAAAGTAACCCTTTCCCTATTTATTTTAATAATATTAATATTATACATTTATATTATATTTGGTTTAGTAATATTAAACTGACTTTATGGTGTTACTAGGCCGTAGATTTTTGTTATTTTGGGTTGATTTTATTTTACGGCTTTTTGATATATGATGTTGTTGTTTTGGGTTGGCAAGTAACTGGTTAAGGATGTTTTGATTTGGTCTCTTAATATATATTATTATACTATTATTTGGGAAATGATTTTTCGCAACTAAGCTCTCACGTTAAAAATTATAGTGGTTAATATCAATATTACAGTTAATAAATATTTTTAGTAAAAAATAAATTTTATATTATAATATTAGATTTATCTGTTATATTTTATTATTGATTATTATTAATTATAATAAATGGTCAAAAGAACTTATTTTAAAAAGTTAGATAATTCTTATGTTATTATCTGAAAATAAATTGTTTTCTATTAAAAACTTTGAGAAATTAAGATATAAAACATTTTATAAGTAAATTCTAATCAAACAAAAAATTTGTATAAAGTTATTTTTCAAAATATTTTTAAAATATGAGTATTTCTTTAATTTCAATATAATAGTAAACATATATATCTTGATAGATAAAAAAATATTATATATAAATAATTTGATGTTTAATTTAATAGTTTTAAGAATATAAATAATAACTTATCATGTTGGTTTATTGAATTAATAAAGAGTAATTCCCTTAGATAGCCCCTTTTAGTTTATTCTTCACAAAAATAGTTCTTAAGGAAAAAAATGACCAAAATAGGCTTTTTTAGAAGCCAAATTTTTTATTTATATGCATTTATACCCATAGGGTTAACTAATTTAGACTTTAGGGTTTAGAGTAAAGGGGTAGGTTTGGGGATAGAGTTTCAAATTTCAAAAAAAAAAAAAAATTGAAAATTTCAAAAAAAAATATGTTATTTTGGTCATTTTATTTTTCTAAGGCTATGTTGTGACAAAAACTTAAAAATAACTATTTAAGAGAATTGTCCATTAATAAAATATAAACTAATAAGTATTCGTAAGAAGATTATGCATGTGCGGACAAAACACTAGTTATAATATGTTTTCAGAATAAAGGGGTCTTCTTTAATGACTGACATAAGAAATCTTTTTGATGGTTCGATGCTAACTTCAATGCATGAGAATTTCCTTCATATGTCTGTCCAGCGACATGTCACGTCCCAACTTTTTGAAGAAAGAACGGGTCGGGACCGGGAGGTTAAGAACCGACCATACTTAGTATTTTTCTAAGTTCTAAGCTTGTAAAATATCTAAGTAAGGATAATGTAAAATATAGAAAACCCAAGGGTGAAGTTACTTAAGGGGAAGGTACTTCACTATGAAGTTACTTAAGGGAAAGGTACTTCTCCATGAAGTTACTTAAGGGGAGGGAAGTAATCTTAACCGTTAGATCGGTTTAATCTCCACCGTCCGTTAAGGAGGTGATTTTGTATAAATAGGGGGTGAGATCCTCACTTGTAAAGCATTCAGATTTCAATAAGAAAAACACTTCAAAAGCTCTGCCTTCTCTCTAAAAACGTCCCACTCTCTCTCTAAGTGCTGATCTAGTCTATCCGAAAGGCTGACTTAGTAACCACAAGGGTGGAAAGGTACTAAGGCCGCACGTCCTGATTGCTGAAAGAAATCAGTCCGTGACAGTTGGTATCAGAGCAAAGTTACGATCCATACAAGGGGAGACTCTGTCCGTTTGAAAATGGTGAAGGGAGGCAAAGATAAGGAAGTGAGCTCGACATCCGGTGTGGAAGAACGCGGTAGGGAGACCACGTCCACACGTGCTGGAACCCAACGGGAAAAGCGTGTTTCCCGTGAGGCCTTGGGTGTGGCCGTGGGTGAGATTGGTGAGAAGCTCGAGAGGGTCGAGCATACCGTCAATGAGCTGGAAGGTGTCGTGTTCGGTGGGCTTGAAGATGTGAAGCAAAATGCTGCCGATTTGGACACTCGGTTCGTTCGACTTGAGGAGTTGGTGACGGGATCCGTCCAGGCTTTGCGTGATGACATCGAGGGGATGAAGTCACGTTTTACTGTGATGGAGGAAAACATTACGCTGGTCAAGAGGGCAAGCGTTAATGCTGGAGCCGTTGGAGGACCTAGTGCTGGTCGGGTTGACTTTCCGCGACCAAACCGGTTCAACGGTGTGAGGGACGCCAAGTGTGAGAATAAACAGAGAATGGTGTGTGAGTGGTGTACAAAACAGAGTATGGTCGAATTCAAGTGAGAGAGAATGTGAAAGAGTATGGGAGAATGGAAGAGATTGTAATGGAGAATAAGAGAGTATGAGAGTTGCTTGTGAGATTTTGTGAGAGATAGAGAGTAACCAGAGATTAGAGAGATTAATGAACCATAGAATGGTGAAGAAGAAAGGGGAACTCCCCACTTTCAGCTTAGAGATTTCAGAATACACATGGAGTGGCTTTATAGCCAAATTACAAGTTGTAAGAAATTAAACAATTCTTAAAGTACAGATTTACTAAACTAATATTATTGTAGGGTTTCTGATGGAGCCAGGAGGATGCAGGCAAGGTGAATCTCGACCAGAGGGAGGGAGAGTGACAGGAGAGAGAGATGGGCACAGTTTGGTTGAGTGAAAGTGACAGCAGGCTCATCCTCTTATGCACATGTGACTTTTACTCTATTTAATTCCCAACTTGCCTGAACTCTCTCCAACAGCCTGATACCCTTTTTAAACTTCAAATCTGCTTCAAAAGACTAAGCTGGACGAGTTCCCCACCTAGCTTGCCTTCCAAGACACTTTAGGTTAAGTTTTGGTTACTTGCAAGCCAAGACTGTACGGACAGATTCAAATCTGCTTGTTCCGGATTTGCTTGCTCTTGATGCTTGGTCTCTTCATCATGTCCAGCATTATTTATCTTCATTCCAACACTCCCCCTCAAGCTTGACCATAGGAGATCCATGGGCAAGCTTGGAACTGAGAGTACTTGCCTCATTAAAAAAAACCTAAGTGTGGAAAACCTCATGGGATAAAACCATCACTTAGGGAAAAAGAGTACAAGCATCCCAGCCTAGGGATTGGCCAGTGAGTTTATGAGCCTTATGATCATGTTTAGGGACTCATAAACTCTGGATCATGGCCTTTCTTCAATGGCAAGTAAGCACCAATGCCCTTCCTTGCTTCACACCCAAAACTGCTTGGAGCTCTCCATGTAGTACTTGTTCTTTGTCTCCCCCTTTCTTCTGACCTCTTGCCATTATCAAAGGGTTTGATCCACGACCAGACTCTGCTCATGAGCTCCAAGTACCTGAACAAACAATACACAACCACATGCATCAATTCCCAAGGCATAAACCAATCAAACTTCAACTCAAAGATTGAACTGGTTACTCCCCTTGCATATGGTAGAATGAGTATAGTGAGGAGTGTCTCTTGGACACTTGAATCCTCCTTTTGAACTGAAGCAGGGCAGTGGACGACCTGGACCTTCAGGATTGCTCACCATTACCCCTCCTCAAGCTTGATCCGGAGAGTATAGGTGAAGGACCAAGCTTGGAAGTCAGCAACACTGAGCTTGAAACCAGGAGCACAACAGTACCAACACCTGCGCTTAAGCCAACCAATTCCCCTTTTGATCTCTGCTCCACTGCCTTTTGGACCACCGGTCTCCTCATGACTTAGGTGATGGCCCTCCTTGTGTGTCTCTTGAACCAGGAGCGCAACAACCAAACAGCCTGCGCTTAAGTCAACCGGTTCTACACACAAGTTAGCTCTCCATGGTCAGGAATATACACACTGTGTAGGCTCTGAACACATGGGCAAAGCCTTCTTCTTTGTCTCAGATTGGTGATGGACAGAGAGCACCTCTTGTGTACCTGAAACACCACTCAAACTCCAGCAAGAATTAGACCACACACTAGGATCAAAACTTAATAACTCACCAAGTCTGATCCATAAAATTCAACAAAGTGCAAGGACAAAATCTAAACAACTCATTCAATTCAAATCCAAGCAACCAATTCACTAAATGCACAAGAATGAAAACTCATCAATTACAAGGCATTCAGGCTATTTTAAAGAACATTTAAGCAACTTAAAGATTAAATGTCAAAACAAAGACTATATAACTCATCTAATCAACCTAAACAATTTATGAATGCATTATGAGACTAGGAAACTCTCCTAGACCTCTATCAATGCAACAAGACACACAACATGTTCTAAACAACTTGCCTAGACACCATACACATCATAAACAATAATCTAGGACAGGGACTAGACGAAACCTTGCTAGAAAACTCCTAGAACAAACCACACACAACTCATAAGTATCATGGGACAGAAGCTAGGTTCAACAACTCCAGCAACATTAAACTGTCCCAAGGATACCAAACACACTAGAAACAATTTAAAACAATTAAACAATCTCTTATTAAAAAGGAGGATTTGCTTACTATCAAGAAACCTGAGCTGGTTTCTTGAACCTCCAACCCATGAGGGCTCACTGAAAAAGCAGTGGCTTGAGGTGTGGATTAAGTATCCAACACCAGTCCTTGGTGTGTCTTTCCTTCATGTCATGAACACACTTAAAACCCCTCATGTACTCTTGCTAGTCGTGGGTCTTGGTGGTCAGAGAATGAGCTCCAGCTTTGTTGGCCACAAAATATCTTGAAAAGCCTAGCTTTGAAGCTTCTTCAGTGACCTTGCTCCAACAATGGTTTTTTCCATAGATTTTCTTCAACATTTTGGACCAGAGGAGGTGGTTTGGTTTCTTCTTTGGACCCTTGGCAGTTTCCAAGGTCGCCATTTCTTTTGTGTTCTCCATCTTGGAGATTTGTGGACCAGTAGACAATAGAATCTTCCCACTGGTTTTCAAGAAAAACAACTTAAAACTGGACTTTGATGAAGCTTGCTGGCCTGAGCTGAAGCTTTCTTGCTTTACAGAAACTAAAGTCCTCCTTTATCTTGAGTTATGGTGAGTCTCTTCCCTCCTGGAAAAGCTTTTGACCAGAGGATACAAGGATGGACAGAAACAGAGTTTTTAAAAACAGATTTTGGACAGAGATGATTTGCGGAAGGAATAAAGGTTTTCAGGAGCTTGAAAGCTCTGATACCATGTGAGAATAGACAGAGAATGGTGTGTGAGTGGTGTACAAAACAGAGTATGGTCGAATTCAAGTGAGAGAGAATGTGAAAGAGTATGTGAGAATGGAAGAGATTGTAATGGAGAATAAGAGAGTATGAGAGTTGCTTGTGAGATTTTGTGAGAGATAGAGAGTAACCAGAGATTAGAGAGATTAATGAACCAGAGAATGGTGAAGAAGAAAGGGGAACTCCCCACTTTCAGCTTAGAGATTTCAGAATACACATGGAGTGGCTTTATAGCCAAATTACAAGTTGCAAGAGATTAAACAATTCTTAAAGTACAGATTTACTAAACTGATATTATTGTAGGGTTTCTGATGGAGCCAGGAGGATGCAGGCAAGGTGAATCTCGACCAGAGGGAGGGAGAGTGACAGGAGAGAGAGATGGGCACAGTTTGGTTGAGTGAAAGTGACAGCAGGCTCATCCTCTTATGCACATGTGACTTTTACTCTATTTAATTCCCAACTTGCCTGAACTCTCTCCAACAGCCTGACACCCTTTTTAAACTACAAATCTGTTTCAAAAGACTAAGCTGGACGAGTTCCCCACCTAGCTTGCCTTCCAAGACACTTTAGGTTAAGTTTTGGTTACTTGCAAGCCAAGACTGTACGGACAGATTCAAATCTGCTTGTTCCGGATTTGCTTGCTCTTGATGCGTGGTCTCTTCATCAACTCCAGCATTATTTATCTTCATTCCAACACCAAGGAGGTCGAGAATTTCCTTTGGCAGATGGAGCATTACTTCGACAATCTCAACCTGGTGGATGAGAATGCGAAGGTGAAGGCCACAACGTCCTACCTGTCGGACACGGCCATGTTGTGGTGGCGCATGAAGCATTCCGAGATCGAGCAAGGAACGTGCCGGATCGATACTTGGGATGATTTCAAGAGGGAGTTGAAGCGGCAGTTCTACCCGGAGAACGTCGTGTATGAAGCCCGTAAGAAGTTAAGGGAACTTAGACAGCGTGGCTCGATCTGGGACTATGTGAAGGAGTTCACAACACTTATGCTTCAGATCCCGAGCATGACAGCCGAGGATCTCTTGTTCTATTTCACCGATGGACTGCAAGCTTGGGCCAAGCAAGAGTTGCAGCATCGGGGAGTTCAGACAGTGGATGAAGCCATTGCGGTGGCTGAGTCCCTGTCTGACTTCCGTACCTCGGGTCCGTCTGAGTCCTTTAAGAGGAAGGAGCAGGTCGTGGCCAAAGGTGGGGGAGCAAGACGGGACACAGGCCGGCCATCCAACTCAAGGAGTTTTGAGAAGGGTGCTCGCCGGGAAGATTTTGAAGCAAGAAAGAAGTCCTTCGTTCCTAAGGGAGGATGCTTTGTGTGCAAGGGGCCACACGCGATGAAGGACTGTCCGAAGATGGGGTCCTTATCCGCAATCATGGAGAATCGGGAGACCGAGACTCCAGAGGAAGGACCAAGTAAGATGGGGTCATTGTAGTTGCTAAACGCCCTGAAGGCTAACCCGGTGGTGAAGCCGACGAGCAAGGGGCTCATGTACGTTGAGGCTCGGATCAACGATAAACCTACCCGAGTGATGGTGGATACGGGGGCCACTCACAACTTCATGGCGATAGACGAAGCAGTGAGACTTGGTGTCAAGTGGTCCAAGAAGGATGGTTGGATGAAGACGGTGAACGCTAAGGCTCAACCCGTCAATGGGATAGCCCGAAGGGTCGGGATGCGGCTGGGAAGTTGGAGCGGACCGGTGGACTTCTCAGTCATTCCAATGGATGACTTTAAGGTGGTCTTGGGTATGGATTTCATGAGACAAGTCTCAGCCATGCCCATGCCCGCACTAAGCTCAGTATGTATACTCGAGAAGGGCTCACCGTGCATGATTCCAGCCTTGGAGGAAAAAAACGATGGGACGAGGCAACTATCGGCGATGCAAATCACCAAGGGGGTGAAGAAGGGGGAGCCCACGTTTTTGGCTATGATGAAGGTGGAGGATGAGCCTAAGAACGTGGAATCCATCCCCCAAGTCGTTGAGGCGGTCCTTGAAGAAAATAAGGACGTGATGCCGGCTAAGTTGCCCGAGAAGTTACCACCGAGGAGGGCGGTGGACCATCAGATTGAGTTGGAGCAAGGAGCGAAGCCACCATCTATGGCACCGTATAGGATGGCTCCAACCGATCTGGAGGAGTTACGGAAACAGCTCGATGAGTTGTTAGGGACGGGGAAGCTGAGACCGTCCAAGGCACCTTACGGGGGCACCGGTTCTGTTCCAAAAGAAGCACGATGGTTCATTGAGAATGTGTGTGGACTACCGGGCCCTTAACAAGGTAACCATCAAGAACCGCTATCCTATTCTATTGATCGCGGATCTCTTCGATAGACTTGGAGGGGCAAAGGTCTATACGAAGATGGACTTGCAGAAGGGTTATTATCAAGTCCAGATAGCGGAAGGAGATGAACCAAAGACTGCGTGCATAACTCGGTATGGGTCGTTCGAGTGGTTGGTGATGCCATTCGGTCTTACGAACGCCCCAGCCACGTTTTGCACCCTTATGAATCAGATCCTACAGCCCTACTTGGATCGATTCGTGGTGGCATACTTGGACGATATTGTCATCTACAGCAACCCGAAGGAGGAGCATGTATTGCACCTACGGACAGTATTTCGGGTTCTCAGAGAGAACGAACTGTTTTTGAAGAGGGAGAAGTGCACGTTTGCCACTGAAGAAGTTCAGTTCCTTGGCCATGTCATCGGGCACGGGAAGCTGAAGATGGATGAACCGAAAGTTAAAGCGATTATGGAATGGGAGGCACCAACCAAGGTAACGGAGTTGCAATCTTTCCTTGGTCTGGTCAATTATTATCGACGGTTCATCGAGGGATACTCGAGGAAGGCTGCACCACTGACGGACCTACTCAAGAAGGGGAAGACATGGGAATGGTCCGAACGTTGCAAAGAAGCCTTTGAGGAACTGAAGGCTGCGGTGAGTCAAGAACCTGTCCTTGCCTTACCCGACTTCAGTTTACCTTTCGAACTACATACGGATGCCTCCGACTATGCCATCGGGGGAGTACTGATGCAGAATGGGCATCCAATTGCCTTTGAGAGCCGCAAGCTCAATGAGACAGAACGGCGGTACACGGTTCAAGAGAAAGAGATGACCGCCATAGTTTATTGCTTGCGAGTTTGGAGACACTATCTCCTTGGGTCGCATTTCTCGGTCAAGACGGACAACGTGGCGACGAGTTACTTCCAGACCCAGAAGAAGTTGTCCCCGAAGCAGGCAAGATGGCAAGATTTCCTGGCTGAGTTTGATTATACTCTGGAGTACAAGCCAGGAAAGGTGAACGTGGTGGCTGATGCACTAAGTCGGAAAGCGGAGTTAGCAGCAATGAGCCAAGTCGAGGGGACTATTATGGCTCGAATCCGGGAGGGGCTGGGACGTGATCCTGTTGCCAAGGAGCTAATGAAGCTGTCCAATGAGGGACGGGCTACTCTACACCAAGGGTCGCCGACTCTATGTCCCGAAGTGGGAGAGTCTTCGATGAGACATCATTCGAGAGTGCCATGATACCCGATGGGCGGGCCATCCGGGACAGAAGAGAACGATGGCACTTGTCGAAGCTGGATACTATTGGCCACGGATGGGGGATACCGTGGAGCTCTATGTGAAGACTTGTCTAGTATGCCAACAAGAGAAGTCCGAGAACAAGCAGTCCGCGGGATTACTACAGCCACTTCCGATTCCGGAGAGGCCATGGGACTCGGTTTCGCTGGACTTCATCAGCGCATTACCCAAGTCCGAAGGATTTGGATCTATCTTGGTGATTGTAGATCGGCTCTCCAAGTACGGAACGTTTGTGGCATGTGATCGGGACTGTACCGCGGAGGAGGCAGCTAGGGCGTTCTTCAAGAACGTGGTAAAACTTTGGGGGCTGCCGCGGAACATCGTGAGTGATCGGGATCCCTGATTCACTGGGCGTTTGTGGACGGAGCTGTTCAAGATGCTGGGAACAGAGTTAAGTTTCTCCACAAGCTTTCACCCACAATCTGATGGGCAGACCGAAAGGGTGAATGCCTTGTTGAAGGGCTATCTCCGACACTTTGTGAGCGCCAACCAACGAGACTGGGCGAAGTTGCTGGACATAGCCCAGTTCTCATACAATCTTCAACGCAGTGAGGCAACGGGACGGAGTCCGTTCGAGCTTGCAACGGGACAGCAACCACTCACTCCACATACTTTGGCTGCGCCCAAGACTGAGGGAAGAAGCCCAGGGGCGTTTATCATGGTCAAGCATTGGGAGGAACATGCTGATCAAGCCCGAGCATGTTTGGAGAAGTCCCGGAAGCGTATGAAGAAGTGGGCGGATGAGAAGAGACGGCCTTTGGAGTACACAGTAGGCGACCTTATCCTTGTTAAGTTGTTGCCACAACAGTTCAAGGCATTCGAGAGTCTACACAAAGGCTTGATCCGGAGGTACGAAGGGCCGTTCGAGATAGTTGGGAAGGTGGGAAAGGTTTTCTACCGTTTGGACTTGCCGGATACACTGAAGATTCATCCGGTCTTCCATGTGAGCATGCTGAAGCCTTATCACGTGGACGAAGATGATCGAGACCGAGGTGTTTCAACGAGGGCACCGCCAATCATGACTAAGTCATATGACAAGGAGATTGAAAAGATATTAGCGTCCAAAGAGGTACATAAACAAGGAGTCCCGAGACAGACCCATTTCCTTATCAAGTGGAAGGGTCAACCAGAAGCTGAAGCAACCTGGGAACCAGAAAATGACTTATGGCATTTCCGGGATGCGCCAAAGGCATATACGGCGACGAGGGCGTCACCGACTTAGGTGGGGGAGGATGTCACGCTCCAACTTTTTGAAGAAAGAACGGGTCGGGACCGGGAGGTTAAGAACCGACCATACTTAGTATTTTTCTAAGTTCTAAGCTTGTAAAATATCTAAGTAAGGATAATGTAAAATATAGAAAACCCAAGGGTGAAGTTACTTAAGGGGAAGGTATTTCACTATGAAGTTACTTAAGGGAAAGGTACTTCTCCATGAAGTTACTTAAGGGGAGGGAAGTAATCTTAACCGTTAGATCGGTTTAATCTCCACCGTCCGTTAAGGAGGTGATTTTGTATAAATAGGGGGTGAGATCCTCACTTGTAAAGCATTCAGATTTCAATAAGAAAAACACTTCAAAAGCTCTGCCTTCTCTCTAAAAACGTCCCACTCTCTCTCTAAGTGATGATCTAGTCTATCCAAAAGGCTGACTTAGTAACCACAAGGGTGAAAAGGTACTAAGGCCGCACGTCCTGATTGCTGAAAGAAATCAGTCCGTGACAGACCCCTCTCTTAACCATGTGTTGATCGTATAGCCTGATCTAAGAAAAGAGAAAGGTTTGGCTCTTTAGATAAAGATCAAAATGCTCTCAAAATCTCGTAGTAAGTATATTGTAGAAGCTAGAGCTAGTAGCTGTGCTCACCGTTCCATACATGAAGCTTGCCATTAAGTATTTATCATAAGTTTTCAGTGTCTTCAGGCTAGAGAAGGAAGTAACGAAGTATAGAGCTACAAAGACAGAAGTAAAAAGAATTTTCAGATATGTTTCAGTCGTTTACTAACCACTTAAGGGATGAAGGTATATTACATTACATGAAACGGATTTATATTTCCTCTGAGCCGCAAAATAACAGTTGGAGAAAAACATCGCCAGGATATTGTGAGGGAATCCAAAGAGAAAGAGGTGAAACATTATGACCTAAACGAAGTCATTATATGATGTTAGCATTACCTTAAACAATTCTTTTTCTGTACTGCTTTGACTTGTTTTATTCGATGACTGAGACCGTATCCGGTGTCTAGTGAGGAGGCTGCCTGGTCTGATAAAGAGAGACTAGGTAACAAGAAACAATATTGGGTCGCTAGAAAATGATGCATCTCATACATTGAAACTAAGAGAGCATTACCAATTGATGAAATTGTTGAGATGAAACATCCCTTTAGCTTCGGAGAAAGTATGAACCTTTTCCTTTTTTCAAATCAAACAAACCGACCCCTAGGTTACGTTTAAGGAAACAATGTTATAAAGCTAAGTAATAGTAAGTAGAATTACTTTTTCAGGTAGCTACTAGTGGCGGCATAGTCATCGTGAAAGTTGATACGTTGAGTACTTTCTGGGTCTCCTCGTTGAAAAACGTTTTGATACTCCTAAATTCCCCGACTATATCTGCATACCAATACTAATATTAAGCCTCATGTAGTAGTAACATCAAAACAGAGTATGGAGTGATTGCAAGGGTTGGTAAAGCCGAAACTTGGCAAATCAGTGTTGGTGTTGGCGAGTAACATGAGCTGGTCATGCTTGCAGAACCTAAACCGCCCAGCCAGGATCTGTTGAGTCTGCGAGCTCAACCTAAACGGTTTTGTAACGACCCTGTCCCGGCTACAGTTCCGGTTAGCAAGCTAAGATCGTTCCCCCACTTAGATACCCATGATTTTCCCTATTTAAAGCCTTATTCCCAGCTCATTTTTCCCTGCAAAAAACAAAAGAGTTAGAGAGATAGTGGAGTTAGAAAGAGAGTGAGCTAAAGGAGTGTGATATTTTGCAGTGGAGGAGTCGCCGGAGCTCGCCACCACCGCCACCTCGCGCGGTGGCCTTGCTGAGCTCGTGACCGCCGATCATCACCCTAGGTAACCATCAGAAACGGTTTAGTTTTCGAGTTAGTTTTCGTCCGTTTAGTAAATCGGCCATAACTTTTTAACGTTGAGAATATTGTGTATGCAAGGCTACCATCGTGTTTGTCTCGTCGAGACGAAGCCGTAACTGCCGACCACGCCGCGATCAGAGCCCGGTCAAAGCCGCACGCGCTCGACGAAGTTTCGCCTTGCTCAGCGCGTGAGATACACGCGCCGCCGCGAGACGCCGGAGCCGAGGCACGTGACGACCATGTGCCGCCATCGCCGGCCGCCGTTCGCCGGAGCCACCGTGCCTGACCGCTATCTGTCCGCTGCCGGATCTCTGCTGTGTTGCCGGCGCCGTCGCCGGAGACAGCTGGTAAGCTCCGCCTCCCTTTGCCTTCGCCGGCCGGTGAGCGCCGCCGGTGACTCGCTGGTAACTCGGCCACTCGGCCGTGTTGACTCGGTAAGTCAACCCAGTGACTCGGTCAACTGGCTGGTTTAATTGGTTGATTTAATTTCGGTTTGGTTAGGGTAAACCAATCGGTTATTAGAAATTGATTTTGGTTAGGATAAAACCGGATTGAAATCAATTGGGTTCTGGTTTAAAACAATTATGAATCGGTTAGGGTTAACCGGTCGGTTAGGTCAAATTGACCAGTGGGTTGACTTTTTTGTAGGCTTTGACCATACCCGTTTTAAACCGTTCGAAGGGCGTTCTAACTCGATCTTTTCCGCCTTGATTTCAGATTTGGAGTCTATTTGAGGAGTTGGAGCTCATAGATACCACTTCTCTTATTGCTAAGGTGAGGGTTACTCCGTTTAAATCCTGAACTAGTTTAGTACTACCATTATGGACAATTTAGTTTTAAAATGTGATCTGTCTCTGTGAATCGAGTCTATTTGAGAGTCTTGCTTGTTTATTATTATTATTATTGACTGTTAAACCTAAAATAGGATAATAGAGGATTCAACAGTTGTGTGAATTGATTGATGCTGAGAACGGTTATATATATGTATATATATAGTTATGAGTAGGGACTATGTGAGAGGGCGGGATTTCAGAGATGTCTGAGATTCGACGCTACGGTGTGATTTTGGGCGTGGGTCATATGAGTCTGAGCATCGATGCTACGTGTGATGTGGGCGTGAGCTCAGAGACGTTTGAGCTTCAACGCTACTGTTTGGGGCGTGATGCAGAGACGTTTGCATTCGACGCTACGGTGGGCAGGGGTATAGAGACAAACTGTACTAGCAGAGACAGACTGTACTAGCGACACTTCGAGTATATATGTATATCCTTATGAGGAAATGCGTGGTACAAAGAGTAGCGATGTGCTATGAGCGCGTAGATTGTTGTTCTATGTGGTGTAGTAGACAATGTGATTGTTTCATGTTAGAGCTATGCCTACATTTTTTTAGTGCTATGAACTAAGTCAGAGGTTTTCGGATTAGCATCCCATACCTCACTGAGCGACTCCCTTGTTGCTCACCCCCTCCTTCTTTTCCCCTTGTAGGTGAGACCGAGCAGGAGTGATCATATCGGACCAGTTCTACTTTTGAGATTTTATCACTATTGGGCCTTTATCGTTTATGTCTTATTTCATATTTCGTACTTTGGACTTTGGACTTATGTTTTATATTTTGGATATTATTTTCGCATTTGACTTATGGTATTGTATCGACTTTATAATATGACGTGGAGATTTCGTAATAATATTTTACGTTGTGTTATTATTTTATCTCGAGTTATTTATTATTTTATTTCGAAAGTGGCGGGTGAGGGTGCCACAAGTTTTGGTATCAGAGCGGGGTTCTGTTCCGGCTCCAACCCGGGATGGCAATTCGTGTGGACTTGGTTTTACATTGGTTTTTAATTGGTTTTGATTCGATTTTTAATCGGTTTTATTAAATTCTTAAAATATTTATCGGGATTTGGGAATTTTAAAAATTAAAACAAGTAGCACCTTTCTGTCCATATCACTCCTTAATTATTGGTTTTTGATGTTGAGCAGAGGTTAACGGATTAATCTTTGTTTCAGATGCCGCCAAAGAGAAGAGCCATCCGTGACCTACCCGCCATAGCCGATAGAGAGGCTGATGATGAGCATGTGCAACATGCATTTCCGCAGCCCGTTGCTCCACCGATTGATCAGGATGCTTTGAGGCAGTTGGTTCAGGAGGCAGACAGAGAAGCCGCTCAGGAGGCTGCCCGAGTAGCTGCTCAGGAAGTTGCTCGTCAGATGGCAGCAGCTCAGCAGGCCCCACCAGTTCAGGTTCAGCATGAGCCGCAGGTTCCCGTTCAGCCGGTTTCAGGAGTGTTTCTGGTTCCGTCGCCACCACCACCCGTCATTCCAGTGCATGTCCCTGAGGTTGATGAGACTTTCATCAGGATGATGGGACAGATGAAGTATGTGGACTTGGAGCATTTTTGTGGTATAGTGAATGCTACAATTTCTCATGACTGGAAGCATAGGTTGGATAAGTTTTTGAGGACTATCTTGTGTCCAGAGAGGCTCAAGCTGAATGTCGATGAGTTGTACTTGCGTGGAGATGCAGCAGTGTGGTGGGATGGAGTTCGATTGATCCATCGTGGTGAGCTGACCTATGATGATTTTCTCCGTGCGTTTGACAGGAAGTACTTTCCTAGGAAGATTTGCACTAGAATAAGAATGACTTTGAGCATTTGAGGCAGGGTGCAAAGTCCGTCAGGGAATATGAACAGGAGTTTAGCCGACTCCGCAGGTTTTGCGGGTAATAGCATGGACAAGGAGGATTTGATCAGGAGATTTTTAGATGGGATGCGAGTGAAACTTCCCGGTAGGTGCAGCGTGGTTACCTACGCTAGCTTGGAGGATCTGGTCGAGAAGGTTGTTGTTCAAGAGACATGTATGGCAGAGGAGCTGAAGTTCTCCAAGGTAACTCAGCCTAAGACCGGAGGGACTTCAGGATCACATAAGAGGACTTGGGAGCAGTCCAACGTCCGGTGCTTTACTTGTGGAAAGATAGGGCATACGAGTAGGGTTTGTCGGAGTAGGCCATTAGGTGCTCAGGTTGCACCACCGGCAGCAGCAGCAGCACCAGTGATGACAGTGAGGAACTGCTTTGGTTGTAACCAGCCGGGTCACTTTCTCCGAGATTGTCCGAGGAGGGGTAACCCAGCGCTCCCACCACCACCAAAGCGTTTAGTCATTTCTCCGCGTGTGTTTACTATTGGAGATCCCCAAGGAGCTGAGACGATAACGGGTATGTGTTCTTGTCACACTTGTTGTCTTTGAGTATTTTTTTGTTGTTGTCTTTGTTATCATGTGGAGTTAGTGAAATCTCGTGTAAGATCGGTTTTGGTTGGAGGTGAGTCAGCTCACACTTTGTTCGACACGAAAGCTTCTCACAGCTTCGTGAGTCCGCGTTTGGTTCAGTCTTGGTCTTTTCGGGGTGTCTTTGAACCAAAAGCTAAGCAGATCCAGACTGCCGGTACACAGAAATGGGAGCGATCGGCATTTATCGCGATGTGTCAGTTATGCTTGGAGGGGTCAAGTTTTTTGGAGACTTGACGGAATTAGAGCTAAATATTTATGATGTTATCCTTGGGATGGATTGGTTATCGCGACATCGAGTAGAATTGGATTGTCCGAGGGCAAGAGTTCATGTTCTTCAAGCAGAAGGGAAGATTGTGTTCCAGGGTATTCAGACGCACATGGGAGTCTGAATTGTTTCCATGTTGCATGCTGAGGATTTATTGGAGAGAGGAGCATAAGGATTTCTGGCAACCATTTTGATGGTTAAGGATGGCGGTCAGCTTGAGCTGCAGGATATTCCAATGGTCGCAGAGTTCGAAGATGTTTTGAGGCTTTGAAAGGGCCACCACCAGCTAGGAGTGACGTTCTCTCGATTGAGGTGGAACCAGGAGCAGCACCGGTTTCACGAGCCCCTTACCGTTTAGCTCCAACATAGATGGCTGAATTGAAAAAGCAGTTGGAAGAGCTTTCAGATAAAGGTTTTATCAGACCGAGTACTTCACCGTGGGGAGCACCGATACTTTTTGTGAAGAAGAAGGATGAGAGTTTAAGACTTTGTATCGATTACAGAGGTTTGAACAAGGTCACCATCAAGAATAAGTATCCGCTTCCGCGCATCGATGACTTGTTGGATCAGTTGCAAGGAGATTCATGGTTTTCTAAGATCGATTTGGCATCAGGTTACCATCAGATTGTTATAGCTGAGGGAGATGTGCGCAAGACAGCTTTCCGTACACGCTATGGACACTATGAGTTTATAGTGATGCCAATTGGGTTGACGAATGCACCAGAAGCGTTCATGAATCTTATGAATGATGTGTTTCGCGAGCACTTGGATAAGTGTGTAATCGTTTTCATCGACGATATCCTTGTTTATTCTCAGCGTAGAGAAGAGCATGCTGAACACTTGCAGATTGTGTTGGGCAAGCTTAGAGAGCATCAGTTGTTCGCAAAATTGAGTAAGTGCAGCTTTTGGCAGAGGAAGATTGGATTTCTTGGTCATGTGGTTTTAGAAGAAGGAGTTGCGGTAGATCCGGAGAAGATTAGTGCAGTTTCAAAGTGGCCAACACCAAAGAGTGCTACGGAGATTCGTAGTTTCCTGGGGTAAGCAGGATACTACATGAAATTCGTCAAGGGTTTTGCTTGCATCTCAAAACCAATGACGCGGCTAACGAGTAAGGATGTCAAGTTTGAGTGGTCAGAGGATTGCTCGAAGAGTTTCGCTGAGTTGAAGCGGCAACTGACTCAGACGCCAGTTTTGGTACTCCCAAAGCCAGGGTTACCATATGAGGTTTACACTGATGCGTCAGGAACTGAGTTGAGTTGTGTATTGATGCAGGATAGGCAAGTCATTCCTTATGCATCACGTCAGTTGAGGCCTCACGAGGTTAATTATCTGACGCACGACTTGGAGATAACGACAATTGTATTTGCGTTGAAAATCTGGAGGTCATATCTGTATGGTGAGAAAGTGAAAATTTTCACAGATCACCAGAGCCTGAAGTATATATTTACTCAGGCGGATTTGAATTTGAGGTAGCGCAGATGGATGGAGTTGTTAGCAGATTATAACTTGGAAATCGCTTACCATCCGGGTAAGGCCAATCAGGTGGCAAATGCTTTGAGCAGGCGAAGAAGCGATGTTTTAGGAACCAAGGAGGTTCGGGAACTTACTGGGACACTCGCTAGTCTCAGATTATGTGCCACTTCTATAGACAAAGAGGATGTTGGCCTCGAGGTCGTAGAAAAGGCAGCTTTGCTGGGAAAAATCCGTATGTCTCAAGATGTTGATGAGGCTTTGTGTAAGCAAGTAAAGATTGAGAGCATTGGATATCATACCTCGTTGAGTGGGATGTTTATGTACCGAAATTGGATTTGTGTGCCAGACGATAAGCTGTTGAAGAAAGAAATCTTGCAGCAAGCACACCATTCACGTGTTTCTATTCATCCGGGGAATACCAAGATGTACAAGGACCTGAAGCGATATTACCATTGTCCTGGTATGAAGAAGGATGTTGCTTCATTTGTATTGCAGTGTCAGACTGTCAGTTGGTTAAGGCCGAACACCAGATGCCTAGCGGGTTATTGCAGAACCTGCCTTTGACAGAGTGGAAATGGGACATGATCACTATGAATTTTGTGACCGGTTTGCCGACCACATCAGGTGGGAAGAATGCAATTTGGGTAATCGTGTATAGACTCACTAAGTCCGCTCATTTTCTACCGATCAAGAAGACGGACGATGCAGACCAGTTGGCGCAGGTTTACATCAGTGAGATTGTGAGGTTGCATGGGGTTCCTGTGAGTATTGTATCGGATCGGGATAAAAAGCTCTCGTCTGCGTTTTGGAGAGCCTTTCAGAAGGCGCTTGGAACAAAGGTCCATATGAGCACGGCTTATCATCCACAGACAGACGGTCAGTCCGAGAGGACTATTCAGACTTTGGAGGATATGCTCAGGACTTGTGTTTTAGATTGGGGAGGAAGCTGGGCAAAGTATCTACCTCTAGCAGAGTTTGCCTACAATAACAACTATCATTCGAGTATTAAAATGGCACCGTATGAGGCTCTTTATGGAAGGCCTTGTCGTACCCCGCTTTGTTGGACAGAAGTGGGAGAGCGAAGTGAGTTAGAACCAACAATGGTTCAAGAGACGGTTGAGCAGGTAGAGATGCTCAAGAGTCGGCTTAAGGAAGCCCATGACCGTCAAAAGATTTATGCAGATAAGCGGCGTAAGGATTTGGAGTTCCAGGTTGGCGACCTGGTATACCTGAAAATGAGGACATTTCAGGGAGGATCTAAGACTCAGAAGCTGAAGAAGCTTAAACCGAGGTATATGGGATCGTATCCTATTTTGGAGCGGGTTGGAGCAGTCGCTTACCGTTTGGACTTATCAAGAGAGTTATCAGGCTTTCATGGCGTGTTTCACGTATCAGTGTTGAGAAAAGTCGTGAGAGAGCCAGAGCTCGTTTTGCAGCAGCCGCCAAGTTACCTTGGTAAGAATTTGTGTGCACCGTGTCAGCCAGTAGAGATTTTAAATCGCCAAGTGAAATCGGATCAGGGAATGATAACCATGTTGGTCAAAATTCGTTGGGAGAGGGATGGGATTTAGGAGGAGACCTGGGAGCCCGAGCTTGATATAAGGATTCACTATCCATAACTTTTTCCAGATGATATTGGGCAGTCTGCTCGTGACTTGAATTCGGGGTCGAATTCTGTGTTAGTGGGGGAGAGTTGTAATGACCCTGTCCCGGCTACAGTTTTGGTTAGCAAGCTAAGATCTTCCCCCCCACTTAGGTACCCATGGTTTTCCCTATTTAAAGCCTCATTCCCAGCTTATTTTTCCCTGTAAGAAACAAAAGAGTTAAAGAGATAGTAGAGTTAGAAAGAGAGTGAGCTAAAAAGGTGTGATATTTTGCAGTGGGGGAGTCGCCGGAGGACGCCACCACCGCCACCTTGCGCAGTGACCTTGTTGAGCTCGTGACCGCCAATCATCACCCTAGGTAACCGTCGGAAACGGTTTAGTTTTCGAGGTAGTTTTTGTATGTTTAGTAAATTGGCCATAACTTTCTAACCGTTGAAAATATCGTGCATACAAAGCCACCATCGTGTTTGTCACGTTGAGACGAAGCCGTAGCCGCCGACCACGCCGCGATCGGAGCCTGTATGAAGCCGCACGCGCCTGACAAAGTTTTGCATAAGTCAGCGCGTGAGATACACGCCCCGCCACGAGACGCCAGAGCCGAGGCGCATGACGACCATGCGCCGCCATCGCAGGCTACCGTTTGCCGGAGCCTCCATGCCCGACCGCCGTCTGTCCGCCGCCGGGAAGCCGCCGCCGCCGCCGGATCTCCGCCGTGTTGCCGCCGCTGTCGCCGGTGACCGCCGGTAAGCTCCGCCTCCCTTTGCATTCGCTGGCCGGTGAGTCACCAGTAACTCGGACACTTGGCCGAGTTTACTCGGTGAGTCAACCCGGTGACTCGGTCAACCGGCTGGTATGATTGGTTGATTTGATTTCAGTTCGGTTAGGGTAAATCAATCGGTTATTAGAAATTGATTTTGGTTAGATTAAACCGGATTGAAATCAATTGGGTTCTGGTTTAAATCAATTGTGAATCAGTTAGGGTTAACCGGTCGGTTAGGTCAAATTGATTTCTGATCAAGGGTTGACCGGGTGACCTTTGACCAGCGGGTTAACTTTTCTGTAGGCTTTGACCAGACCCGTTTTAAACCGTTCGAAGGGCGTCCTGACTCGATTTTTTTGCCCTGGTTTCAGATTTGGAGTCTGTTTGAGGAATTGGAGCTCATAGATACCACTTCTCTTGTTGCTAAGGTGAGGGTTACTCCGTTTAAATCACGAACTAGTTTAGTACTACCATTATGGACAGTTTAGTTTCAATATGTGATCCGTCTCTTTGAATCGAGTCTATTTGAGAGTCTTGCTTGTTTATTATTATTATTGACTGTTAAACCTGAAATAGGATAATAGAGGATTCAACGGTTGTGTGAAATGATTGATGCTGAGAACGGTTATATATATGTATATATATAGTTATGAGTAGGGACTATGTGAGAGGGCGGGATTTCAGAGATGTCTGAGATTCGACGCTACGGTGTGATTTTGGGCGTGAGTTCAGATGAGTCTGAGCTTCGACGCTACGTGTGATGTGGGCTTGAGCTCAGAGACGTTTGAGCTTCGACGCTACTGTTTGGGGCGTGATGCAGAGACGTTTGCATTCGACGCTACGGTGGGCGGGGGTTCAAAGACAGACTGTACTAGCGACGATTCGAGTATATATTTATATCCTTATGAGGAAACGCGTGGTACAAAGAGTAGCGATGTGCTATGAGCGCGTAGACTGTTGTTCTATGTGGTGTAGTAGACACCGTGATTGTTTCATGTTAGAGCTATGCCTACATTTTTGTAGTGCTATGAACTAAAGTCAGAGGTTTGCGGATTAGCATCCTATACCTCACTGAGCGACTCCCCTGTTGCTCACCCCCTCCTTCTTTTCCCCTTGCATGTGAGACCGAGCAGGAGTGATCATATCGGACCAGTGCTACTTTTGGGCTTTTATCATTATTGGACCTTTATCGTTTATGTCTTATTTCATATTTCGTATTTTGGACTTTGAACTTATGTTTTATATTTCGGATGTTATTTTCAGATTTGACTTATGGTATTGTATCGACTTTATAATATGACGTGGAGATTTCGTAATAAAAAGAAAATCATAGGTGGATTCATTCATTTTTAAAAAATTCAACGTTGAATCAATAGAAACGAGATAGGAAATGACATGTATCACATATATATGATCTTTTATTGGTTACAGATTTCTTTAGAGCATGTTTAACCCATAAGAGCCCCAAATAGGGTCTCAACTTTTTTTTCAATTTAAAAAATATATATATATACCCAATCGTGGGTCGCCATGTGTTGTGGAGCCCACGAACAGTTTAAGAACCCAGCTAAGAACACCTCTTAGAGAAGAGTTATAAGAGGTGGGTTTTAGTTTTTTGTGGGGCCCACACCTCTTAAGAACCCCTTAAGAGGTGGGGTTAAATGTGCTCTTACTTCCTTTTTTTTTTGAATTGAATGTAAAATTGTATTAAAAACGAAAAAACTGTTTCTTTGCAATATTTGTCTGAGACATTTTTGAGTTCTAAACTGAAAAGAGCATACTAAACTCTTGATGAGAACCAAAAAGAAAGGCTGTGATCATATCTTCTATCTCCGAGGGATTTGATGGACATGATGCGGTTGCGAACCTGCTTGTCTACCAAGTTCACTATCACGGATGAGGGTAAAGCTCTCTCTCCATGACGTTGATTGTTGCGTTCGCGCCAAAGAGCATGTATAGTGGTCTGAAAACTGTACCGCAAGAGGAAGGTATGAACTATTTCTTGTGAAGATTCTGAGATAAGTGCAATTACACCTCTCTAGTCAGATGTGAATTGCGAACAAAGGATATTATTAACCAGATTAGACCACACTTCATGTGAGAAGCTGCACATGAAAAACAAGTAATCCCTTGTTTCAATAGGACCATTATAGAGACCGCAAAAGTGTTAATCCCCGGGTTCCATGTGAGCAGTCTATCCATTGTTGTGAGTCAGTTGAATTGCTAACCATTGTACAAACAAGAATTTCGGGGTGGAGTGCGTAAACCATGTGCTTGTATGCCATTCCACTATAGGGGAGGACGTGCGAACAAGATCCCATGTCTTTCTGGTGCTGAAAATATTTTTAAAACCTTTAGAACTGTGCTTCCAAAAGCTCATATCATTATTTTGTGCCTTTGTTTTTTGATGCTCAATTGCTGTTACAATGGAATTGAGGAAATCTGAGCGATGCCTCCTTCGTCTGTGTCTTATCAATGCATCAGAAACCATTGAAGTCACTGGTAAATCCATGTCAATACATCCTCTTGGCCCTATGATATCCCATATATAGCCCAAGCTTGACCAGGTATCAAACAAGAACGACGTGCTCTGCCCATTCCCTATGACCACTTTATAATATCTCTTGGCTATTGCTCTGTACTTCAAAAATTTCCGCCACGTCCAAGAGCCCGATTGAGTTGTTTCCTTAATATCCCAGAAACTCCCTTGCTTTACCATGTACACTTTGATCCAGTTCACCCAAAGAGAGTTTTGAGATGACAACAGTCTCCAAATCAGCTTGAGGCAGAAAACTATATTCGTCGTATTCAAAGGTCTGATACCTAATCCACCCTCTTTCTTAGAACGACAAACATCCACCCAAGCTACTTTTGCTTTTTTCACTTCTTTTTACACTCCAACTATTTTAAATTCAATATTTGATAGTAAGTTATTATTTTGTTAATTTTATATCAAAGTTTATCATTTTTAAAACTCTACTAATAGAAACTTTTTCATTTAATTTGAGCATATAAAAAATTATTTTAATAAGAGATAAAATAATAGGTGTAAAAGAAAAAGGTGATGTGGAATTCTCAAAATAAAATCAGGGTGTTGAATATGTTTTACCATTGTTGATAGTCTGAAAGAATAGAGCAATAAATGACATGGCACATCACCAGAAGGAAGTATTGTTTAACTTTATTAGAAAGAAGTATTGTTTAACTTTATTAGAAGCTAACACGTGTTGATAATTTCCCTTGCTCTCTAGGTGATGTGACTGCATGAAGAGGGAAAGAAGTCTCATCTAATCTATTAAAAATAAAATATATTTTGTATTTATCCCGAGTTTTTCACAAAAGTTACATCTTTATACCACTGCTCTTAAAATACCGTCGTTTTAGTTATTGTTAATACTAATTTGTGATATTACAAAACCGTTACTAAACCAAAGCATAACAAATCCATCTAATTACAATTGCTACTCAAGTAAATATCGTTGTGTACCATTATTAAAACACAGACGTTTGGTCAATTTACTAAACCCTCAATCGTTTGTTTTATTTATTAAACCCTTAAATAACAATAACATTACTAAACCAGAACACTTGTAAACCATCGACATACAATGTGTGTAACTGGTAACCATGATAGGAACATTAGGAGAATAGATAGGAAAAGAATGAGTATGAATAAATTTTTGGAAATGATGAAGAATGATGATTCTTTATCAAAATTTGTTCTACAATTATCAAAATTTGTTCTAAAATTAATAAGGAACAAATTTGTTCTACAAAATTAATAAGGAACAAATTTTGATAAGGAATCATCATTCTTCATCATTTCCAAAAATTTATTCATAAGGAATCATCATTCTTCATCATTTCCAAATTTTGATAAGGAATCATCATTCTTCATCATTTCCAAAAATTTTGTTTAGTAATGTTATAAAACAATATGAAGGAAAGTAAATATTGGTTTTGAATGATAACTAAAGGAATTAAGAAGAATACTATAATTCCTTTAGTTATCATTCAAAACCAATATTTACTTTCCTTCATATTGTTTTATAACATTACTAAACAAAATGAAATTGTATTGTCTACAACGATCGTTCATCTTTGTCAAATGAATCAAATGAGTCAATAGACACATTCATATATATCTATTAATAACGTTGCTTAACCATAGAATTCCATCGGTTTAATTTTTGTCTACTGAATCGAAATCAGTGTATTATAAATTATGTAATTCAAAATCAAATCTATCTTAAACAATCGATATTATCAACAAAAATTGTTTAATTCAAATTTGAAAATTATCATTTATTAATTTTCTAAACAAAATTATCTTCCAAAATATGTTCCTACATCTAAGCAATCACCATAACAATTTCGACATCAATTAAATACCACAATATTCTTCTTTTGCTTCTAATCTTGCATATCACTTAAAATATCTAACCATTAATGACCTATATTCACGTAATTACTTGGAAAAAATTGAATAGTATATTCTTTTTTAAATGCTACTAAGTCGCATCTTACAAAATCTTTACTAATTACATCGCGTTTATCTTACATTTCCTAACTAGCTATATATACCTCTTCCCAATAACGTGAAAATCATATTCTCCTCTCCTCCCAGAAAAGTAGATCCACCTAAAAATGTGTATGATTACTACTTATTCAAGTTAAGTGCTTACATTCTTGGAAGTAGAACACTTATTTCAGATATACCTTTGAGATGGTTTTGGCAGACCAATGGGCATAAAAATATTTCAAACATTTTTTTGCATTATGTGAGATTACAAGTTCAACCATTATTTAATATTACCACTGTTTTGTTTTGTAGGAAAACAAAATCCAAGCTTCTTGCAAAAAAAAAAACTCATATGTACTGATTTCAACGTGCTCTACCTGCACTCTACCTGCAGAACATTAGGGAGTGATTGAAAATGTTTAATTGAAAGCAGCTGGTGGGCAATATCGAACCACACACCATCAATAAAAGATGTTTATCTCAGATGAAACATTGGTAGGAGGTTCTGATTTAAGTGATGATTGTATGTTCCTGTCTCTAGACAGTACGATAAATTGGAAATGGAACGCTAGAGGAAGTTGATGGCATGTGGCTCCTGTCTCTAGCCAGTTTTGATGAACTCTATAATCTATGAATCAGTAACATGAATGTGTAACATATAATTATTTAGAACATACCCCGTACGGGCGTGCAGGTCCAAAATCTAGTTTATTATTATAGTTACAGTGTCGTGCAAAGGTCACCCGAGGCTTGAGGCAAATATATAAATGGGGTCTTTTACCACATTAAAGATGGTGGGATAAAGTTAAGATGTACAACTTAAGAATATATATATATATATATATATATATATATATATATATATATATATATATATATATATATATATATATATATATATATATATATCGTGTATAAAGTTAGTTGAGATATTTATGCTTTTTATATTTAGGAATTTTGATAATTATGAAAGATATTTTTGTTTTTGACTTTGGAAAGTTGGCAATAAAAAAAATCTGATAAAAAACATTGAATAGCAACTTTGGGGTTTCGAACTTTGGATAATAATATAATGTGGAAAAAAAAAATCTGATAACAAAACCACTATGCTACACTATAATTTTAGTAAATTGGAGACCCTAAAATATCTATATAGTTTGGGGGCTTGAGGCAAAAACCTTTTTGCTAACACATTAAGCACACCACTCATTATAGAGATACTAATCTAATTTAGTCCCTATAATTACACAATTAAAATATTTAATTTAAAAGGTTAATTTAAAAATAATTTTATTTTTATTTTTATTAGGTTTTACATTTGGTACAAGAAAACAAAGCAAAAAAAAAAGAAGACAAAACTCTATATTTTCTTTCACCTTTTAATTTGTCTACAATTTACTTCGTTATTGAAGTCTTCTCTCCGACGTTAATGGTCCCTCTTTAATCCACCACCACCAGAACAAGCTACTTCCTTCCCAAAGCTTCGTGAGAGAGAGGAGGCAGGCTGTGTGAACTATATTTCTCCGTAGTTGACTTTGAGCTCCCCACATGCATGTCTATCTCCGCATTCATGCTCACTATCCTTATCTCTTGTTTTGAGCTCCAATTTTGAATAAGAGTGGTTAAAGTTGGATTGCATCCAGTCCAGAACCGCCGACAACCGTATGATGGGGCCGGCCCGATGATTACTACAAAATCTTGTTTCCCTGCGTATGTAGAATGTCGTAGATAAGTTATGCAAACTTCTGTTTTCATCATCTTTTTAGCTCGCTAAAGCCTTGTTCAGATATGTGTAGTAATGAAGTTCTTGCAAGATCTTTTACAAGGTAAGTTCTTAGTTGTTAATGTCTACCTTTTTTGATAATTTTGATGTCTACCTATTTAAGAAAGATAATATGTTATGCTCGACGAAATCATTAACTATATGGAATTGGATTTCTCTGTGTAGGTGACTGGGAAGGGGGTTGTGCTCGACACAATCATTAACTATATGCAGTAACTTCTTGCCATGTAGTTTATTTTTTATTTTGAATAGTTCTTGTTCTTGTTTAGTTCTTGAGTATGTCAATGAACCCTCCTCTATCATATATCTCTCAAACATGATTCATGCAACCGAACCTATCCTCAGTGCCCCCCTTAGAATGGAGGATTAAACGACATGTATATATATATAATTGGTTGTGTGTTATACTCCTACAATAAACATATCTTTGCAGTGTTTCAAAAAAAAAAAAAAAAAAAAAAAAAAAAAAAAAAAAAAAAAAAAAAAAAAAAAAAAAAAAACATATCTTTGCATAATCATTGCTTTCTATGCTATTCATCTGATCTTGTTAGTGAGTTTTAAAACAGGAAAGACATGGATACGGAACATAGGATGAAGCAGATCTTGATCTTTGTACAGCTGCAGAGAAAGAGTCAAGAGAAAGAAGCAAAAACATTGTGCAATGGAACGAAGCTTATGTTATTGTTAGGGTCATTGCCACAAGACTACTTTTTTTTTTCTTTTTATATACATATAAATCAATGTAGGGAAGAGAAAACGTTGATTTATATCCAACAGAAATGCTGCTTTTTAATCCTATTTCATTCTCATCATCATAATTCTTCCTCCCATGTAATCTTTTTCTTGAATAATGTGTTATCTTCATAATTATAATGGAACTAGAACACGTCATCTTGATCAAAAACATGACCTTCAGAAGAAGCAACCATAAAGATCGAGCGAGTAATGTTGAAAAGAGTAGTGGAAGGAATTTAGGAACATGTACATCATCCAAGATGATTAACTTCATTGTTTACGTACATGTCCATGTGTAGAAGATACACAAAAACATGTAGATGATATAAAACAAAACTCTTTTTTCTCTTTTTATTTTAATATTTCTACACGTAGTTTAACTCGCATTCAAATTCAATAACCTACGTCATTTTGCTTCATCAGCAAAAAAAAACTCCATCCTTTGCTTACAGATGAGTTCCACATACCAGTATAGATATGCATCTTAGTAAACTAGATTGATTAAAAAAAGAGAAAAAAAGAAGAGTTCATTGAGGAAGAAGACTGTTTTGGCCGATTTGCAGTCAAAAGTTGGTTAAAAAATTAAACTGTAAAAAAATACTTTTAAAATCTGCTAAATATTTACTAACCGTTTTTGGGCTAAAATTTCAGAAATTGATAACAAATCCAACATAAATTAGATATACATGTGAAAGGATATAGAAGATATTGTAGATGTTATATTCTGCTAATAGTAGTTGAAAGATAAAACGGTAGAATGCAAACATTACCAATAATAAAAGTGAGGTTAAAGGGAAGATGGCCTGATCTGCCATCCTTTAGAAAATAGTACAAATATTAGAATGAATATTCTACGATGGTAGATGGAGGCAAATGTGGCATATTACATTATCTAACTCTAGTAGATTATTGTTTTCAGTGGATTCTTCTTTCTAACTAACCGTAGATGGCATATTATATCTTCTAACACTTTTATACCATTTTAAAAATTGTTCTTTCAAAATTAATTTAGAGTAATTCCCTTAGATAGCCTCTTTTAGTTTGTTTATCCCAAAAATAGTTTTTAAGAAGGAAAATGACCAAAATGTTTTTTTTTAAGCTAAAAAATTCATTTATATGCATTTATCTCCCTAGGGTTAACTAATTTGGACTTTAGGGTTTAGAGTTAAGGGGTGGGTTTGGGGTTAGGGTTTCAAATTTCAAAAAAAAAATAAAAAAAATCAAAATTTCAAAAAAAAAAAGTCTATTTTGGTCATTTTATTTTTTGAGGGCTATTTTTGTGACAAAAACTTAAAAAGGGCTATTTAAGAGAATTGCCCATTAATTTATTCACAAATATATTTCTCCTAAGTGGTCATGTATTTAAGATCATTTTTTGTATTTTTCCTTATTTTGGACTTCTCATTCAATTGATATGAATTTTTATAGTGTAAGAGTAGTCATCATCCAAAACTACGAAAAAATTGTTTTGTTCTAAGTGGACAATAGCTAAGATAAGTTGTCCCTTATTAGCAATTTTCTCTTTTTCATATTGGGGTTATGTTAGATAATCTGTCTAAATTTTTTGATAATGACTATATCCTAATGGTAGACTTAGTTAACTAGTGATTTTTTACTAAAATCCATCAACTAATTTTGTTTTTGACAAAAACCCTTAAACTAAATTTTTAACATAAAAATTTAAAGTATTTTTATTTATTAGATTAGACTTTCCTCGAACATACCAATAAAAAACCCGTTGGTGTTGATGAATCTTTAGTTTAGAGATTTTTACGTTAACGAAATTTAATTAAAGGATTTAACACTATAACATAAGAAAAAATATGTTGAAATTTACTTACTCAAATTATAAAACTACTACTTCAAAATATTATGCAAATATACTATTATATTTTTTTAACATGAAATGGTCATTCTATTATTCAAACTAGAGGTGATATGGACAACCATACCGAAATAGAACAACCAACATAACAAAGTTCCCTCTGAAAAGATCTTGCAGTTCTAGTTAGAGAAGTCAAAAGTGCATTTTTCCTTCGAGGGATGTAGGATATCTTGAATGCTTGGAACTGTCTTCAAAGAGTCTTTATCTTATTCAGCTCTTATAAATTTTAGCCATGCATAAGGTTCTTTAATCATGGTGATCAGATCCTTGTAGTCCGTTCAAAAATTATGGCAAGTTGAATGACGTAGCAAACTCTCCATCGCCCAAATCAAGGCTTCTAATTCTGAATGCAAAGCTGACCCCCGTTGCCCTATGTTTCTTGTCCCCCTTAATTGGATTTGTTCAGAAATGTCCTTCTCAACCCATCCGCAGCCAATAGATTAAGAGGTGGAGGTCCAAGATCCTTCCACCAAACATATGTTCTCCAAGCATATGGCTTGTGAATCAGTGTTACTTAACGGTTGTCATGTTGTAGGAACAATCACATTCGCTGAGAACCAACTTGGCATTCTTCTTCTGCATGTCTGATCAATTTTAGGGGATTTTGTCTATCCCTATGAATAGTTTCATTTCGAGCCTTCTAGAAATACCAAATTGTCCATGTATATGGATCTCTATCTAGCTTTAAGTCCTCAATATTGTTCTTTCTCCAAAATAGATAGATCATATTGACATGAACACTCTGTCCCGGGAAAATGTTTGGGCTCGATGCTGTCGCTGATAAAGACCATGCCTGTAAGGCCGGTGGACACTCAAAAATGGCAGGGGTGGCTGACTCATCAGGTTCCCCATATCTAGGAAAATATTATCACATCGCATACGGCGACGTGTCAGGTTCCTTGTCACTGCTACATGTTTGTTGCTCAACTGCCAAATAAGGTGGCACATCTTCTGAGGAGTCTTTATTCTCTAAGCAAAGGTTTAAAAATTGGTGATACTAGGCTGTGAGTAGACATTCTCTTCTTCATTATTTAGGATATTTCATGCCATCCAATATCTAGACTTAACAATAAATTTACCACTTATTGTGAAGCTCCAACAAAACGTATCTTGATGGGTGGTTCGGATTATGGTCAAACTATGAATTAGCGGTATATCCTCTTGGGGAACAAAATTTTCAAGCATATCTCATTCCTTCAATTCCCTTTTGATAAGATCAGTGACTGTCATTCTTGGATGTACCACTAGTGTATTAGGATGTGCTGGCCTTGTTGGTGCTGTAGGAATCCAAGGATCCTCCCACACTTTAACCTCATATCCATAATGAATCTTTTATCTAATCCCTAACAAATAGTAATTGTCTTACCGCTTAAATACTAGTCCATACATAAGAAGAATTATCCATCGAGTTTACTCGCAATGGCGAAGTAAGTGTATAGTATTTTCCACACAAAACCCGAGCTAACATAGAATTTGTAAATAGAACCAGTCACCATAATTTTTTGTGAGGAGTGCCAGATTAAACTCATGGATCATAAGAAATACAATTCCACCATCCTCTTGGTAAACAAACTTTCTGCCATTATAGCATGTGGATTCCTTTTCTAGGTGGATTTAAGCTTCACTAGAAATGTGCAATGACACTCGCAAATCTCTCACATACCTTCAAAGAAAGTAAGAAGCTAGGCATAAGGTAAGACGGAAGTGCTAATGCAATAGATTTGATTAGAACTTCTTTCCCTCCTTTTGATAACCATTATATTTCCATCCATTCACTCTGTTTTGTAATATATCCTTATGAAAGGAAAACAACTTATATTTATATATGCTAATATCTTATGGAATCCTTAAGTATGAACCCATTCCACCATCATTCTGGATTCCAAAAGTATCCTTAATTGTTTGCCTTACATTCCCATAAACTCTCTTACTAAAGAGTTGAGATGATTTGTCAAAGTTAATCCTTTGACCATAAGCTTTCCCATATTTATTTACTACATTCATAACTTCTTCACATTCACGGGGATCTTCCTTACAAAAGAAAATGCTATCATCAACAAAGAGAAGGTGAAATACTGAGGGACTAATGTGTGCCACAAACATCCCAAGTAACTTCCCTTGGTTCTCTGCATGATTAACAAGGTTAACGAGTGCTTCCATGCATAGAATAAATATGATAGGAGACAAAAGATCTCCTTGCCATAGTCCTCTTTCATGAGTAATATTCCATCTTGTCTGACTATTCATGGGTACCTTATACTTGACCAATGATATACATCGCCTAATCCAATTAATCCATGTGGACGAGAACCCCATTTTATGCATTATTGCTCTAATGAATGCTCATTTCATCATTTCATATCCTTTGCTCATATCTGACTTTATTGCCATCATCTTGTTCCTTCCTCTCGGCTTTGTTCCAAGTGCATGAAATATCTCATGTGCAACCATGATATTGTATGTAAATCTGGCTTTATTGGCATGAGACCTTAGATTATCTTATAGCTGACATTACACAAGCTGATTGGTCAGAATTGAGCCATCTCATTAGACTTATATTTTTTTGGGATTAGGTAAATATTTGTGTCATTCAGGTCTTGAGTCATAGTTCCATCAAAAAGAATTTGATTAACCATACAAGTTAAATCTTCCTTCATTATATCTCAGAATTTCTGATAAATAAGTCAGTCATCCCATTTGGTAATGGAGCTTTTATAGGATGCATCGCAAATAATGCTAGCTTAACCTCCCATTTTGTAACGGGAACTGTCAAATCTTCGTTAATCGGCTCTGTGATGGTCGTCTATACATTGTCTAGAGCATCCTCAATTTCCTCAGGATTTGACAATTCAAATATTTGCATGAAATAACTGGTAACAATGGCTACCAGCCCCTCCTCATCCTCAACCATATTTCCCGAGACATCCATTAGGTGCATAATATTGAATATGGAAGATGAGTTTAATGATAGAGAGGTCATAGACCTATATACAAGTACATCGAGAGATAACAAGGAAAGAGTATATAGAGCATTTACATAGGAGTTAATAATATATCAATCAAGTGGATTGTGGAAATATTCTAACATGCCCCCTCAAGATGAAGCACCGGTGGTGATTCCAATCTTGATAGCCAGATCGTTGAAGCGAGCGCGGGAGAGAGGTTTTGTCATAATGCCAGCTAGCTGATCATGGGATGAGACATGTGTAACCCGAACCGTGCGTGACTGAACTTGTTGACGTACAAAGTGATAGTCTAAGGCCAAGTGCTTCATCCTAGAGTGAAAAACTGGATTGGCACTTAAGTATGTTGCACCTTTATTTTCTGAGTAAATGGTAGGAGTTGTTGTGACCTTGATCCCCAGTTCTCGTAGGAGTGATAAGATCCAGCATACTTCTGCAGTTGTTGAAGCAATGGATCTGTACTCAGCTTCAGTAGATAAGCGAGCCACACCAGTTTGTTTCTTAGATGACCATGCGATAGGGTGTTTCCAAAAGTAGACAATGTATGCGCCAGTGGAGGTGTAGTCGTCTCGATTTCCAGCCCAGTCAGCATCTGTAAACGCCTGAAGTGATGGTGTGTTGTTTGACGAGAAGAAGATACCTTTGTGGATAGTGCCAGCTAAGTAACGCAGTATCCGTTTTGCTGTTGTCCAATGTTCACTACGTGGGAAATGCATGAACTGAGAGAGTTTATTGACTGAGTAGGCGACGTCCGGATGTGTAAGAGAGAGAGATATTGGAGACTGCCTATGACAGCACGGTACTCTGTTCCTGATGGTAATGGGTCGCCACTTTGAAGTGTGAGTATTGTGGATGAGCACATTGGTGTTGGCATAGGCTTGGCATCCTACATCTTTGTCTTGTGGAGGAGTTCTGAAATATAACGAGTCTGGGTTAGATAGATACCTCGTGAGTTACGTTGTACCTCCATTCCTAAAAAGTATGACAATTCACCAAAATCTTTTAAGTGAAAAACGAGTTGAGAGAGATTGTATGAAGCGATTAAGGTGATCAGTGTTACTCCTTGTGATGATCAAGTCATCGACGTAAACCAGCATGTAGAGGAGGACGTTGCTGTGATTGTAGACGAAGAGAGAAGCATCGGCCAAAGAGTTGGTGAAGCCGGATTGGAGAAGAAATGTTTTGAGATCATTGTACCATGCTTGAGGAGCTTGCTTAAAGCCATATATGGCTTTGTGTAATTTACATACTGCAGTTGTGTTTGAGGGATCTGCGAACCCCGGGGGTTGAGTCATGAAGACATCGTCTTCAAGTTTGCCTTGCAGAAATGCATTGTTCACATCTAGTTGTCTGAGGGGCCATTGGCGTGAGACAGCAACACTGAGGACTTGTCTGATGGTAGGGGTTTGACAACAGGACTAAAGGTGTCATGAAAATCAATGCCGGGTCGTTGATGAAACCCCTTAGCAACCAGCCGCGCTTTGAATCTGTCTACAGCTCCATTTGGCAATCTTTTTATGGTGAAAATCCACCTGCACCCAACAATATTAGAAGCAATTTCAGGTGTGACCAAAGAATAAGTTTTATTTCGAAATAAAAAATCAATTTCAGCCTGCATTGCAGCCCTACAGCGAGGATCTTTGAGAGCCTGTGCTACTGATGTTGGAATTGTTTCATTTGGATGCTGGACAGTAGCATGGAGATTAAGCTTTTGGACAGGTTTGCGGTTTCTGGTGCTCATCCGTGTTGGTTGTTGTTGTGGTGCCGCAGATAATGTTGTGCCTGTGTTTTCCGCAGTAGGCACCATAAATGAAGTTGTGCC
Organism: Sinapis alba; assembly: GCA_012274485.2. Classification (NCBI taxonomy): domain Eukaryota; kingdom Viridiplantae; phylum Streptophyta; class Magnoliopsida; order Brassicales; family Brassicaceae; genus Sinapis; species Sinapis alba. The sequence goes on from MU105581.1 coordinate 319,461, forward strand.
TGTGTTTTCTGCAGTAGGCTCCATAGGTAATGTTGGTTCAGGTGCCACAGTTTGTTGTGCTGCAGATGGCACTGTGGTTGCAGCATTTCCGTTATGTGGGGCTGCTGGTGGTTGAGCTGTTGGTCCTTGTGGTTGTCGATATATCTGAGTAGGATTTACTGATGAGGTGGTGACTGAGACATCCTCAACTTGAGCAGAACGAGGAGTAGTAAGACTGCCTGCAAAACTGAAAGGAAAAACAGTTTCATGGAATAAAACATGTCGAGATGTGTAAATTCTAGACATGCTGCGATCAAGACAAAAGTATGCGCTCTGCGTAATGGAGTAGCCTAAGAACACACATGGTGTGGAGCGATCGTCAAGCTTGTTAGAGGTGTAAGGCCTGAGCCAAGGGAAACACAGACAACCAAAAACTTTTAGTTTTTCAAAATTTGGATTGCGAGAAAAAAGTTTTTGAAAAGGGGATGTGAGCTGAAGAACTTGTGTGGGCATGCGGTTGATCAAGTACACTTCTGCTGCAAATGAATAGGTCCAATATGACCGGGGCATTGCAGCGTGGGACAGAAGAGATAAGCCAGTTTCAACTATATGTCGATGGCGTCTCTCAGCTAGTCCATTGTGCTCAGGTGTGTGCGGGGTAGTTGTAAAATGAGAAATCCCATGAGTAGCTAGAAAATGCGAAAGACCAATATACTCACCACCATTATCAGAGTATAAGGTCTTAAGTTTGAACTGAAACTTGTTTTCAACCAAAGACCGAAATTTTGTAAAAACATCAAAGACTTGAGATTTTTGTTTCAATGGATACAGCCAAATGTATCTTGTGAAATAATCCACGAAGATGACATAATATTTAAAACCGTCTACTGAAATTGTTGGTGAAGTCCAAACATCAGAGAAAACAATATCAAGAGGATGATTGGATTGCAAGGTTGATGTAGAAAAAGGTAACTTATGCATCTTATTGATAGAACAAGCATTGCAAGGCTTGTTTAGTAAAACATTTGATGAAACCGGTAAATTAAAAGCTGAAATAATGTGTTTTAAAATAGGAAAAGCAGGGTGGCCTAAACGAGAATGCCAATTCGAGAGGTTGGTTTTGGCGGTGGAAGCAAAAGCAAGAGAAGGGTGTGGTGATTTACACGGAGTTGGCCACTCGTATGTGCCGTCCTTAAGCTTGCCTTCCAGTCAAAGAGTCCCTGTTTGAAGGTCTCTAACCTGGTAATAAGTCGGTGTAAACGTCACAGAAACCCCATTAGTTGTACATAGTTGAAAAACAGAAATAAGATTTTTTTTTTCCAGAGATGGAACACATAGAACATTATTAATAAAAAAGGACGAGAATAAGTTGGAGTTGAGAAGGAACCCGTGTGTGATATCTGGAGACCTGAACCGTCTCCGAGCATCACATCATCGTTGCCACTGTATGGTGAATGGAGAGATAGATTTCCGAGATCAGAGGTCATATGGTGCAAAGCACCGGAATCAAGCAACCAAGTAGACGAGTCAAAAAGCATCGCTGGGTTCGCCCTAGGCTGCCATTGTTGTGGTGAGGAATGCCACTGCTGTGGGTAAGGAGATGACTGCCATGACTGAGAAGCTGAGGATCCAAGAACCAGACGAAACTGAGGACAAAACTTGGCACTGTGACCATGAATGCCATACGCTTGGCACTTTCCATGATACTGTCCACGACCTCCACGTTGTTGATTGTTGTTGTGGTAAGGGTTCCGATTATTTGAGTTGTTGTTGGAGCGATACTGCTGATTTCCGCGTGCTTGCTGGTTGTTGTTTGGTCTCCATGGTCGAGTGTCAGTTGCATTTGCCACGATGGGTGCTGGTTGGGGAGTTTCTGCACAAAGAATCATAGCCTCTCTATTGAGTAGACGTTCATGTAGTTCAGAGAACGAGATTGGTTGATCTCTGCCATTAACAGCATCAATCTCTGGTTTATACTCTTCACCAAGTCCTGCAAGGATTTGCTCCATGAGATCCTCAGAGTCCATTGGTTTCCCAAGGAGAGCTAGATCATCAGCCTTAGCTTTGATAGTGCGTACGTATTCCGATATGGTTTTGGTGCCTTTAGTACAAATCTTGATTCTGGTGTTTGAGTTCTCGGATGTGGCCCCGTGTCGGATCACCAAAGGCAGTAGCCAAGAGGCTCCAGATCTCGGCAGATGTGGTGGCACTGGAGACGATGGACTGCACCGGAAGAGAGATGGCTCCTATCATGGCACTGAAGAGGAGACGATCTTGGCGGCGCCAAGCTGCAAACGCAGGATTCACCGCAGTTTGACTACCGTCAGTGATCGTTGCAAGAGGAGCATGATCCGTTTCAGAAAGGAAGGTATGTAACTCATGACCTTCAAGTAGAGCAGTAACATGTTTACTCCACATTAAGTAATTCACGTTGGTGAGTTTGGTGACAGTCGACATATTCACCGAAAGCAACGTGCTTTGAGGGTTTTGAGCATTGAACACAGAAGTTTGTTCAATGGATGCTGGGCTTTCAGTGTTCATGGTGATTTCGCAAGGTTGAACAGAAAAAAAAAAAGAAAAGAGAAAGATGATGCAGAGAAAACATAGAGGAGCGTAGAAGAAGAGAGAAAGGAGGCGCAAAGGAGAGAAAAAATTTAGGTCTAAGGAGTCAATGCTTTGATACCATATTGAATATGGAAGATAAGTTTATTGATAGAGAGGTCATAGACCTATATACAAGTACATCGAGAGATAACAAGAAAAGAGTATATAGAGCATTTACTGAGGAGTTACTAATATATCAATCAAGGGGATTGTGGGAATATTCTAACACATAATTCGATTCTTGGCTCTCCTTTGCTTCTTAAGGCTTTAAAAAATTGAGTTTATATTCTCCCCCGCAAGCAAAGAACTCTGCTCTTTTGTCTCCAGAATATTTCCTCAGCCTTAAGAGCCTCATGAAATTCTTTCAATGCTTATGTTATCTCCTCAGTTGTGGCCTCATCATTTGAAAACAAATTCTCAACTTACTACTTAAGTTTCTAACTTTCTTTTCTGGATTTATGTCATTTTGCCTCCTACATTGGCTTAAAGCTCTGCGGGAGTCGAGATATGCTCCATAATATTTGAATATGTTGGGAGGTTCGATGAGTTTGATCCCTCAAGAATGACTTGCCTAAATTCTTTGTTGTCCAACCAACGCTTATTAAACTTGATTTTTTTTTCTTTGCCTTGATTGGTTTGGAAAAAATATTTGCTAGAACCAAACAATGATTTGATCCCTACAAGCGTAATACTGAGTTGATGAATGAGGGAATTCATCGTGTTAATCTTCATTTCCTACTACTTGTTCTAAACGGCATCGGACCGTTGATCTTCTTCTTTTTCCAACATATGACAATATATTTCTATTAAATGGAAACTCCTACATCCCCAGTCACTCAACATTGACTAAAAGGTAATAGCGAGCTATCAGAGCATCGCCTACCTCCATCCTTTTCATCATTGCCCTATAATTTCATTAAAATTTCCGACATGAACTAATGTTCATTTCTTGTAGTTGAAAAATGCGTAAAAGGTTCTCATACTTGATCTCGTCTCTCTAAAACATGATCTACATAAACAAGTCATAAGGAATTTTATTCCATCAGTGACTGCCTCAATATCAATCATTCTATTATTTGAAAAAATATTAATATGAAGATCATCCGTATATAAAAATGCTAAACCTCCACTTTGTTAAGTGTCTCAATGATAAACAGATGATCAAACCCTAGATCAGTTTGAATGTTTTGCAACAAAAGCTTCTTATTCTTCGTCTCTGAGACGAAAATTAATCTTAGACTATGCTTTAGATGCATCTCTTTTAAGTGTATAACCGTGAGGTCATTTTCATTCCCTCGACACTTCCACCTTATTATCTTCATCGATAAAGATTAAGTGGTTTATAAGTTTTCATTACTCCAATTATGACAAGAAAAATCAACAACATATGATACTAAGAACTCAAATGAGTTCTAATTTATCGTAACTTGGTACAATATGAAAAAGATTCGGTGAGAGAAGAAAAAACATAAATAATTAGCAAAACCGATGTTTAAGAATGAGGTGTTTTTCCTTTGTGGTGAAATGAACTATATTTGTTTTAAAATTTATATTATTATAATAATAATATTTGATATTGTTTTTCAATTATATATTTTTTAATTCAAAATGTTATATTATATAAATTTAATATTTTATTGTGATTAAATATATGCTCTCAAAAGTTTAGGACGAATACATTCATATCCATAACATACTACACAAGTCAAGTACAAGTCGAAAAATTTATTATCTATGCAAAATAAGTTAAGTAGCAAATATAGGAAAAATAACGAGTACTCATTTTGTGCCCAGACTACTACTCGACTCCTCCTTCCATTCTAGAACATGTAGCGGGTACAACGAAGAAAAAATGAAAGTTGGGATAAAAATAGAATAAAGTAATAATAATGGGGTCCAAAAATAAATTCCGAAATCCTAAAATTGCATAAATATAAGCTACCTCTCCCCTGCACAGCCTTGGTCACCTTCCTTCGACGATCTCTGTCTTCCGCCGGAAAAAAATCGCCTTGTAGATCGCCGACGATTACAACGTCAAAACTGATCGTCTGGATCCGTTTAACTAACGAAAAACCATGGCGTTTGAGAAGATCAAGGTTGCAAATCCCATCGTCGAGATGGATGGTGAGATCCCTTTCTCTCTCGCTTTTCTTAGTTCAGATCTTTTCGATGCGAAAATGAAAACTTATTACATTTCAGTTGCCTTGTTTTTATCGAAGTTACGTTGTTTCGTTCTGATCTGATAGCTAGAGTACAAGCATGTATAACTAAACTAGTTTTTATGATAGAAACCGTAGCTCTCCGCTTTGATGATCTAACGAAAAATCTGTCCTCGTTTCAGTGTCAAAAGATTTACATATTGCTGAACTATTTGATCTACATCGAAATAGCTTCCATGTTTGTTTTGAACACTCTCTGAGAATGTCCGGTCAGAAAATTAGACCGGCGTGTTCATTGTTCTGTCTCTTCGTCATAATTTCAGATCAAAGAATGTTTTTTTATAAAAACTTAGCTATTGATTTGTTGACGCTTATGCTAGTTGCTTATTAGTCCTTGATTACAAACGTTTTGTATCTTTCACTCACACACTTTATTCTTCTCCTTGGTCTTGTGTAATAATAGGTGATGAAATGACCCGAGTTATCTGGAAGTCCATTAAGGATAAGGTACGAGAGCGACCTACGCCTTCTGATGTGCGCTCTTCATTTTATTTTTTAATTTCGTTTGCTTGTATGTTTTCAGCTTATTAACCCTTTCGTGGAGTTGGATATCAAGTACTTCGACCTTGGTCTTCCTCACCGTGATGCTACTGATGACAAAGTTACTATTGAAAGTGCTGAAGCCACTAAGAAGTATGTGTTTCTTTCTTACTCTAATAGTGCTTGTACTCGAGGCTAACTTATGTTGCATCTCTGCTATACTGGTGTGGAATATTAATCTTTGATGCTTGTAATTTCGTTTTAGGTATAATGTTGCGATCAAGTGTGCCACCATCACTCCAGGTCTGCTTTAACAGATATATTTATTTTTCTATTGAGTTTCTTTGACAATGGTTTCATTTTACTAAGTATTGATCTTCTCCACTGCAGATGAAGGCCGTGTCACTGAATTTGGCTTGAAGCAGATGTGGAGAAGTCCAAATGGGACCATCAGGAATATTCTGAATGGTAAGACATTCACATTTTGTATGTTTAGCCTGTCACCAGTATCATTCTCTCCGTTGCCTTACACTTTGCTTGTTCCTCACAGGAACTGTTTTTAGAGAACCAATTATCTGCAAAAATGTTCCCAAGCTTGTCCCAGGTAATTATTGACAATGGCCTAGTTGCATTAGCAATTTTATCGCCTAAAGGCTCTGAGGATATGTCTTGTTTTCTCCAGGCTGGACAAAGCCCATCTGCATTGGAAGGCATGCTTTTGGTGATCAGTACCGTGCCACTGATGCTGTAATCAAGGGACCAGGAAAACTGACTATGACTTTTGGTAAAATTTACTACCTTTCAGAGGGTCTCACATTTGGGATGGCACTGTATAATTTTGAAATATCATTCCCTTTTTTTTCTTTCATATTCATTGGTTCTAATAAATTCTACAATGTCTTTGGTTTTCAGAGGGAAAAGATGGCAAAACTGAAACTGAAGTCTTTACATTTACTGGTGAAGGCGGTGTAGCTATGGCCATGTACAACACTGATGAGGTATACTAACAGTAAAATTTACTTGTTCTGTTGGAAATTGGCCTTCCAATCAAGTTATATTTTTTTGTCCTTGTTAATACAGTCCATCCGTGCTTTTGCTGAGGCATCGATGAATACTGCTTATGAGAAAAAGTGGCCTCTTTATCTTAGCACAAAGAACACCATCCTTAAGAAATATGATGGCAGGTATGTGAAAGTTGGTTTCGGTTGTTTTACCATATATCTTTTTGCTCTGTCCATATTTGATTTGGGTTATATTTTCCTACTATGAAGATTCAAAGATATCTTCCAGGAGGTGTATGAAGCCAGCTGGAAGTCAAAGTATGAGGCTGCTGGAATATGGTGAGTCGACTCTTAGTTTTTTTGTTCATCCTTGTCTTGTGTATGTTGGCTTTGATCGAGGAGGATCTAAATGATTTTAACTGGTTAGGTATGAACATCGTCTCATTGATGATATGGTGGCTTACGCTCTTAAGAGCGAGGGAGGCTATGTGTGGGCATGCAAGAACTACGATGGTGATGTCCAAAGTGATTTCCTGGCACAAGGTTTGTGTGATGCTGATAAATGAATATGCCTTGAGCTATAATTTTGTGTTTTTTTTTTTGGTATTCACATAGATTTGTTAGGTTTTTCTTGTTAGCTAATGATTTCTTAAAATGTGTGTAGGGTTCGGGTCACTTGGATTGATGACATCTGTTCTGGTATATAACATGACACATCTCTGTTACATGTTCCCTTTGAGTTGCTGATTCTAAGTTTCTGCTCTTACAACGGTTGTGTTGCCTTGATTAGGTCTGCCCGGATGGAAAGACAATTGAAGCTGAAGCAGCCCATGGAACGGTAACCCGTCACTACAGGGTTCACCAGAAAGGTGGGGAGACCAGTACAAACAGCATAGCCTCCATCTTTGCTTGGACTCGTGGACTTGCACACAGGTAACGAGAAAAGCATCATCCTTCACGGTTAATTATGTTTCTAAAGGAAGATGATTATATAAAACGAATGAAAATATATGTTTGAATAGGGCTAAGTTAGATGACAACTCAAAACTCCTGGAATTTACCGAGAAGCTAGAAGCTGCTTGTGTGGGTACAGTGGAGTCTGGAAAAATGACAAAAGATCTTGCACTCATCATTCACGGCTCTAAGTAAATCACAAAGACTTGTTCTTTCCACGTTTATCATCAAGATTGCTTCAATTGATTTATGATTTGTGTTCTTGTTTTTCCAGGCTCTCAAGGGACACTTACTTGAACACAGAGGAGTTCATCGATGCGGTTGCAGATGAGCTCAAGACAAGACTCGGCGTCAAAGCTTAAGAAGTTTGGGTCAGATCCTCAGTCATAAGTGTCTATCTGGTGGGGTTTGTGAGAGTGGTTGGGATTGGAAGAAAGAAATAAAAGAGAGAACGTTTACTTAATGGGAAAACTGAGAACGAGCTATTTCATCTCCTAGAATATTTTTCAAACACTGTGACATGCTTCCTTTTCTTTTATTTGTCATTGATTTTCGTGACTTTCCATTGATTCGAGTTGATGTTATTCCTTAGTGCACTGCCTATTATACTGGTGTATGTGTATGTCGTGATAAGAAGGTAACAGTGGTCTTCTGATAAGGAGAAACATAATCTTTCCTGGATGGAATGGCATGGAATAACATTCCAAATCCTGGGCAAATGAGAAGGCGAGGCCTCAGATTTTAGCTTTAATTTCAAAACAGAGCTGGAGGACTCTTCTAAATCCGCATTTTGCGTCAAGCCGTCAACAAAGCTAAATACTTTTATAATCTGTACATAGACCTTTATTTTGTACCACAACATTTCATCTATACTATTAAAACAAAATAAGTCCTGTGTTTTTTCCCTTTAATGAAAATGTTAATTTTTCCAAAAAAAAATCCTAAATTTTAAAAGAAAATTTAATTTTCATCAATTGTCTTTTGGTTTTGGTTTTAAAATTATATATACCCATTAATTTAATTAGGGAAAATTGATTTTTAGACCAAAAAAACAGATACATTGTCCCTCTATACTAAACAAAACATTAATTGTCCCATTAGACTAATTATTTTTAAAATGGCAGTATAATTAAAAATCGAAATTATTATTACTAAATAATTATTAATTTATATATTAATTATTTATGTAACCTAAATAATAATAAAAACAACAACTAATTATATAATCAAAATTAAAATTAGTAAACCAATTAGTAAACAATTATAATATAATTATATAATCTAAATAATTTTTTAAAATATTAAAAAAATTAAAATTCAATTTTAAAATTTAAATACAATTAGTAAATAATTATAATATATATAATTAAATTATATAATCTAAATAATTTTATTTTTAAAAACTAACAATTCCAATTATAAAATCGAAATTACAATTGTAAATAATTATAGTATATATTATTTAATGTATTTTTGAAGTAACTAAAAATATATATATATTGACAAAAAAAATATAAATATATATAGAAAATAACACAAAAAAGATAGTGAGGAAGGGCTTAGGACTTCTTTTTTTTGGTGAAAATATTGATTATTTTAGATATGGAAATTGAAATATTCTCAAATATTTTGTTCCTATATTTTCGGAATAGATAAACCTTATCTGTAGAATATGTATTCTACTATATGTAGAATACAATAAATATATTAGAACTCAATTTCTACGGGTTTTAGATTTAAAGTAATGTGTAGATTCTGATTTCTACAAGTTTTAGATTTATAGTAATGTGTAGATTCCGATTTCTACAACTTTTAGAATGACGGATAAAGCGTAGAATGTGTGCATTCCAAAATTTTTTAGATTGTCATTATTTTCGTAGAACCTATATTCTAAAATAGTAGATTCAATGAAAAATGTAGATTGCAGTTTCTACTAATCAGAATACGAATTCTACTTTTTGTAGAACAAAATTTAAAATTATGATTTTAATATTTTTAAAACTATAAAAAATATCACTAAGTTGATATTGGTATTTCATCAGTAGTTATTATTTTTAGATTTTTTTTTTAGTTTGTAAACCTATTTATTTGATTTATTTTTGAAAATATTAAAGGGCATTATAGGCAAAAATGGTGCAAAATAGAAGTTAGCCTAATGGGACAATGTACCTATTTTTTTGGACTAAAAAAATAATTTTCCCTTTAATTTATTGCATCTATGATCCATTAAGAAAATTCATTCCAACAATCATAAATTTAATTTTATTAATAGGATTAAACCCATTGTATGCTTTTTAAATAAAATAAATAAGTTATCTACATTAAAATTGTAATTATATTGATCATTACAAAACTTATAAATTAAAATGCATAACGTAAATACAATGTATTTACTTTATATGAAAATTATATAGTTTATTCAATTTTATGTACTATTATAGAGTATATAAGAAGTTTAATCAATTTTTTAAAAAAATATTATAAGACATTTTGTTTTTTGTTGGGTGAATGATGCCAGGTTCACGAGTTAATGGTGAGTTTTTGAGATTTATCAGATTTTTAATTAATAGGTTTTCATTAAATCTGAATATTGGGAAACATATCAGTTGGTAGAACCTTTGATATAATGCTACATGAAGAATATACGTCACGCTTGATAATATATGGTTATTGGGTTTATCGGGTGGACCACAAATTCCACATCAGATGTATACACACTTTTTATATCTTAATTTATCTATAAACCACATATTTACCCATTAAAAGTGAAATTATTTGTAAAAATAGAATGTTTTATTCGCACCATTTAAATTTAGATGCACTATTAGTCCTCACCATTCAGTTTTGGTTTGAGTATTTTGGTTATTAGTGTTTTGGTTCTAGAAATTTAGGAATTGTTACGGTATTTACAAAGTTTGGTTTGGTTTTGGTTGGGTTATTTTGTTTTTTGGTTGGGTTCAATAGCAAAGTTGGAAATTGACTAATATACAAAAATATGGGTCTGATCCGGTTCTACTTTGATTCTGGTTTTCGGGTAATTACATATTTACAAATAAAAATATTGAACAATTTGGGGTTTCAGTTTAAACATCGGGTCATTTAAGTTGTTTGGATAAAAATATCGGATAATTCGGATAATTTTAATATTTTTTAATAAAAAATTGGGTGATTTTGTTTTCGGATAATTCAGTTTATAATTAGTATTTTTAGAATATTTGGTTATTTATTAAATATATTAAATATTATAAATATATAATTTATATTTTAATAATTCAAGTACTCATTTAATTCTCGGTTCGGTTCCAATTTATTGGTTCTAAAGATATGTGATATGCTTGATTATTTATGAAATTCAGTTCAATTTTGGTTTTATTTTATTTTCAATTTTGATACGGATCGATTCGTAATTCCGGAAAAATGTACCCAAACTTATTCATTATCTTATAAAGAAATTCATTTTTTCAAAAAAATGAATGTAAATTTCGAAAATAAACCCAGATTTTCTAAACTTGGATTAAAATCTAGTTTCTAATTTAAACCTCGAACATGTTCGGTATAACATTTTCAGAAAAGAGAGCATTGCCAGAGCATATGTTTCTTTGTTCCTAAAGAAGGAATCCAAACTTAAGAAACATCCTCAAATAAAGAGGTGATAGATATGATATCTGCCACTATACCAAAGAGTTCACTCGGAACTCGCCCATAGTTGATAGCCTGTATAAGAACGGAGGAATCAGATTCAAAACGCATTTGCTGGATTCTCAGCCCGCTACATTTCTTGACTGCAGATCTCAGCGGCAATCCTTCTGCAATCAGCGGTGTCTGTACTGACAGAGCGCTTGTCTTGGAAGAGTGTTTTTCCTCCTCAAGTCCCACGGTCCAGCCTACTCCTACAATAAAGTTGTAACATTCCGGTTTGAGATATAAGAAAAAACTTAAAAAATTGATTTGACTATTATGTCATCAAAGTGCACTTGCTTTTTCGGAACACATCCATTTAGAACTCCAGAATTAAGTGTGTTTGGCATGGAGTATTGGAAGGATGAATGATCTATCAAAAAGTGAATCACGATACCGTGTGAGTGAGACCAAAGTACGGAGAAAGCTCTTGTGATGATTATAAAGTTAGTAAACAAGATTCTAGAATCTCCGAAAAATTAACGCACCATCCGTCGCACAAAAGTCTTCATCACGCCAGGCAGCATCAACCTGCACCAAAGACCGTGAAACCAACTCAAATCGGATACCAGAGAAGTGTAACCAACTCAAATCGCTTTGTTATGCTTGCTTTTTTTCTCTGAAACCAACTCAAATCGCTAGAAATCCTCTACTTTCACATGTAGTCGTTTAATATATTGAGCGAAATGATAAAATTTCTTAGAGAGACTTAAGATATCACCGGCGCTGGAAACCGTGTACTCGCATCACATTCAACGTTGGTTATTATCTCCTCGAGGTTAGAACGGACTTGTGTTGTGATGTGAATATATTAATCATTTAAAGTTTTTAGAACTTTATTTTGCTAAATTTTTGTCTAAAAGGATATCCATCATTTTTCTAAGGTGAAGAAATGCAAGAGTGTTTTGGGTTTCGTGAGTTTTTAAGTTTTTTTCGATGTGTTTTTATTTCAGTTTTAAGAACACAGTTTACATAGATTTAAGCTTTTATCATTCTAAGGTTAAGTTAATTTTCTAAAATATTGTGGATGCAATTTTGGGAATAATATTTATGTTAATGTTTAAGAGCTTTCTACGAGTGATGAGAATGCAAAACAAACTTAATAACACACAAAAACATGACTACTCTACAGCATGATACCAACTATTCTTACTTGGCGAGTGTTACGGACAAGTAGATTAAGTAATGAAAATCACGATACCAACTATTCTATCACAAATCTCGGGTAGCCTAACTTGTAGGTAGGTTTAAGGTATATATAGTCTCCACAGGAATGCAAATATTTGGTATGCATCCTTCAAATTTATGAATTACTCAATTCTTTCATAAATTATACGAAGAATAACAAGAAGAAGAACCAATAGTTTATCATTAAATAGTCAACTTAGACCGCTTTATTATTATGCCTAATTTATTGTCAGAATCAGGCCAGAGATACACTCTTTACTATCAGATGCAGCGGTTCCACACACACAAATGATAGAGTTTCTTAGAGAGCCTTGAGGATATCATCGGCGCTGGAAACTGTGAACTCGCCGCCAGATTCAACGTTGGCAACAGTGACCTTGAGGTTATCAAGCAACAGAGCAAATCTCCTTGACCTAACACCAAGACCCTTTGACTTGAGGTCAAGCTCAAGTCCAAGAAGCTTCGTGTATTCTCCTGAGCCGTCTGCCACAAACTTCACATGCTTGTTTTCTGGGTATGTCTTCCCCCATGCCTTCATGACAAAAGGATCATTCACTGCGACAAATCAATGCAAAACGATGTCGTGGTTACTATCAGACCAAACATCATATACTTTTGGATATGATAAGAATACACACACTTATAGAGATCATAGAATTTGATTTTACCAACACTCACCACTAAAGCAAATGATCTCGTCAACACCCTTTGACTTCAGCTCCTCTGCTTTCTCAATGAATCCAGGCACATGCTGCATACTAATCCAGAGAAAAATAAAAACACAATTCAACAGATTCATCAGCTTGGAATCAAAACCCAGATCTCGTTCTCCACTGACATATACAACTTATGAGCAACAACTAATTTGAGGATAGACCTGAAAACCCTAATCTCAGAGACAAGATCTCAAAATCGAATAAGTCTCCCAGATCTATTACAAGGAAAAGGTAGTTTGTGGAGAATTTCACCTGCAGGTGGGGGTGAAAGCACCAGGGACACCGAAGAGGATGACCTTCTTACCGGCGGCGAGGGAGTGAACGGAGACAGTCTGTAGCTGATCGTTCTCGTCGAAGAAGGAGATAGATCCGTCAGGTACAACATCACCGACAGCAATAGGAGCCATGGAGGAGGTCGGCGGAAAGGATGTGCAGAAACGTATAAAGAGTTTTGTCGGAAGTGAAAATGAGACGCTGTCTGAAGACTTGTGAGAAGTTGAATATATAGGAGTTTCGGTACCTAATCCCTCTGCCCATCTGTAACTAATTTTAACCATTGACTGATAAGTAAAATTCTATTGGCTGTGACTTTATGATTCTTGACCAATACTCAAAATTAAATATTATTTCAAAAATACAACGATTGTCAAATAATAATTAGAAAAACAATATCTAATAAGAGAAATTAGCTATTAAACCCTTGAACTTTCAAATTAAAGCCAAAAAAATTTTAATTCATGTTTGAACCAAAAAAATCTTCAACTTTCAAATATTGACCATTTTAATTCTCATATTTTGTTGACTATGCCATTTAAGAAATCTGAATAGTCAACTGTTAAAATCGATTAAAAATAAACGTTTATTAACTCTCTAAATAACATCATTTAAAAAACTGATTAAAACATTGATCAAATAACATTTTTATTTATGTAAACGCTAAAATCATCTATTTCGTGAAGTCATAGCCCCAAATCAACTTCATCTTTTTCACTATGGTTTCACGAAAGAGATGCTTTAAGTGTTTACAAAAGCAAAATAAAGTCGTTTAATCAATGTTTTAACTAGTTTTTAAAATAATGTCGTTTAGAGAGTTAATAAACGTTTATTTTTTAATTGGTTTTATTAGTTAACTATTTAGGTTTCTTAAATGGCCGAGTCAACAAAATATGAGAGTTAAAATGACCAATATTTGAAAGTTTGAGATTTTTTTTGGTTCAAACACGAGTTGAAGGTTTTTTGGCTTTAATTTGAAAGTTCAAAGTTTTAATGATTGCTTTCTCTATCTAATAATTGTCATTATTCATTTTAGTATTTTGTCGTCTTTTCTTCTACGTTGGTAATACTAACCGACTTACCACTACTACAAATATACTTTGTTTGAAAATTTGCCAGATATTTGGTTTAGTTGTTTGGTTCAGTGGCCTAGTTTAGTTATATAATTATGTGATATAGAATTACATTTGGTTTACATGTTTGGCTCAAGTTCAACTATATAACTTAATTGAGAATACATAGCTTATTATATACGATAAAATATGAACCTAGATTTACCGTGTCTTGTCATTTTCCTCTTGTCTATATTGTTTTCTTCCTCTTATCTCCATCTTCTTCTTATTCCATTCATGTCCATTTTTTTTTCTACCATCATTTACATCTTCTTCAATATGTTCCGTTATTAAATCCAGAAGAAACAACATTTTCTATCTCATATATCTTTTTCCGAGTTCTACACCGTTAACGCTTTGCACAATTACTCGATTATTTTAAGGCTTACATATTTTTGGCGGTAAGAAATCGGGTTACCGAGTAATGGTCCCGATTACCCTAACTCGCCACGAGCACCAGCCATACACCGTGTTCTCGCCCACTTAATCGATTCGGCGTCCGAAACATGATAAATATACCAATAATATTACTCTTTTATTTTAATATTACGTCCACTTTCTAACTCTTTCTTTTTATTTATCACTTCATATACAATATATAAATAAACATATATATATATATATATATATATATATATATATACTCACCATATAATATATAACACGTTATTAGCACAAATGATCTTGTACCAATAAGGTAATTATCTCGTTGAATATATTTAATTTAATCTTATTATTGTTTCAAATTGATAGGATCTGCCTTATCAGTCTACTTATCGGGATGATAGGTGTTGTCTTCTCTAACTGATTGTTATTGTAGGATATGCCTTCACGATCAGAGGATCACTTGGTAGGCTTTGTCTCCGTGAATATAAAATGGTAGATCTTGCCTCTGAATAATAATAAAAAGAGATTAATATGATAGACTAATTCTCCTTGGTTCATATGGTAGGCTATGCCTCTGATTTTATTTATGTTTTGTATTTAAATTATTCTTTAAAAATTTCCCTTTAAATATTTAAATATGCATCTAAATATGCATTTATTTTTTATTATATTTATATTATTTTTCTATGAATAAAATTATCATGTGGAATTAGATAAGCTCGAAATAACTGTCTTTAATATTACAAGAAATAATTATATGACTTGGACAATAGATGCAAACATGTACCTAAGAGGAAGCGGGCTTTTAGAAACCATTGATAATTCAAAAATGGTGTTGGATGAAAAAAATCAAAAGTCATGATATTTTTACGATACCACATACATGATGGTTTGAAAGATGAACATATTACAAAAGAGGATCATGTGGCTCTTTGGCAATCTTTAAAGAGAGGTTTGATCACCAGAATATGTGATCTTTCTGAAAGTCAAACGTAAGTGAATCCATTTTTGGTTTCAAGACTACAAAAGTGTTAGTAAATATAATTCAGTGATATTCAAAACTACATTAATGATGATGTTATGTGGAGAGAAAATAAGTGATTATGATATAATAGATATAATAGATAAACTTTCTCCACATTTCATCCTGGAAACTCTCTCAACAGTACCAGACGAATATATATACCCACTATTTAGAGCTGATGCAAGTCTTCCTTGTTGCGGAGCAGAATAATCAACTCATGATGTTAAACCACCGTGCTCTTCCCACTGCATCGGCTTTATTTCCTGGAGTGAATGTTGCATCACCCAGTTATAGTAATTGGAAAGGACGAGCACTTGAATGCGGTAGAAATCGATATTGTGATCGTGGAAGAGGATGAAGAATAAGATTATGTCCTTATGATGAAAGAACTAATGAAAACTTTCACGAAAATGAAAGTGGTTGAGATGTTAGAAAGCAAACTGAAAATGTTTACCACAGATGCGGCATGAATGGGCATTGGGTACATATATGTCATACCAAAACATTTAGATGATCTGTATTGAGAATTCCAAAAGGAAAAATAGAAATGAAATGAAACAAACTTCATATATGATAAACCCAAGCCATAATTTCATGGGTTGAATGATGATGATCATCTCGACGTTTCAGATTTTATGGTTGATCCAGAGAGTATCAATGTATAATGAGTTGATGTATATAATGGTTATCTTCCTAAAGAAGATAACATTTTCTATTTTATATTATATTTGCAGTTTTTTTTATAAATTAAATATTATGTTTAATATTTATATTATTGCATATTTTGTGAGTTAAAATAAAAAGATGTAAGTTTTTGAGATTCAGGCTGAAGATATATATTTGGCAAATAGTGCTTTATCATAAATGCTTACTAAAGGTAACATATATCTCTTTTCTCTCAAAATAAATGTTACTTTGAAAATTATAAATATAATATTTGGTAAATGTAAAAATTATTGGCTCTAAAGAGCTTATGAAGGAAATACATGCATAAGAAAAGGATGCAAAACTCTTTAAGGCAAGAATTCAACACCCCATTGATGTGCGGTACATCTGGAAGCCAAGGAATGACAAACTCTTTACTGGGAAGGTCATCTGCCTGATTGATACGCTCCAACTAGATTCCCTCTAGGCGGAAATTTGGAAAAAGGCTAACCAAAAGGAATAGGAAGTGGATGAGGATCACAACTATCATCATACTACATCTGCTGAGACAATACCCCCTTGGATCCCTCGAATCCCGACTTATCAATGCTTCATGGATCGGTAATGGCAATGTTAGTGGCCTAGGTGAAGCATGCAACAGAAGCCTCTCGGTCTTACACACTAAAATGGAGGGATTACATTGGGTAGCCTCATGTATGAGAGATATGAGGATCCCATCGATCCGCTTCGAGACTGATTGCTCTGACCACGAACCTGGCATACTGGCCAGCTTTTGCTTCAGAGATTGATGATTTCCAAAGTTTACAAGATAAATTTGAGAGCGTGAGCCTGTTTCATATTTCCCGGAGCAAAAATGGTTGGGTAGACCAACTTGCGAAAGAGGCTAGGACCAAAGGTTTTATCTTCTCCCATATAGATCAAACACATTTAGATGGAAATGCTATGCGAGGACGTCTCATCTGACCAAAACTTGGTCTAATTAAATGGGCACCTAGAAAAAAAGATGCAAAAGTGTATATAGTTGTCTAGTCATCATATCCAATAATTTTATCGACATTATTGTAAATGTTGAAAAATTGAAGTTTTTCACATTTATCATATCTTAAAGAAAATAAAGAAAACCATCATGAAAGATGAATCATCAAACAAGTTTATTGGATGTGCTTTTTTCAAGAAGACCCAAATCAGGATCCCACACAAAAGGATCTGAAACATAATTTATGACCCGAAATGGGTAACTAAACATGTTACTGGTTGTAAGAATCTTTATGATGAATCCTAGAGTGGCATCTTATTTTTTTTGGAAGCAGTGTCACATGCATGTGATATGAGCACTATGCCTACGCTTGCTCCTCTCATGTTGCTAGATCTATCTATATAAAGTTTCCATTATCCTTCTTGGTTATTGTCCTTGCAGATTTGTACTTCTTCATCTACCGCAGAGAGCATAACTGAAGCGAACTCTACCACGAAGTCGGCTACTACATGTGACTTAATGGCTCTTGAATGCATGAATATTAAATCATATCTCTGATTTCTACTATCCACTTGGTTAATCATTCATATACTTCTTGCTTGTGGAGTACTGCTTTTATGGATAATTATGTTACTACCAAGATTAGATGATCCTAGAAGTATTTGTAACTTTCTGGCTGCTACGACTAAAGCCAAAAGCCTCTAAGTCGATGTATCTTGTTTCTACATACCTGAATGATTTACTAACATAGTACACATTTTACTGTTTGCTACCTTCCTTTCTCACCAAGACGGCTCTCACTGCGTGCTCAGGTACTGCCAAGTAGAGTAGAATTACTTCTCCGTTTTGCGACTGATAGCAGGAGAGGTGTAGTAACATATTCATTTAGCTTGATAAGAGAAGATTCACATTTATTATTCCAGGTGAAGTCTTTTGGGTTTTTCATAGATTCAAAGAAGTCCTGAGACTTTTCGAATAGCCGCAATATAAACATACTCAAGACAGCCATCCTTCATGTTTGTTTATAAATTTCTTTGGGGGTTTTGTTGTGAGGGAATCACAAGGATTGCTTTAATCTTCTTGGGATTGGCGTAGATGCCATATTACATGACATTATAACCCATGATTTTTCCAAAACTCAGTCCAAATGCACATTTGGAAGGATTAAGCTTCTTGTTGTACTTACTTAATGTTGAGAATGCCTGCTACAAGTGAGCAATATTTTCATATGTCTAGTGATTTCACGAGCATGTCGATGATACATACTTCCATGATCAGAAAACTTTTCTCAGTAATATCATATTCACCTGTCTTTGGTTGGTTAATAAAATATTCTTAAGGCCGAAAAACATGACCTTATAGCAGTATATGCCTCTTTATGCCACAAAGGGCGTTTTCTCCTAGAAGCATGGGTGCATGAGTATTTTCTTGTACCAAGAAAAGACATCCATGAAGCTCATCAGCTGATGTCTTGTCGTGGCATTGACCAGCTTGATGATATGAGGCAGGGGAAAAATATTTTGGGCATGATTTGTTGAGATATGTAAAGTTTATGTAAACTCACCAATTTCTATTTTTCTTGTGTACAACCACGACATTTTCTATCATGTATGGTTATTGCATCTCCCTTATGAACCCATCGTCCAATAATTTTCTAATCTCATTGTTTATTAAGGCATCTCGCTATGGAGAGAGTTTTCACATTTTGTGTCTTACTGACAGATGTTGAGGATCAACTTTCAACTTGTTGATTATACCATGCATATCCAAATGTGACTAGACAGAGTAGTCAAGTTTGACAGAATGAATTTTATAAGCCTCTGTTGTAGGGCGTATTGCAGTTTGGAGCATGTCATAATGTTTATATTAGGCTCTCTTTCCTGAAAGGGCCCATATCGAGTTGTTCAACATATGGCTCCTTAGTGTTGGAAGCCCGAGGTGCCAGCTATAATTGCTATAAGACCGCAGTCTTTCCTTTCAGAGTTACTTGGTAATAAGAGTGACAGTGCTCCTGGTCTCCTTTTATTTCCTTGATTCCCAAGGGGTAAGAAATTTAACTCCATGATGTAGGGTGGAAGGTATTGCTCCCATGTTGTGTATTTATGGATGTTACACTAACATGTTGTTGGAAAAGGCACAACTACTACCATGAATTTAGTTGACATGTTCATTCCTTCGTATATAGGAAGAACTACTTCATATACGGTCTACTTGAACTCTTGTTAAAGCCTACTAATGGTGTGGCTTTCTGGGCCAAAGCCTCTTTTTAGATTCCTTGGTCATTATAGGCATCCAGGAAAATTATATTCGCGCCAGACAAAAATCGCCACCATGCGAGATACGACCATGGCGTCATGGTGCGGAGCTATGGATTTCTCCTTCTCCTCGGTTGTGAAGCTTATTGCATCAATTTATATGTTTTTTCTTGGATTCTCGGTTGTCTCAACCATTCTTAACGCCTTTAGTGCTATTTTTGGCAGCAACATGTGTAATGCCGCTGACTTATGAGCCTACTGATATGGCATTGATCACCCTATTATTGCGTGGTGGTGAAGCATAAGTAATTCAAGCCAGAAAATTGTTTTCTTCCTTGTTATTCATTAGGATATTGGATATGTTCGAGAGGAATTCTCAGAAGTATCTCTTTCTAGTAACTCATTAGCATCCATCTTTGACAAGATTCACTCTTCCATTTTTTTACCATGGTCATTATGGAACTCACATAATTTGTTTATATTTCAGTATGTTTTTGGTTCTTGCATCTTTAAGGCCACTTGACCTAGGGTCCATCTACCTCAGGACTTTGACCAGTTCAGACGTTGGTATGGAGATGTTAGAGATGTTTGGTTGTGTTGTTATTGTCATTCCTTCATCTTTTTCTATTGGTCGATGATGATATCTCTTGTTAAGCATGACTTCTGGTTCTTTGCATGACTTATGATAGAGTTTATCATCTTTGATGAAATTTCTCATTGATCATTCGGTCCTAGTAGTTTTCAGAGTGCATCATAAATAAGGCCTTCCACACCTCCTCCTATGTCGCTGCCTTCATTTGTTTTGTTACCGTTGATAATATTTCCTGTAAAAACTCTTCAAATTCCACAGGAGATGTATATGTAAATTGAGTCGCTTACATATTTGGTCACTTTTCTATCTTTCTTTACATGTAAGAGCACTTTGTGCTTGTGAGGCACAATCATAAAAAACGATGAGTAAATGAGACAAAAATGTCCTTGTGTTTGTAGTTGGCTTAGTTTCACCGATATCAAGAGAGAAAAAGACATGGTCAATTCCATTAGTAATTGGTTAATGAAGCAAATTAGTTTTTTTTTCTCTTTTTATCCTTAATGTATAATTTTTTATTTTTTGTATTTGTAATTTTTTTTTAAAAAAAATTCGTTTATATTTTTTTATTTGTTGCTTAAAATTAGTTATTCTTTTTTCTATAATTTGAAATCCATTTGATTTAATATAGTAAAAAGAATTATATGAATAAACTATAAGCGGATATGATTTGGATGGACATGTTTTAGTTATATGGTTAACGAACAATATTTTGATGGATAAATTTTTGTGGACAGAAGATATATGGATGGGAAAATTATGGTTGAGACAACTTGTAAGATTTTGATTATTAGATTTGTTTAAAATGATGATATATGACACATATTTATAGTAATTTACAAGGGGTAGAAATTTTTTAATTTGTGTATACAATTAAAAAAGAAACAAAAATATATTAGGAAGAGTAATTTTTAAAAAATCTAAGTAGGTAAGGAATGTGGACATAAGATTAATGGATGAAAAAATTGTGGATGAAAGAGTTTTTTTGGTTAACTAAAATTTGGAGATAAAAAAGGTAGTTGAGACAATAGTGATAGTGACATATTAGTGTGGACAAATTATGTATAAGTATTTTTATTGTACAAATACATATGATTATAAGAAGATTGAAGACAAGCTTGTGCGAGAAAGTGGTGGAATGATGGGTTGTGGATGGGCAAGTTATGAACACATATTTCTCACAGACAAGGACATGCTTTTACCTTTTTTATCTCTTTGCTTTGAGTGAAATCAAGCTGGCTAGGATTGACTTCATATTGTGGAATCTTACGAGCAGTCTTTGTGTGCAGTAGAGCCATCTGAAACATACATATATGTTCTCCTAGTAAGCCTAAGACTGTTAACAAGGAAAATTGAAAATTCAAGTTGGAAACTGATATGAACCTTTGTGAAAGAACTAGGAAATTTAGGCCAACTTTCCTCCTAACCCTAAGCTCTGTTGGAGTGAATTCAAATTTGTATGAACCTTAAGCTAAATCTTCTTGTCCTTTCATGTGAAAACAAAGGTTCATATCAAGATCCTTATGTTGAAAAAGTATGCACTACCAAACCCAATCATCTTCCATTTATCAAACTTAGGCTTCTGGTATGAATACATATGAACAAAACTTTTCCAACCGAAGGCGGCGTTTCCTTACTGGCACAATCGTTAGCTAACCAAAACACTTTGAATAAAAAATGATATACCTCATCGTCGAGAGTATGGTCAAGGCCCATGGATGCTCTGATTCTCCAATCATAATCATCATCATCAAAATCCACATTATCACCTTCCTTCCCTCGAACGGCTTCCGAGCTTTGGTGCTCGAGATCCTCAGATGTATCAGAATCTCGTCAAACAATGACGTAAGATCGATGAGCCTCGTCAAAATCAGGATCGTCTACTTGATCGATGTAAGAACAAAAATAAATCTTGGATCTTTCGATGTCAATGGCGAGATCATGTGCTTTATGAGAAAGGACGTGACTTGAACAAAGATATCAAACGACATATCAAACAATTGTCGAGTCTCTTGTAATGAACAGAGCAATCAATGCATCTGGGTATCTCTGTTTTTTGAAATTGATCTTGATTCTTCTATAGTTGAAGCATTTGGGTATCTCTGTTTCTCTTTTTCCCAGAAATAAAAATTCCTCACTTCAAACCTGATTAACAGGAGAAAAGCGATAGAATACTTTGAAGATTTTTTGAGAATGGATTCAGTTAGTCAAATCTGGAACAGAGAAAAAAGGGAAAGAAAATTGAAACACAAAAAATGATTTTTTTTTTCCAGGGAAAACCAAATCAAACCCTAACTGTATTTTTCCCACTTCCATCTCTCTTGTCACCTTTTCTGGGAAAGTTTGATACTTGTTTCTTCGTTGTGATCTCTGAAAATGAGATAGAAAAGAATACATATAGAATCTGAGCCATTCAGATATTGTGAATCACTTTAATTCAAATTTGAATATGACGGTTATCTTTCTAATCCAACTAATAGGCTATAGCCATTAACACTATCACTAAATTAAGAAAGTATACATAGTTAGGTAAGAAGGTAATGAGAGAGATAGAAAGAAAGTTGTTTCAAGGGTGTAATAGACAATAAACAACCTAAAAATATGTGGCAAGTAGAATGTCTCTTTTATTAATACTAGGTGTTTGCCCGCGATTTCGCGGATGATAATATTATAAGAAAAGTACATGTCATGTTTATAATGTTATAATTGTTGAATAATAATTAGAAATATTTAAATTTTAGAATTTAATAGTTTGATAATCAAAAATTTCAATATCTATTTTTAGAAGAGCTATGAAATTTTGAGATAGTTTAACAAAATAAATATAAGTCATTAAACCATTTTTCTTAAATACAAGTATTATTACAATTGGTTCAAGTAATTGGTTGTAAATTGCTTTTAGTTTATTTTAACATGTGAAAAACAAAAACATTTTAGCCATACAAAATGTATTTTGTGTAGTTCCAAGAAGATGGTTAGAGACGTTTATAGCTCTGGCATCTTCGTTGATGATTAATTAGTTTTATTTATGTTTCTTTTATTTGTTTGATTGTTTTCAATTTATTTTAAATTTAAAAAAAAATAATTGTTTTATGTGTTTCTTTAAGAGATTTGGCAAAAGAAAAGTTTCAGATATATGACTAAAAACTCAATTTTATTTATATATATGAGTTAAATAATAAACAGTATGTAAATCAAAAGTTCGCAGATAATTGATTGTAAAACTAATTTATATATTAGCACAGGAAAAAAATCTAAAATATCAACTATTGAAATATAAGA
Source organism: Sinapis alba (assembly GCA_012274485.2). NCBI lineage: Eukaryota > Viridiplantae > Streptophyta > Magnoliopsida > Brassicales > Brassicaceae > Sinapis > Sinapis alba. Next base: position 342,844 of record MU105581.1, read on the forward strand.
TTTCACCTATGAGCGTATATGTAACAAAAAATCACTTAAGTAATTTATATTTTAATATATAAAGAAATAGTGTGTTATAATTTTATATGATTTAAATGACTTATTTTTTAAGCATGATAACCATAAGTCACTTAAATTACTTCTATTTTAATAGATAAGATAAAAGTGTAAGATAATTCTATATGATTTATAAATCATTATAATAAACATTTTAGATATCTTATTTTAAAATATTTATTTATATTTCTTATTTTAGATTTATTTATTTAGATTTCCTATTTTAAAATATTTTTATTGTAATATAAGAAAAATATTTAAATTTAGTGTATAAACATTAATATTTAAATTTCTTTATTAATATTTTTTATTTTAAAATATTTTTATTGTAATATAAGAAAAATATTTGATTTTAGTGTATAAACATTAATTTTTTATTTTTTAAAATGTGACATTTATATTAGTTTTATTATATTATTTGGTGTATATAATATATATTGCATAGAATTTAAATGTGGTTTTAGATATAATATTACTAAATCTTATAAAAAATATATTAAGTGTTAAAAATGTAAAATTTCAATTGTGAATATGAAACAAACAATATAACAATAGGGTCTTACTTATATAAAATATGTATACATATAAATTATTAATTTATAGTTTTAACGATCAGGTCACACCCGACATTGATGATGATTTGGGACCATATGTTTATATAGAATTTTCTAAAATAATATTATCTTATTGTTTTATTGTTTTGTGTCAAATTTTGAACCGGCCTAAATTTGGTCTGGGAAAATTTATTAATTTATGAAGATTATTAATTTATAGAGGTTCTACTATATATTCTTTATATAATTATGCAATTAGCCACCATAAATTATTATTTGTAATATTACCTTGTGTTTTTTGTTAACTTAATTAATTGATTCTAGAGTTTTCTTTTATTTTTAGATTTGATTAAAATAAATACTTAATAAAAGTCATCAACCAATCAAATTATAACAATTTTTTGAAACTTTACCTATGATCGACACATCAGCAGAAGTCACTAAAGTAAATTCTCAATTAATATATAGGAGAATTGGAAAGACAAATTGTGCCTATTGATGTAAATTTCTCATGTAAATTACTCCTCAAAATAGCTAACTATCACTTTTTCATTTGTTTGTAACCTATTGATCGCCTAGTCATGTAAACCAATAATCATGTTCCTAGTTCTTCTTTGCTTAGTTAATGCATAATAGAATTTTGAATTGGAGTCACGTACTGTGTACAACATGTTCCTGGTTTTTGTTGCTTCTAATACAGTTCCTCAACTTTATATGCCACATGTTATTTTCTTGTACTTCTTCAAATGCTCTATGTAGTTCTTCTATTTTTCATTCTCATATGGTAGATTATGTTTCATCCACTTAGATATCTCTCAGTTAGATGAAGGTCATACGATAGGATGCGGCAATAAGTATAACAAGAGGATCCATGGATAAAGCCAGAAAAGTTTCTTTCTAATTGTAACTAAATCTCTCATGTCTGCAATTCATCAACTTCTTAACGGAATTTGGGTTATTATGTTCTCTTGTTAGTTCTTATCTTGTAGTTATTGAGTCAAGTATTTCATATAGAACTATCTATAGTTTATCAAAAAGAAACTATCATTTTTTCTTATGATTTTAGCTTCACTATTTACCACCAAAGATCTATGATCTGACCCATGTTCCCTAAATACTCAGTAAATGAGCATGGAAAAGAATTATAACATTCTCATCTGGTAATACCATATCCAATTTAAATCTAATTCTTTTGTTTCCTCTTCACAGCCAAGATATTGTATTTTCCAAATAAATTAATTCAAAAAATCTACACTTTTTTATCATATTATTAAACGATATAAACGTACATGTATGCCTCAAGGCTCCTCTATGATTTTCGTAATTGTTAGTAATCTTGTTTAAGTTACCAATAACAAACGAGGAATCTTTCTATTGCAATCCATATTTTGTTAATTGTTCTCAGCTTGATCCCTCTGTTTTAGAACCATATTTTCATATACAAATAAGAGATAAGTTGTCTTTGCTTGAATTTCCGTTTCAGTATCGATCATCGTATTACTTGAATAAATAACATTTACATTGTAATCATTTGGGGAATAAAAACTAATTTTCCATTTTAATCCATTCAAATTTATAAGTCAAAAACACCAATTTATTTCTTAAATTTTCCAGTTAAGAAAATTTATTAGGTTCGATAAAATTATTATATAAGATATTTACCTTTGGAGAAGTTTTTCCAAGATTCCTCTTTGGATTTGTCTTTTCAATGCTATTTATTTGATTTCCTTGGAAATCTTGATTCAAAAACAGATTAGCAAGTGTTTTTCTTGTTTTTCAAAAACGTACTCCCTCTGTTTCATATTACTTGTCGTTCTAGGTTTATGCACACATATTAAGAAAACATATGATTTTATATATTTTCAAAATAAAAACACAATTACCTATACACCTAACCATATTTCAACCAATAGAAAACTAAAGTGGAGAATCTTATTAATGAATTTTGCATTGAAACTCTAAAACAACACTTATTTTGAAACAATTTTTTTTCTCTACAACTACAAGTAATATGATACGGAGGGAGTATAAAACATTACAAGACAAGTACATATGCATCATGTTATTAAGGCACAACACAAATTATCTAAAACAAATATAAAAATCCATCTAAAGATGATCTTGCAAATGGGAATCTCTACTTTAGACATTCATTTCCTCGTTTTTTGGGACAGTAGGCATTGATTTTCCCGTTATTTTATATTTTTACTCACTTATTTTCAGTTTGTAAAATCACCTTTAGATGGCCTTAGATCTATGTTTTAGACACCAATCCCTCTCTCTCTCTTCGCTTCCATGTTCTCTCTCACAGTATCTTTCACAGGATGAAAGAGAGATGGGCTAATAACCTTTTGTTATTTTTTGTTTTGAGCTTTTCGATCTGTAGATTGATACTAGTCTTCCGCATAGTTGGATAGTTCCTTCGCATGGCGATTTTTGTTTTCTCGTTTAGACAATTTTTTTTTTGTTTTGTCAAATCAAACTCGATTTGTTTCTTCATGTTCTTATCTTTTTTGAGTTAATTTGATTTTTGTTGTGTTTTAAATCCTAATCCGGTCTCTCCTTCTTTGAATTAAAACTATTCTAATTGATTTTGAAGGGTTCTCATTTTCTCGATAGATATGATTGATCTCTAACTCAGTTAAGGAATCAATCTTCACTCAAATAGTATGGTGGATTATCCTTGCGAGTTTGAGAATAGGTTGTTTGATTAAGAGTAGGAGGAATGATGCAAACTCAAATTAGCTAGAGTTTTCTTCTTGAAAGCGTTATGGCGAGGCTCTACGTCAACCTCTTTGAAGATTTTCATCACTAGACTTTATCTCTACCGAGTAAAAAAAAGAAACTGGTAAAATCAACGGCGAGCACGGGAAGGAGGAGTGGGCAAGTGATTCAACTAATCAAAAAACGAGATCGAGGGTCATTGGTCTGGTAAGAATTTCAGCGTAACCCACGATGCTCACTCTTCGGGTCCAGAATGGTTGGCTGCCACATCAAGAATACATGTCAATCAGACGACAATTTTTATTCATTAAGAAACACGTGTTTTTCTTCATCCTTATCTATTGTAAAGAGTCATTTACATCCAGAGTCAGTTTACACTTATTTATTACACTCAGAAGCAGTTTCCACTACTAGAACAGTTTTTGGGTGAAAAGACTCAACTTAACCTTCAAAAAGCGTAACCAGTGTTTTAGGATTTAATCAGCTTTAATAAGTGGTGGACCCGCTCTGAGGTTTAACCAAATTTAATAAGACGGACGTGAAAGTTTATTTTTTACTTTTCGTAACATTTACCAAGGAAGATAAAACAACTGAGAAATCGACGAAGAAGAAAGGTGACGAAAAAGAAAGGTGACGAAGACGAGATAATTTCAGTGAATTTTCTGGAGAAGAATGTCGAGGAGGTGGCGCCGGCGTGGGAAAGAGAAGGACGACAGTAAGTTTCCCGACTTTAGTTTTCTTTTTGTAAATTTTTGGAGCGTTTAAATCTCATTCTTTAGTTTTTTTCTAGGCACAAACGACGTAGATGGCTTGTGAAATCAATGGAAGCTTATATGCGTCCTCTCTTTTCGCTTCCCATGTATGTGATGAAATGGAGATACATCGAAATCGGTTGAGAATATTCTTTTATCATCACCATCAGATCACCTTCTTGGAGTTGCAAGGATAGTCGTGACCGGTTCGAGCTTCTACGATGCAGCTCTCCTTCGTCACGAAAGCTCGATGAGCAACAATGGCCACTTTTGCCTTTATTTCACATTTGGTCCCTTGACTCTTGAGTATATTCATTTCTGCCCCAAAAGTTTCTGATTTGCAAATATATTTCTTTCAGATTGACTCCTCGCTTTTTAATTGTACATATCAGACCTTTCAAATAACACATGTACACTACCATATTTGTTCTACACGTGTACGCCACCAATCTTTAATGTACACATATATACTAACAAATGTACACAGCTTTACAATATGATGGACATGTAACATGTATCTCAAACGTATGTGTACATATAAATATCTGTTAAAATATAATTTATATATTTTACATGTTAGCCCTTGTCGATAGTCAAAAACATATGTGTACATTTAAATTTCTTTTGAAAGTATATATGTTAAAACATGCAAACACCTTCAGATGTGTTTAAAACAGAAAGAAAGCCTTCCAAGACCTAGCTTTCAATGCATAACCATGTGTGTCTGTGAAAAATTTTCTGCAAATCTCATCTCATCGATTTGTTTCAATATGAGAGCATTCTTCCATATAGAAAGATTATTATTTTATGTACAATGTGATTTTGTACACCCATATCGACACGCGTACATAAATAAAGTTTGCATGTTAGTCTATTATCCATATCGTGTACAATATGATTTTGTACACCCATACTCGCATATACACCGGTGTATGTTAGTCGGTTATCCATATTCATATGTGTTAATTCTCATGTGTGCCTGTGAAAAAATTTCTGCAGATCTCGTCCCATCGATTTGTTTCAATATGAGAGCATTCTTCCATGTAGAAAGATTATTGTTTTCTGTACAATGTGCTTTTGTACACCCATATCGTGTACACGCGTACATAAATAAAATGTGTATGTTGGTCTGTTATCCATATCGTGTATAATGTGATTTTGTACACCCATACTCACATGCACACCGTTGTATGTTAGTATGTTATCCATATCCGTATGTGTTATCTCCCATGTGTACATAAATAAAATTTCATATTTTAATGATGTACATATGTACACGTCTCAATAAATGATCTTCATAAATTAAACACATATATGTACATAATTAAATGTATTGAAAAATAAATTAAATGAACTAAACTCAAAGCTAAAAATTATTAGATATGAATAACACACAAAAGTATGTGTACACCTATTGTCGTGTACATCATCTTCAGTTTTATTTGATTTATTTTATTATGTATTTTGGTATTTTAGTAAAAGAAACGTCAATCCACCTATATGTATACAACATCTTTATATACATTGGTTCATTTTGGATGTACACATGGACACATTGCAAAATATACACAAAATGACCTACAAATTTGTTGATTGTTTATTCTAGTATATCTTCATAATTGCACGGATGATACTTGATCTTTTGATTTCTTTAATTTTTTCCTCCAAAATTACAAAATGCATTATAAAATAAATTATAAAATGAATTAAACAAACTAAAATTGAAAATGTAAAAATCATTAGATGTGATTAACACACAAAACTATATGTGCACCTATTGTCATGTACGTCATCTTCAGTTTGATTTTTATTATGTATTTTTAGTATTTTTTAGTATGCAACCACCAATCCACCTATATGTGTACAACTTCTTCATATTTGTTAAAATAACACAACAACATGCTAAGATTTTCCAAATGAATAAATGAAACCGTTAATTTAAAAGGCATTTAGCATGTACACTATACCATGTAGACTATTTTTTTAATCCACATATACAATGATTCACATTTACATCAATTAACTTGTACAATATACATTTTAAACTTATTTACAATGATACATATTTACATATGATTTTCAAGAATAACAACATTGATATTTTATGATTTTAATGATTTTGAATATTTTGTGTTAATTCAATTTAGTCATTTTAAATTATATTTAGGTGTATATATTGCATATGTGTATTTATTTGCATATAACAAGGGCTAAAATGAAAATTTAAAAGTTTGAAGGTGAACTTAAGAAATAGTCTGTATGTTTAAAAAATATTGGGATCAAAATTGAAATGAAATAAAAGTTCAAAGACTGGATATGTAAGAAATGTTAAAGTTAACCATTGTTGCTCTTGAGCTTTTCATGCCAGTTAGAGATGGCACGAAAGAAGGACGAAGATTACGGCGATGATGAATCACAATGATAAAAGAGGAGCAGAGACACAACACATAGGATTGAGCCACATTGAGAACGTGATAGACCAGTAATTATTGTCGTTGACGAAAATGAACGTGACAGCTTGGAGATCGAGTTTGGTTGAGGCTCGCCTACAGATTTGAAGCAATAACATAGTATGGCGACGTGAGAAAACATATACATCTTGATTGAAGCTTGAATCAATCACAATATTGACGTCGTTGTATACATCATGATTATACAACCATCAGAGATATAACTTGACATATTTCAAAAAATAGATTGAATAATAAAAATACCGATTATAAACATATTTTCTTAAAAAAAAAGTTCATGAAAAACAACATTTATTTACAGAAAAGAGAAAAAAACTTAAGAAGAAAAAACGAAGAAGAAGATCAAAAAAAATATATAGGATCCACTTTATTTTGTTTGCTATGAAAATAAATCTCATATAAATAAGATATTAAATAAATTAAGTTGATATCAATTGGTTACACGCTTATTTAATTAGTTTATAACTAGAAAATGAATTTGGCTAGAAAAAAATTAGCTTAATAACACAAATTGATCCATTATGTAATAAATAATTTGAAACTGTCATATTTTCAATCATATGGTGTAATTCTTTCTATTGTAAATGGGAATTTCTTAGATAACTAGTAAATAAAATATTCCAGAAACACATTTCAAAAGAGACCCTAGAAGAACTTCGTCCGAGATAATGGCAGCGGTGCTGGCTTTTGGAGCGATACAGATAGCGAGGGAGACCTAGCGAGCTATCTCGGCGCTCCCATTACTCTAATTCGTATTGGTGGCAGTGTTAACAGTGTCCGGCGAGAGATGAGAGACTATAAGCCCATACAATTCCCATAAGATGCTTACCTACACAATTCCTATAAGATGCCTACCTACAAGAACAATCTTATATACTAAGACTGTTAACAACAAACCCTATATCTTCGTCCAAGTTTCTTACTCAGCTTTCTTAAGACTTCACATAACCAACACGTTACTTTTCTTTTTCCCATGTTTCAGTTGAATGGTAGATATGCAGGACTTACCAGTGTTAATAAAGAGAACCATGAGCAAAGATAAGACATTTGTGTACCAACAACAAAGAAACAAAACATGACTCTTTAGAGAATGTCCCCAAGACCAAACAAACCAAAACCCATAAAGCAAGCTTTCTTTGTTCCAATTATATTATCCCATAATTAAGAAACTTTTGCTCTTCTTCCCGAGTGATAATGATGAAACAGGCGCCAGGCAATCGAAACTGTATTTCCTCAAAAAGCTCTTATAATCTACATGAAGTCAAAATCGTCCATGGCATCATACGGACCAGCTACTAGATCGTCATCGGCCTTATCTACAATAAGTTGTTTCTTCTTCCCACCTGATGAAGCAAACGAGAAAAAACATTTAGTAATCACAAAAATGTATCCAAGTATAAACTGATATAGGCAGAGAGAGGCATGAACAGAAATAGATAAAAGAAATACCTGTCTTCTTTCTACCAGCAGCAGCTTCTTTCTCAGCCTTTAGCTTTTCATTTGCTATTGCTGTAACGGACGAAGCAACATCTTTAACATCTGCTGCCTTCATGTTGGTCACCGAAAGTCTCATGACTGCTTTGAGCAATGCGATATAGTGATAGCTTTTCTGCAATAGAAGTATGATTCTAAGATGCCATTCGTCAAAGCCGAGAGAAGAAATACGGAAAGCGAGATACCTCATATGGTTTAAGCCTATGAGAAATCATTTCAGCATATTCCAAAAAATCAGTTTCAGACTTGGGGATGAACACATCAAGGTTTTTCTCTTCACCCTTCGTTCCAAAGAGTTCAGCAGTTGCCCTGTAGTCCGCTTCTTCAACAAGCCTGTGAAAAAAAATAACATAATGTATAAGAAGAATACGTCACAGCCTTTGGTCATCTTTCTCTTAACACAGACAGACAGAGAGTAGAAAATTTACATACCTCTGCATCCGAAGTTTCTCAGAGAAAGGATCTAAAGGTTTTTCTTTTGGAACTTCAGCTGCTTTGCCCTTTTTCTCAACAGCTTTTGCTGCTGCTGCTGCTTTCTTCGGAGGAGCCTTCTCTGGAGAAGGCTTTACCGGAGGCGTCTACACGAAAACAAATTCAAGTTTCAAGAACTTGAAAAGGAACAAGAGCACACCAGAGATGGGATTGTGATCAGTGAATCCATAAAGAGTAAAAAAACGTAAGCTATACCGGAGCAGGTTGGTCGTCATCATCATCCTCCCATGAGTCCTTAATCTCATTCTCATCTACATCTTCATCATCCCAGTTACTTTTAAGCACAACTTTTGCTGGAAGTGGTGCAATTTGTTCATCCTCTGAAATAGAATAAAAAGCATTAAATTCCAAAAAATCAAACCATTACTTTGATCAACTCAGAAACAAGTAAAAGAGGACACTTAAAGTAGTCTTACCCCAGTCATCCATATTTGGTTGTAGTAAAAAGACAAGATGCTATCAAAATCCAACCAACTGCAAAGAAGCAGAATCAGCCAATAGTAACAATCAGTCCATACAACTTAACACAAAATCACTGAAGCTCTTATTAAACAAATCAGATTTGACATTACAACAGCATTTAATGGTAATCTGCAAACAGATCGTTTCTGTAGCGCAATTTACAGGAAACCTTTGAATTTACGCTTATCAAGATACGGAATACCAGTGGAGGATGATCTAATCATATGCATAACTAATTCGAGAAACCCACCAGAGAACAATCACTTAGAAAGAAGAAACGTTGAGATCTAGAAGCGTTGCGAAAGCAGAAACTTTGGTCCCTTAATAAAACATACCGAGAAAAGGGTTTCAGCCAAATCGACAAAAAAAGAAAGGAGGAAGATGAAGACGCGTTTTCCTTGGATCAAATCTCCGTTGTCAAACAACGATATGGGTCAAAGGGAAGGCTTGATCCCATACCATAAAAACAAATACACTATATCTAGGCCTGGGCATTCGGGTCTTCGGGTCGGTTTTGGGTCGGGTCCTTTCGGGTTCGGGTTTTTCGGGTCTTAGAGTTTAGGACCCAATAGGGTAATTTGAAATTCTCGGTTCGGGGTCGGTTCGGGTCTTGTCGGGTCCGGGTCGGTTCGGGTCTTAAATAGTTGGACCCAATAAGGTAATTAAAAAATTTCGGTTCGGGTTTTTGTCGGTTCGGGTCGGGTTTTGTTCGGGTCCAGCCCAAAAAAACACCCAAAAACATTAAAAAAAACATAAAAATATTTAAATATCTAAAAAAATCTAAAATTTTATCCAAAATATGAACATAAAACATGAAAAATACCCGAAAACACAAATATAAATCTTTAAAAAATATTTATAATACCAAAAGTATATTAAAACACTCATATATACCGTATATATACTAAAAATTTCGGGTATTTCGGGTACCCGTCAAATTTCGGGTTCGGGTCGGATCGGATCCAAGACCCACGGGTCCTCTCCAACAAGACCCAATAGGGTAAAATGATCGGTTCGGGTCCTACCCGGACCCGGATTTTTCGGATCGGTTCCGGATCGGGTCTTCGGGTCCGGGTAAAATGCCCAGGCCTAACTATATCCTTCAAAATAATCTCAATGCTCTTAATTAAAAATATGGAAATCCGATTTTAACCCTACTTACTTTTCAAATTATTAATTTTTAAAAAATCAACTGAAAAGTTTAAAATTTCAAAATTCAAAAATTTAAAATTTCAAACTTTAAATTTTTTTAAAAATTTCAATAATTTTAATTTTAAATTTTAATTACTGACATACAATCGATCCGCTAGTTTTACTAAGGTAATTGTACCGAGTTATACAAGTTCTATTGAGATAGTTGTACCGAGTTCTACTAGTTATACTCAGATAGTTGTACCGAGTTCTATTGGTTTTACTGAGTTAGTTGTACCGAGTTCTACTAGTTTTACTGAAATGGTTATACAAAGTTCTACTAATGCTACTTACGTAGTTGTAGTGAGTTTTAATAGTAATACTTACGTAGTTGTACTGAGTTCTACTAGTGATATTTATATAATTTTATTTAATTCTACTAGTAATACTTACATAGTTGTACTGAATTCTACTAAATCAGTTATACTAAGTTCTACTGACGCAGTTCTAACAAGTTACTCAATTCAGATTTGTAAATAAGATCGAAGGAACACACAATCAAATAAAAAAATTACAGATCAATAACTTAAATAGAATAAGAAAAACTTAAGTAAAGAAAAATCCAAAAAAAAAAACAGAACTGAGAAAAACAAGAAGAATCCTAAATCTAAGAATACCTAGATTTGTTCATCAACATCGTTTTTGGTTCGTCATCTTGGCAGTTGTTGTTTCTTTTGGTGTCAAATTCAAGAATAAGAAAAACCCAAAATAAAAACAAACCCAGAAAAACTATAAAAGGTAAAATTCTAATTCAAAAAAACTTAGAATTCTTCTTAAGAACCCTAACTCGAAAATTCAAAATTATTTGTCAACACTATGAATCCTCTTCTTATTACCGTTGATTTGCATCTCGTTTATTTTCTATGAAGTTGGATGAAAAACCAAAAAAATTTATGAATGAAACCATACAATTTTATGAATGAAAAAGGAGAAACCGAGAGAGAGAAACATAAAAGAAAGAAGAAAAAGATAAGAAGTGAGGAGGCAGGGAGCGGGAGATAGAAAAGGAATAAATTGATAAATATTAGGGTTAAGGGTATATAAGTAATTATATCAGTTTTCTTATTAAATATATTTAAAAAGAAAATAATTTTAAGTGAATGATATTTTAGAATGTTTATTGAGATCTGAGGACACTACAAATGATTTCTCCAAAGGGAATACTTGTGTCCGCATGGTTTTGTTGGATTTAGAAGTTTTTTCCCTTACATTTGTTACATATTTTAATTCTTTTACTCGATTTTGCGGTTCAATGATTTTTTCTTAAAAAGAAAAACAGAAGTATGTAGCCAAACCGAAATCTCACATTTTTCGATTAGAGACGTACAACTGAACCGGTCACAAGTGTCCCAAATGTTATCTTTTCAGTTTACATTTTTCCTTAAATTTTTTGATAAATGAAAAAAAAGATGTGCCATTGAAAAAAAGAAATACCCTATGATAGCCTTAAAAAGTTTTTGTTACAAATATAGCCTTCAAGGATCAAAATGACCAAAATATTTTATTAAAAAGGTAAATATACATTTATACTCTTATGGTTAACTAATCTAGACTTAGGGTTGACGCTGACTATCCTTCGATGATTCCATTCTGGGTTAATTTATAGGGCATCATGCTCCATCTTTGCACATAACAGAACCTGCAAGCTGTAGGCGATAAGCTGTAGAAGGTGGAGTTAATCAATGCACCAGAAGACAAAATTATAGTTTCGTTGGACTACACAAAGCCTCTAATATTTTCAAGGAAGCTGTAAACTAGAGCAGGGGAGGACATATTTATCAAGCTTCATTATGATATATTATTTAAGCATTGCTCTCTTTGTAGTCTCATGACCCATGAAGCTGCAGACTGCGTAAAGAAAACTCCTTTGGCTCCACCTGCAATCAATAATGGTAGAGAGACTATATTTGATCGGGTTAGGAGTGCTATCTCAAATCCAAATGAAAAATTGATTGGGAAGCTTCAAGTTGGAAGCTCAAAGGATGGCACCAAGCGACTAATGGAGGGAAGCTCTTCTAGATCATACAACGAACACTCAAGCTACCAAGGTCGGGTCCAAAGATCATCCCATTCATCCCGTGACCAAAGATCCCCAAATGCCAGAAGCAGTCGATACAATCCCTATTCATATATCCCTAAGGAACCAAATGGAGGCCATCAACGTACTAACAGTGAGCGGACTTGGAAGGAGAAGACAATCAGACCCCCGAAGATTGGTATTGACAGTGCAAAAGTTTTGGGATCAGGTGACGGTGAGGTGATAGATCGTATGGCTCCACACCCTAAGCCATTGAAACATTCAGTACCGCAGACGTCTGATGTCAACGCCTCGTTGGGGAATCTTGTCAAGTCTCAGATCGTGGATAGCAATGTTACGTTAAAACCAACATTTCAGGAAAAACAAGTCAACTCTCGTATAGATTCTGACCAACATATGACCTTAGATGACGATCTTATACCGCCATATGATGCTCTTAAAGTAGGTGCTCACAGTGATGATGGTCATGAGGAAGAAGACGAGATGCCGGATGACATAGGTGTAAATGAACTTATACTGGTTGAGGAAGATGATCTCTTGGGGGGAGGACTTGATGCAGGTGGATGAGCAACTGAACAACTCACTTGAGCGGTCTATTGATCCTAAAGGAACATATCATGCAAACATGATCCTCATGATCGAGGCAATACCAGAAGGTGATGAGACAGAATCAGAACAGAGAGCGGTAACTAGAATTGTCGCAAAGTCCTTGTTCCAGGTTGACACATATAAGGCCTCAATGGAAAGTGTTCGTAGAGAATCTCCGAGAATTCGAGCAATAACATCATCAGCCCAAGGTAATGGTGCAGGAAGAGGCAAGATGGCTCATCAGATCGTGGGAACAAGGAGATAAAAGAGCGGCTCTAAAATTCAGAAGAAAGGTGTGGTTGATGCCAAACATCCGCCCCACCTTCATCAATGAAGACGCTCAGTTGGAACTGTCGAGGGATAGGGAACGACCTCACAGTTCAACACCTCAAGAAGATGGGTTAGAAGCATCGTCCAGGACTCTTGTTCCTTTCTGAGACGAATAATAAGAAGCTGCTGTTGCAAGATATTCAGGCTGATTTAGGTTTTAATAAAATATTTACCATTGAGCCTCTTGGCCAATGTGGTGGTTTAGCTTTCTTTTTTATAGATGAATTTCAAGTTGATGTTTTTTTTTCAAATAATCGAATGATTGATGTAAAAGCCGTCATTAGTGGAATAAATGTCTATATGACATTCGTTTATGGGACCCTGTTTTAGAAAAAAAAGATCAAGATTGGGAACGTCTTACGCACTTTACGACAATTAGAGATGTCCTTGGTTTATGATAGGTGATTTTAACAAAATAAGAGGACACCATGAGAAAGAAGGGGGAAATGACGATATGATACATCATTTCTCTCTTTCAACCAAATGATTTTGGATTGTGGTATGCTTGAGTTCCCATGCACTGAGAATCAAATATCATGGGCCGGCAAGCGAACCAACGGCAAAGTACAGTGTCGTTTAGATTGTGCTCTTGGAAACGAATATTGGCATGAAAAGTTTCCACATTCTAAAGTACAATACCCACGCATGTGGGGTTTGGATCATCGTCCAGTACTTGCTGATATATTATTCAAACCAATGAGGAAAATGAAATCTTTTAAATTTGATAAGGGATGGTTGGAAAGTGAGAAAATAAGACAAGTCATTTTAGATGGCTGGAATTCTTTTGAGCTCTCCCCTAATGCTAATATAATGGATCATATATCCAGCTGTAGGAAAGCATTAGGACAGTGGAAAATAGAAAAAATCTGAATGCTGCGAAATTAGTTGAAGATCTAAAGTCTAAGGTGGATAATCCCTATTCAGATGATGATACCACAACAGAAGAGATAGCACAATGATAAAGGAACTTACAGAGGCTCTTAAGGCTGAAGAACGGTTCTGAAAGTAGAAGAGTAGAGTTCTCCGGCTTAGAGAAGGGGATTTGAATACAAAGTTCTTTCATGCCATTACCAAACAGAGAAAAACCAGAAATAAAATTACGGGTCTTCTGGATTCTACTGGGAATCTAGTAGAGGATAAGGAAAAATTATTAGCCATTGGTACTAATTACTTCTGAGACCTGTTTGCGACTTCTAATCCGGAGCTCGTTGAGGAGGCCCTGGCCAATGTCACGACAACAATTTCTGACCAACTGAATGTGGATCTTACGTCTCCTGTTTCAGAATGGGAAGTAAAGCTGGCTCTATTTGCAATGCACCCAGAAAAGACATATAGATCCGATGGCCTTACAACCCTGTTCTATCAAAAATTTGGGATAATGTGAAAGATGACTTAACCCGTATGGTTAATGAAGTTCTCTTTGATGGAGTAATGGCCAATGGCCTCAATGATGTCAATATCTATCTAATTCCCAAGAAAGAAAAACCAAATGAAATGTCGCAGTTTCGACCCATCAGTCTTTGCAATGTCAGCTATAAGATAATATCAAAGGTCTTATATCAGATATTAAAAAAATAATTACCGGACCAGATATCTGAAATCCAGTAAGTCTTTGTTGTTAAAAGACAAATATCTGACAATGTACTAATAGCACATGAGATGTTCCATGCTCTCCGTACAGATCCAGACGGATGGCGACTAAGAAAAACATGAGTAAAGCTTATGATCAGTTAGAATGTGACTTGACCAGTGCAGTCATGAAGAAAATGGGATTCTCAGACTTATGGATAGAATGGATAATGAGATTTGTAACATTGGTAAAATACCATGTCCTGTTCAACGGCCAACCCAGAGGAAATATAACCCCAAAAAGGAGGTTACGTCAAGGAGATCTTTTATCTCCTTTCATCTTTATTTTATGCATATAAGCGCTCGTTAGCCTTCTTAATCACGTAGAGAATCAAGGAAGATAACGGGGATGCGCGTCTCACGCACTAGCCCTCCAGTATCACACCTTCTTTTTGATGATGATAGCATGTTCTTTTGTAAGGCGGAGCTCCGTGAATGCGATGAAGTCATGAAAGCACTTAAGACTTATGGGAAAGCTTCTGGACAATGTATTAACTTTGAAAAATCATCATTACTCTTTGGTAAGAAGATTCATGCACAGGTGAAAGAGGTGGTCAAAAGTTCTACGGGGATTACAAACGGGGGGGGGGGGATTGGGAACTTATCTTGATATCCATGAGGACATCAATGGCTCCACAAAAGGAAGTTGTTTGTGTTTCTGAAAGAACGATTGCAACATTGGGTCAATGATTGGACTAGTAGATGGCTTACAAAGGGAGGAAAGAAAGTACTGTTAAAATCTATATTAGTGGCTTTACCTACCTACGTAATTTCGACTCTGCTACTTCCGCTAGAGACATTGCTACTACCGCTAGAGACATGTGAGAGCTAAGCTAGTGCCATTGCACAATTTTGGTGGAGCTCAAGCTCTTCTAAAAGAGGTATACATTGGGTCAAATGGGAAGACTTTTGTAAATCATGAGAAGAGTGAGGGGTATAATTCAGGGTGATCCATGAATTCAATTTTGCCTTACTAGGAAAATAGTTATGGCAATTAGTACAGTTTTCAGATTCCTTGGTAGCAAGAGTTTTAAAGGGAAAATATTCAGATGAAGTTCGCAGTTGCGATTGACAATGTTGATAAGCCCTCATATGTGTGGACGAGCATAATGGCAGCGAAACCATTAATATTGCTAGGAATCAGACAAAAAAGTACACTCTAGAAATGAGATTAGAGTTTGGAAAGACCTTCGGCTGCCAACGATCCCAGCAAAACCGGCTAGGCCTATTCAACCAGTGGTTCACCCAATGTTACCTGTTATGGCTTTGTCTTCCCGTTCTTTGGGCTTTGTGTCTCTAGAGGTTTATAACCTACTAGCTTTGAATTCTACAAATGTATTCCAATCATGTATCATTGTTCAGTTAATGGATATTCAGTGTGAAAAACTGAATGTGTTATCTTAAGATAAAGCATTGTATGGTATCTCTCAAACTTGTGAAAACTTTGATAGCAAAGTAGGAATGTTAATATGGATTCAACCTAATATGGTTAATCCTAATTCTGTATAATTTTTTCAGCTCTAGCCCTTATTTTTGGCACATGATTTAAAAAGGGTCGATCATAATTAGCCCTGAATGTTATAGGGTTTAACTATAGCCCATTTATTTTGTTTCACATAAATTTTATACATGTATAATTATATATTGAATTTTTTTCGAGTTTTCAGTTAATACCACAAAAAATCAAAATTTCAGGCCAAAACTAGAATTTGACTATTTCGCTAAAACTGAAAAATCAAGTTTTCTCGTTTAAACCAGAGTTTTTTTTGCCAAACTGTAAAATTGAATTTCTCACCAAAACTGCAAAATCAAATTTTTAGCCAAAACTGCAAATTCGAGTTTTTCTACAAAAACTGCAAATTAGATTTTTTCTGCTAAACCCGCAAAATCAAGTTTTCCTGCCAAAACCATAAAATCGAGTTTATTCGTCAAAACTGTAAAATTGAATTTTCTCGCCTAACCCACAAAATTGAGTTTTTTGCGGAAACAGAAAATTGTTTTTTCTCGCAAAATCAAGTTTTCCGCCAAAACCGCAAAATCAATTTTTCGTCAAAACTACAAAATCAAGTTTTTCCGTCAAAATAAAAAAATTGAATTTTTCCGCCAAAACTTAAAATCGATTTAGCGATTTAGCGAGAATACTTTATTTTTCAGTTTGATGGGAAAACTCTATTTTTGCGGCTTTAGAGAGAAACCTTAATTTTCAGTTTTGTTAAAACATGTTTACTTTGGTTAAAATTGATATACAAACATTTGTATGATCATATCTTGAGTTGTTAAATATGTATACTTTGACTAAAATTCATATACAAACATTTGTTAAGTTGTGTAAAAATTAAATGGACTAACCCTCATATCAGCTCCAACCTTTACTTAAAATAATATTAAAATAGGGATGAGTTTATATTAAACAAAAAAGGTCAGGCTCTAGCCCTGGATTAAACATTCCTATAGCAAAGTAAAACGTAGGCTGCTGATAAACTTGTGAGTAGAACTGCTTAGAGATGTTCTAAGAGTATAATGTGTTATGATGTCTCCTTTTTGGAAGCTAGGAGATAAACTAAGATGACTTATATATTAGAGGAGGTATAACCGTGATGTAAGCCAAGAGTATCAGATCCCCTATCTCTTTGTTCTAGCTATGGAGTGTCTGTCTCGACTGCTCACATCTTGGTATGATGTTGGTGATATTGGTTACCACGTGAGAACATAAAATTTAAAGATTTCTCATCTCATGTTTGCGGATGATGTAATAGTTTTCTTCGACAGGAGTAGTAACAGCTTACACGGAATATATGAATGTATTGACGATTTTTCCTCCTGGTCGGGTTTACACATGAACATGTCCAAGACAAAGCTATTTACCTCAGGATTAGACCAAAGCGATTCCTCAGCCATCACTAGCTATGTATTTACTTTTGGTATTCTACCCATCAGGTACCTTGTACTTCCACTCATGAGACGCAAGCTAAAAATCTCCGAGTATTCCCCTTTGATGATAAAAATCACTAGGTCCCTCCATGCCTGGTCTGCTAAGCTGGTCTCATTCGCCAGTAGATGGCAGCTTTTGAGAATTGTCATCTTTGGAACTATTAATTTATGGATCTCAGCTTTCACGCTTCCTAAGGGATGCATTAAGGCTCTGGAATTCTTATGCTCTCATTTCTTTTGGTCTGGGAATATTGATAAGAGAGGCATAGCCAAGATAGGATGGTCAACTGTCTATCTCCCTAAGCAAGAAGGATGTCTAGGACTCCGCAACTTCTCTATTTGGAATCAAGTACAATGTCTGAAATTTATCTGGATTTTGCTGTCTTCCACTACCTCGTTGTGGGCTGATTGATTGGCACAAGTCCGTTCATATGTCGGGTCATTCTTTTTTGGACCATTAACCCTTCGCAATCTGACTCTTGGGCTTGGAAAAGGCCATTGAAGCTCTGCCCCTTAGCACTTCAATTCTGTAAATCTGTGGTGGGGAATGGTCAAACTAGTAGCTTCTAGTTTGATATATGTATTCCTTTGGGGAAACTCATCAATCACATAGGGCTTTCGGTTTCTAGAGCGCTTAGAGTCAGAAAGGTCGCAGTTGTGGCGGATGTAATCATAGATTCATCATGTGTATTACCACACCCGAGATCTCAGCAGGAAGTTTACCTTCACTCTCATCTTACTACGATTTCTATGCCTTAGAATATTGGTATTGATGATGCACATGTATGGATTGCTGGTGATTCTCCTTTGAATGTTTTCAGCTCAGCTGCGACATGGGAGGTGATGAGACCTAGGCAAGAGGCAAAGGACTGGTTTGACGTTGTTTGATTAAAAAGGATCACTTCCGAAGCACTCCTTCACTATGTGGGTAGTAAATTATGACAGGCTGCCTACGATGTCCAGGCTTGCAGCATGGGGTATTCCGGTCTCTCCGAACTGCTCATTTTGTTCCAGATTTTTAGAAAAGAGAGACCACCTAATGCTGTCTTGCGAGTCTAGTGTTGACGTTTTCAGGGAGGTTTTCATCAGATGCCAGCTACCCTTGACGATGCTCACCGACTGGTTAGAGTTCCTTTCATGGATCCGATCTTCAAGCCCAAAAAGATTACTCTGCTGAAGTTGTCTTTCACCTATGGAATCAGAGGAACAACTTGATCCATAACATGAATTCAATATCGCCCACCATTGTGTTTCAGGGAATTGATAGGGAGTTGAAAAACATTATATCCTCCAGGAGACATGATAGGAGAGTTTTTATGTATTTCAATGCAAACTCTATCAAATTAACCATACGAACTACTCTTGCCAAGAAAGGTCAAATTATAGTATTTAGGGATCAAATCCACAGGGAGTGTCGGCACACAATAAACTCAATACAATCGCGATTAAGCTAGGCAAATAGATTAATAAGCAATGAATAAACTATAGCAGATAATTGATTGATTGATTGGTAAGTAAACAATAATAATAAATAGCTAGATCTAGGGTTTCAGGTAAGTGGATTATAGAGGATAGAAGCTAAGGGTATAACATAGAACTCGATATCTAATGTAAAAGACGTCCAGCTCTTGCTGCGAGTCTAACCTATTGACTAAGCCGATGTCTTAGCTCTCACTTGTTAACACGAAATGACCGTAGATCGATGGCGATGATCCTGCATCGATCGATGGTGTCTTGAGTCAAGCTTTATGACCAGCATCGATACCAACACCTAGAAGCTGCCAGAAAGCAATTGTCTCCTCCGTAACCTCACACCTTGGATTTTCGAGGTTCTCAACGTAAACGCAGTTGAGACCAGTGAGGTGTTCAAACTCAATCAGAGAAAACCTCGCCGGTTGCGGACCAACAAGACACCAAAGCTCATACTTCTTCTTGATGTCAAGCTTGAAACAGAGCATAAAGTGAACCAGTCTTGATGCCCAAGTAAAATTCAGCTCCTTGAACTTGAGGAAGACTCCCAACTTTGAGTCCCTCAGCTCCTAATATTCGTCTGGATGTAGAGCACCCCTAATGGCAGTAAACAACTTCGTATCATCAGTATGATACGAAATGCATTTGACTGGTTCGGGCTCTTCTCCTAAGGTAAATAACCTCTTCGGGAGTTCTGGTAAATCCATTTTCAGTCTGCAAAACAATCAAAATCAACATCTCAAACACAAACCAAACCAAACGGAGAAAGGTTTATAAACTAGTAAATTTAGGGGGTAGAAGACTTCCTGGTTAGTCGTCTAGGTAGGATGTGTGTAGATGACTTCTTTGTAAGTCGTCTAGGTAAGAAGACTTTCAGATAAGTCGTCTGGTACTAGACGACTTATCTGAAAGTCGTCTGGTACAATACGACTAACCAGGAAGTCTTCTGGAACAAGACGACTTACCAGGAAGTCTTCTGGAACATCATGTTAAACCTACAGATCTGAAAATCGTGTTAAACCTATAGATCTGACGTTTGTAGTAACTAACTAGATTGAACGGCTACAAATGGATGAACTTACAGTCGGAGGCAAAGAAGTATTGGTCGTCAACGACAACAGTGGTTACAGATCTGCAAAACAAGAAGGGAGATAAGAGGTAAGACTATAAAAATTAGGGTTTAACGGCGGCGAAAACGATTCTCCTTAAGCAAAACACTGAACGACGGCAAGGAGGAAGAACTTACCGGTGGTGAGATCGACGGCGAAGTTTAACGAAACGCAAACGTTTAGATCTGGAAAAAAAAATAAAGAGGGTTAGGATACTCTTCCTCTGACGTGATGGAGAAACGATATTCGACGGCAGAAACGAGGTTACCGGTAGTGAGATCGACGGAAAACGGCTAGAGGTGTCGACGAAAAGACGGTTACGGTTTCGACGGAAAAATCGCCTTCGAAATCGCCTTGGAGAGAAAACGGCTAGGGTTTCTTTTTTCTTAGTAAACAGTGAAAATAACAGTTAAAAATAATTATTTATATTTTCGGTAAAAAAAGTGGTTAGATAAATGTTATTTGGTAAAAGTAAAAGTTATGTACGGTTTGGACGACTTCCGGGTAAGTCGTCTAAAAACTGGACGACTTCCAGGAAGTCGTCTGAAACCCTATAATATAAAACCTAACTCAAATAACTAACAAAATAACATTTAAACACTTCGTTAAACTTAATATCAACTTTAAAAGTGTTTAATATACACAAATCTAAACACATATAGCTCTAATATAAAATTTTCAAGAGAAAAGTTAAGCTTTCAACCTCTTACCCCTAAATGTACATACAATACTACAGCATATGTCACCAAACCCTTAACCAACTAATACCATCACTTACTTCATTCATCTCATCTAGGTTTAAATCAATTCAATTTAACTAGATCTTAATTTATATCATTTAAAAATATTTATAATTATATTATAAACATTTTTACCCTGTCAAAATATTTTCAAAAAAATTATAAATTATTTTTAAGACTTACTCTTCCAGACGATTTCCTGGAAGTCGTCTAGGAAAAATTCTAGACGACTTCGAGGAAGTCGTCCAGAAAGTCGTCTCGCAGAAGATCTAAGAAAATTGCGCAGACGATTTACTGGGGTTAAATTCGTAAAAAAACACACTGTTTTTTTGTTTAGTCATAATGGGCTTTTGGCAATTTTACACTGTTTTTTTTGTTTGGTTTGAGCTATTTTTGCATTTCATTCAAGTAAGTGTTTAGATTTGAATTTAAAATCATGTTTTAGGTTAATTTTGGCAATTTTCCCATCTTTAGAACCTCATTTATACATTTGTCAAGTTAGGATTGGTTTTTCCTTTTAAAGTAAATTAAAATTTAACTAATTAATAAACATATTAAAATAACAATATTGTACGGCTGAGAAAGTCAATTTCAGATCCTTTCCAATTGCTCTTACAAAATTAAAAAAAAAAAAAAACATGTTACAATTCCAGATACAGCACAAACATACGTCGCAAACCTACATTCGCAAACAGACTAAAACATTTTCCAATTCTAAAACAAAGGAAAACTAATTTCCTGAGTGTTGTTAACATTGTTTTTTGAGAAATTCCTTTAGATAGTCAATTTTAGTTTGTTTGTCACAAAAATAGTTTTTAAGGAAGAAAATGACCAAAATGTTTTTTTAGAAGATAAAAAATTCATTTATATGTATTTATACCCCTAGGGTTAATTAATTTGCACTTTAGGGTTTAGAGTTAAGGGGTGGGTTTGGGGTTAGGGTTTCAAATTTCAAAAAAAAAAATAAAAAAAATCAAAATTTCAAAAAAAAAAGTCTATTTTGGTCATTTTATTTTTTGAGGCTATTTTTGTGACAAAAACTTAAAAAGGGCTATTTAAGAGAATTGCCCTTGTTTTTTTCTTGTCAACTAGATTTTATTAAATGGGTCTTAAAGCCTAACGTAATATAAATGATTACATATAAATACCAGAAAATTAACTCATACAAAAACCATTTAACTGAAGATAATGATGCACAACACATCAACCACGTGTTAGCTTGCATGGTCTTTGACATATTAATTCTTTGGAAATCTGGAATGAAAATCGGTGGGTCTCGCCGAAATCTCATCGAAACGACGATTCAGGATCAGAGATTCAATTAAAATTAGCAAAACCCACCATCTCAACCCGTTTAACAAAATCAAAATCACTGTCACCGGTGGTTAAGCTTAATGATAGTTTTCATGGCTCCTGACAAAAACCTTATTGAATCAATTTTTTTAAAAAAAATTTGATTTTACTAAGTCTGCACAAAACCATAAAACTTAATCAACAAAACTCACTCTTTGATTCACCTTGGAGACTTGTATATTTATCATATAGATGCAAAGATTAATTCCATTTTGAAATCAAAGTCTGAGCATAACCGAGCTAAAGCAATAGATTTTGACCGTCAAACGGATTTTAGATGAGAAATAGAGGAAATGAGCGATTGATATTGAAACTCAATTCCTGCCTAAAACCAAACGATAAAACGAAATTTTAATCGAAAATGAAAGCAAACAAAAATATTCGTCTTGCGAAAGGTTTATTCTGGTTATCGGAAGGTACTAGTCGATCTAATGATCGAATTGTATTCTACAAACAAAAAAAAGATCACTTCCATCCTTCTCAAAGATTGATTTGTGGTAGGAAGGATGAAGTGCAGTGAGAAATCTCTCTCTAGAAGAGAGGAGGGGGAACAAACTTACTTTCTATTAAAATTGTTACCCAGAGGAGAAGTAGCAAAACTGATCCACAAATACAAGATCATACTTATAATAAATGTTTTAGTAGATTTTTACCTAGTGATTATTAACAAGTGCACACTTTTATACTTGATATCAAATACATACCCCCTTTCGTTAATACACATAAGCAAACACTAGAATTGACTTCTAAGTCCATCAATCGAAAGTGACATAGCGAAAACATATTAGAAATGGTTTGTAAAACGCTCACTGTACATAATAGAGTTATAAATCTCGTGCAAGCAAATTAAGAATCCAAATTCAAAAAGAGGAGAAAAGAAGATAAGCTCAAAGCTTCAAGGTTAGATCTGGAAGAGAACTCTCCATGTCCACTGCTTGTTTGACTTCCAAGTAATCCACTTTTCGTTCACCATTACCCGCTTCAGCCGCAACCGCATCCACCCGCTGCCTGAAACTCCCCGGCCATAGCAGCTCGGCATCGTCGTCCTCAACGAAAAGAGGTACGAAATTACCGAAATACCCCTGGTTAAACCTGGCAATGTTTCTAATGATCGTTTCTTGCGCTGGCCTTGTAATGCCGAGGTCGTGTGGGGAGGCATGCGCCCTGATTCCCAAAGTCCTGAACGACGTCATGTTGCCGTTTCCGCTTCCATGCAGCGGGAGGCACGAGAGAGCGGCTGCGGTGGCAGCAGCGGCGTAGGAGCTACTAGATCCTCTCCCGGGGAAAACTCCAGCGAGACCCATACGCATAGCGCGTTTGGCAAGCGTTCTCTCGCGTTTATGAGCGTTTTGGTGACCGCCAAGAGCCTGAGAGCTGTAAAACTTCCGTTGACAATAGTTGCAAGAGAAGACCCTCTTCGATACTGATGGTTGTTGTTGCTCCGGATTGCTAATTTCGCTAGTGCTCGAGATTGGCAGCGTCAAAGAAGATGATTCAAGATCCAAGTTGTTGTTGTTGTTATTGAAACAGAGGCTAAGATCCAGAGAGATGGGCTTGTAATCGTCTCCAACGGGAGACAAGTTCGAGGCAACTTGGCTACTGGTACTGTCTGAATGATCATGTTCCGATGAAGCTTCAATCTCGAGGTCTAAGATCGGTCTCATCATTTTGGCAGAACTTGACGGTTGTTTTATCTTTTTCTGCAATGATTTTATTTGGGAAGAATGTTAGGAATGTCTAGATGAGTTATAATTGAGAATTCTATAGGAAGTAATAACTTTAGATCTTATATGGATCACTTCTGTCCAAACAAAGTCGATAATGTCTTCAAAATATTGTAATAAAAAATAATAATAATCAAGAAAAACAAGTGGGAGGAAACATTGGTGTGACTATAAATGGTCCTAGTGAGTCAATGAGTAGACAACATCAGAAGTGCCAAATTTAGTACTGACACATCCATCATGCAGTCAACTCTAAACCAATTATATTCTTCTATTTCTCAATAAATTAAAATTTAAAATTAATGGAATTCCATTTTTAGCAGTAACTCAAACAAGCCAGTAGATTAAATTTGATCCAGATAGCTTTCTACTTCATTTGCTTGATTATAATCTAAATAGAAAATCCAAATAATTTGGTAAAATGTTAAACAGAAAAAGATCCAAATGATTTTCTATTTCATTTGCTTGTTTTTGCGTCTTAGACAGTCAAAATCGAAAATTAAACACTGACATATACACAACTAGACAAACAGAAAACCGACGCACAAACACTAAACAACAAACAAAAAGACAAACAAACATATATGGCGAAAATATCACCGACAGCAAAATCAAACTACATATGAAGTAGATCCATCATTTAAATCATTATCTGAGAGTTTTTTTTTTATTCAGTAAGATCTTATCCCAATTCAGTTTCAAAAGAAAAAAAAATATATCTTATCCCAATATCAACTGACATTTGTTGGACGGAATAACTATACAATACCCAATGAAATTTCTTAAAACTTTAGATTGCATTGTGAACTGTAATTCTAAATTGGATATGAAAAGATGTGTAAATAGAAGGACTTTTACAAAAATTGAGGGATAAAGAAAAGTAATATTTTGGGGTATCCAATATTTTTGTGCTAAACGAAATGAAAGAACGAGTTGGAACTAAATGACAATATTTGATAGACCCAAACCTTAAATAAAAGTGTTACAGACCATACTAATAATTGTTGATTAATCATCAAAACTTCATCAACCTTAGATGCAACAGTTTTGAGACAAAAGTTAATCCAAGAACATTGCGGGACTCAGATTTCCAAAAGAGAAGAAAGAATATCCAATACCTCTTAGAATGATGAAGTGACAAAGGCTTGAGATTTGAAGGAAGAACTTAGAGTTATGATGATCAGCTTTGTCTGCATCGGTCTCGAGGGTTATTTAGGCTTTTGATATGAAAGAGAAGAAGAGAAAGACATGATAGAAAGATGAGTTAATTGCGTTTGTGAGTGTTTTTGTTCGGTTTGGGAGCACAAAATAGAGGAAAGAAGTGGGATTGAGGTTTGTCCAAAAAAAAAAAAAAAGAAGTGGGATTGATATAGTGTAAGATGATGTTTTATTATGATGGGAAAAGCTAAGGTTGCTGTGAGTGGGAGTGGAGGGGACAATGGTGGGACGTCTCACACTTAAGTCAGACTAAAGTTTTTTTCTAAATATATTTTTGGGATAATTTTCTTTAATTCTTTTAATTTTCTTATCATTTTTATAATAATTCATCGTGTATGTGTGTGTTGGTTCAATTGGCTTCATACTCGGGGTCCATAACTCTTTTAAAACTCTGTTAAAAGGTTAAAGTTGGCAGCCAAGTGCGTCCAATCTCAGGCTCAGTTAGATTAGTGTGTTGCTTTAGTATAAAGAAAAATGTTTTACAATCTACTGATTCATCAGATTTATTATCTCACGAAGTTAAAAAGATATCAGATCAAAAGTTTTAAGTTTTCTCATTATAAAAATAGAAGTTGATGGTTTTACATTTACAAGATCTGATAAATGTAAAACAATTAATTGAGAACTAGGTGGTTGCCCGCAAATTTGCGGGTATAAATAATTTTAAAATTTTAATATAATATAATTTTTTATGTTTTTGACACAATAATATATTTTCATATTTTAAAATAGAATATAAATTTTTGGTAGATAATTTTTTAAATAAACATATTTTATTTATTAATATTTTTTAAAAGTTTAAATATTTTATCATCAACCGTATAGAAATATTCTCATTCATTAAGAATAATTTTCTTATAACATTACCGTTAGAACACATATATATATATACAAATATATATATATACACATATAAATCAATTAGTTTGTAAATCAATTTTTCGTCCATAAAATTATAAAAGTCAAAAACATGAACTCATTTGACAAATAGACTCACACTTGCAACTAAGTATAAAATCCAAAAATTATTAAGAAGATACATAAACTATAGATCTGTGAATTTTATTAATTTAATAAAAAATAAGAATATAAACTTTTTAATAAATTAAGAATATAATTTGATTCATAATATCCTTTGGATTGTTTTATGACTGATGTAATTTTTTGTATTAATTTTGCTATTACATAAAATCAAATTGTTTTGAGATTTTTGAGAAAGGTTATGAAAGTGATGAACTTGTGAAGAAAATAATATTTTGCATTGATTCTGAATGTATTACATTTTTTATAATCTCTTATAAAGTAAAGTATACAATTTTAAATATTTTATAAAATATTTATAAATTTTAAATTTTATGAACGATTTCTCATAAGTTTTAAAATAAGGAAAATTTCAATTATATCACGTACAAGGTTGATACCACTTTTCAAATTTACTATTAATGAATGATTATTTTTTTATAAATATCATAAATTTATGATTAAAAGACAACAAGTTAATTTTTAAACTATTTATAAACTATTTATAAATCTAAACTCACCCTTTTAATACTAAACCCTAAACAATAATCACTAAAGTCTAAACTCAAATGTTAATATATTTTTGACTGGTGACATTTTTGTAAAGTGGTATTTAACTTGTGGTATTCTTAACAATTTCTCTTTAAAATACTTATAATTGTTTCATAAATCCTAATAAATTGTTTTATAACTCAAGAAATCACTTGTTATCCATGATAAATAATTTATAAAATTTAAAAATGATTTAATAATTTTTTAAAGAACATTTCTAAATACTTATTGACGGTTTTTAATTTTAAATAATTTACAAACTTGTTAACCTTCATAAATATTTTCTAAACTCCTATAAATGATGATAAATTTTTCCTTATAAATGATTTCATAAATCCTTATAACATTTTTATAAATGTTTATATATTGTTTTGTAAACTGTTATTAATGATACATTATTCATTATTGATGATTTAAAACCTTATAAATGTTTACCAAATATATATATAATTACAAACTATTATACATGTTTTCTAAACCATTAGAATGAATCAATACAAAAGAGTTTATTTTTTTATAATGATATATTAATCATCACATATGATCTTGATGAAGAAAAATAAATGATGAAGTATTATATAAAATTTCCATAATTGCTACCATTAGATACTATAAATGATTATGCACAAGAATATATTGATTGTTTGGCAACTAACATTAATTGATTCTAGGATTGCCTTTTTTAGATTTGATTAAAATAAATTAAAAATTAAAAATCATCGACCAATCAAATTATAACAATTTTCTTAAACTTCATGTATGTTTGACACGTAAGCAAAATCATTTAAGTGACTTCTCATTTAATATATAGTAGGATATCGCTAAAAGATATTCAAGAGATTTATGAGTGTGAATGATAACTGTAGATTTGATATTACATTTCTAAAAGCTGAGTTAAAAGACAATCTTGACAATGTCACAATAATTGTATTGAGTTGAGTCACATTCTTTTCCACGCTTAACTCGTTTTTAAAGTTATTCCGAATTAAATGATTTATACACCTGACATAGTAAACACAAGCATGATCTACTAAACAAAAGTTTGGTGTCATGCTAAGGTAAAATAAATACTGAAATTTTTTGGATAAACTTATGTTCACAATATGTCGATTATGGTATGATCAGACACTTAGTCAACATGTTTGTTTATGATTCATCTAAATAATAAACGTTCTAATATATTTTCTAAGTAACTTGTGTATGATGTGATGGAAATTAATAAAGATGCAGCATCATCACAGTAAAATCGCTGAACTGAATGATACAAATATGTTACGTTCAACTTCGAGGAAAAGTTAAAATATGTAGCAGCATCATGGTAAAATTTACTGAGTTGAATGACATTAAATATGTTACAATTATCTTATATCACAACCTTACCAAATTGAATAACTTTAATCTCTAACATAGTAGGTATAGCCAAGGTGGGAGTACAGGATCGTCGATTAGGAAAAATACTTAAAATTGATGTATTTGTCGCAACATATTGACTATGTTTAAATCACACTTAGTATGATTAAACTCATTATAAACATAACTAGACACTTTGGTATATTTTCAAAGTTAAACCTACAAATGCTGAAAAACAATGAGTAATTAAAACAAAGATTACAAATCTATAAATCGTTTTGCTCGAAATCCTTCTTGGTAGACTTGATAGGAGTATCGTCTCTGCCCTGACCATTGGCATGCTCATTCGGGTTCTCAATTCCTTCTTCGATAATATTTTATTGAGAAGTTTCGTCGTGAGTCGGTTCATGAGCATTTACCTGTTGATCCACTCCAATTTGATCCTGAACTGCACTTCAATTGTAGGATCTTCGGTCTTAGGCGAGTGTAGATCAGCAAGAGATTCAGTTGACATCAGAGGAGCATTCATCTAGGATTGGTATCCAACAACTGATGCAAAGATTTGACAGTCAGATCACTTGGTAGAAGAGAAAGTATTTTTTTTTTCTATTAATGCATCCTCCAATATCAAAGCTTCTCATATTATATGTTTTAATACGTTTAGTGGTTTTCTATCCAAACCATAATAAACCTTAGCACCAAAAGATTTCAATTTTGACCCAATTTTTTTTCAGTTTAAATAGAGAATCCACGGAAAATGATGATAATTTCTCCCTTCTGCAATATCTCAGAAGACACTTTTCTTTTTGTCTTAGTAGACACTTTCCAAAACAAGTAATCAAAATTTGTAAAAGTTGATGGTATTGTCTTTTACGTTAACGTTTACGGTCTACAAAAAAAAACATTTACTAAAAAGCTTAACATTTTACCCAAAAAAACATTTACTAAAATATGTAAACGCTAACAAATATTATTAAAAAAAAAAAGTAAATTCGTTTTCAAATGCCGAAATGCGAAGTATAAGTTTTGTATCCTATTCTGGACATTGATGTGAGTGGTGAGATTACTGATTGGGAGCTGTTCGCACGTAAAAGATAAGAGTCCAATAAAAAAAAGAAGTAAAAGATAAGAGTCCAAAGTTGAAGTGAAGATCATCACTACACAGAAAGCATATCCATGTAGGACCACGACAACTAGTTCTATTGTTTTTTTTTTTTTGCAGTCTCCACTACTTACGTATGTTCTTGTCCGATACATATATTATTATATTCTCTTTACACAAATAATTCATCAACTTTATTAATTGTTCATGAGGCGTATGTAGTTTCATGTGAAATTTCTAAATAGAGAATCGGAAGGTTTTGGAGTATAGTAGATGTAGGGTTTAGATTCCTTCTTTAACAAGTCAACTATTCTTTCTAAGATGT
This sequence comes from Sinapis alba, assembly GCA_012274485.2. NCBI lineage: Eukaryota > Viridiplantae > Streptophyta > Magnoliopsida > Brassicales > Brassicaceae > Sinapis > Sinapis alba. The sequence goes on from MU105581.1 coordinate 372,520, forward strand.
TTGAAATGATTTTGAATCTTTCTTTTTTTTTGAGGCGGAAGTTGGCAGGTTATTTCCTGCCGCTGCATTTACGTGCATGATATGTTCAGATGATACCTTTTCCAAATTACACGAGATCGTCAGTCTAACTAGAAAGGAAGAAATCTCCAGTTAATATTGTAAGATGTGGTTTTTGGTCCAAGAAGATTATGAGATTTACACTAAACTTTATGGTATACAAAAAATAATAATTCAAATCAGTTTGTATTTACTATGGGTAACAAAATTAACGGAGACACAGTTCACTATCAAAGCCTAGAAAACTAACGATAAAAGAGTTATTCATTAGGCTTAGAAAATCTTTGGAATCTCCACGATTATAGAAAAGCCTAAAAAAACATTTGTGACCTTTTAAAATGTAAATATAAGTATTTTCAAATCATGTTAACTGATTTTTCTTTTATATTTAATGCATACAGATTCAAATGGTCCAATAAAAACAAAAATCTGGGCATACATGCATATTTTATATTACTGTAATTACGATTGACTTTAAGAAATGGTATTTTGTTTTTTAATATAAATAAATCGATATAATATTTTGTGTTTAGTCATAATTTTCCGGTGAGATAATAATGGAAGAAAAATAATAACCGAGAACAAAATATGTTTACAATTACTTGTTAATCACAAAATAGAAAAATTTAATTTGTATGAATGTATTTAGATATCAAATCGAAGAATTACAAGGATGGTGATAGCATCCCAACAAAAGATTCTTTATGTTATTGTGTTTTTCTTTCTATTGTTTTTTTTTCCTCCTTACAGAAGGAAAAAAGGAAAGAAACAAAAGTGAAGTAGCTCCTCAGTGCATGGGGAGGACAACTGTAAATTTTGCTTTACAAAAATTCTATAATTATTTTTATGCTAAAGAATATTGAAGTCTCAAAACACTTTTGATTCTTGGAAACTACTTGACCTTTGCTGTGCCTTGGTAGCCTCTCCTCGCCCATTGGACCTTAGCGTCTTTCAGTTGTTTTTGTTTGTTCTTTTCTCTCTTTATTTTTTTTTCTTATCACCCAAACTACTTTTTCATTTCATGTCTAATCAAATAATTCGAATCTCTTTCCACATTGTGTGAATAATTGACATCCGCCGTATGTTCCCTTCTACGTCCAAACACAACTTTGACCATTTAATTGTTTTCTTCTACAGTAGATACTATACGAAACCGGTTAATGTTTTGACTGGTAACAGCATGTCTTTTTTTTCACATTCACAATCATTTACATAACCGGTTCTTAGAAAATCTACCCCTATTTACAGTTCTACCAGTTAAACCTTTGTCATCCAGATAATATGTTTTGATTTTGGAGGTTCTGAGTTCTTGTCCTCGGCCAAGAAATGACTCTGGATCTAACTCCCTCAATTATAAAAAAACAGTGGTCTAAAATGTGATTTACGGGTCCGTCTATGCAGTGTTAATACATAATATGATACTCGACCATACTGTTTACATGGTATACAATATTTTGTGCAGATTTATATAATTCAAGTAGTTAAAAGCGCTAAGACATATTTATACAGTGTACGCAAATACTTAAACGAATTTCAAGTATTGATATAAAAAAAATTGAAAATATATTTATTTTTAGTATTAATATTTATATTAATTATTATTTATTTATGTATGTATATGATTATAGATAGGGCAATTCTCTTAAATAGCTCTTTTTAAGTTTTTGTCACAAAAATAGCCCTCAAAAAATAAAATCACCGAAATAGACTCTTTTTTTCTTGAAATTTTGATTTTTTTAATTTTTTTTTTGAAATTTGAAACCCTAACCTCAAACCCACCCCTTTACTCTAAACCCTAAAGTCCAAATTAGTTAACTCTAAGGGTATAAATGCATATAAATGATTTTTTTAGCTTCTAAAAAAAACATTTTGGTCATTTTCTTCCTTAAAAGCTATTTTTGTGACAAACAAACTAAAAGGGGCTATCTAAGGGAATTTCTCTTATATAGATATTAGTTTGATTGTTTGCAAAATGATTTAAATTTATTATCTTAAATTTATAAATATTTTTAATAATTTGAAACTATTTTTATTAAATATATATATTATACATAAATTTATTTTGAAGTATATTTATGTTCAATTTTCTAAAACTAATGTATATAAATTAAATTTATATTTTATGTAAAAATATATATCTGTCTAATTCACTTTTAGACATTTGTGTATACTGGTAAGTCTTACAAATTCATACGCGTAACAAGCGCTTATCACGTTTTAGAACACCTAAAACCAAAATATATATAAAAACTCACATTTTCAAGTTTACGTTTTATGTACGGTTTTTAATTGATTAATTTGTTGTTAACAACGGCAATACGAATAACTCTAGTTGTTCTTCTTCCATTACCATGGTGGTGCATTTTGTTTTAACATAAAAACAACATTCGTTTGAGTGAAAGCTTGCTTAATTTTTTACAAAGAAAACAAAATTTGTTGTAACATCATATATTCCGTAAATTGAGTTTCTACGGCAGTAAATCAAGAATTATAAACGAACTGTTGGAATATATTCATTAGAAAATTTACGTAATATCATCAAATATTTATGTACATATTAAAATATTTGGAAGTTATACTGTATGGAAAAAATATTTATTTTATCTAGTGTATTATTGATTATTTTACTGAAATTTTGTAATATCTTTAGAGTTTTATTAATGTTTTTCATCATTAGTAAAAATATTTACAAAAAAAGGAATTAAAAAAAAATATTTCGTAAATAGAATAACTAAAAGATACTCTTACATATTTATAAAACTACATTTTCATAAAATATTTCAATATTTTATCATATATATCAATAATCAACAATTAAATATATATATATATATATATATATCTTCTAAAATTTATTAAAATAACTAATAACGAGTCAAAATTAAAAACAATGCTATAAATATTAAATACATGGATAAAACAATTTTAATAAATCATGTATAAAAATTAAAAATTTTATGTAGAAACTTTAGAAATACATAAATGATATATACAATTAGATAAAATTTCTCAACAAAAAAATTCACAGTGTAAATCAAAATCTTATGTAGAAATTACTATTCAAGCTGTGATTCTTTTTGTTTCAGTCTTTCATATGAGTTACTATAACATTAAAAATGTTATTTTATTATTTAAACTTAAGGTAATTAAAAAAAATTATATTAGAATAGAACAATTAACAAAAAACAGTTTCTTATAAAAAAATTATAGTAATCATAGCTTAAGAATCATCAATTTCGTTATGTCTATGAAAGATATATGAAATCTTGAAAATGAGAAATTTAAATCAGAAATTCTCTATCTCATCCAATTCCATAGAAAAGGTTGGCTACCTATTTGACTCCTTAATTATGATAATTAATTTTTTCTAGTCTGTTCTAAAGTTTTGGTAGATCGACTGATAAAACATATTTTTATTGTCCAAAAGTGTTTCTATATAAAAATCTAGAACTTATTATATATATATACATATATATAGTTTTTGTAAACAGATAGTTTTTTTGATGTGTATACTTAACTTTTGTGCAGATTAACAAAATATGTAGCCACATGCTTGTTCACTTTTAGTATTATGTTCACTATTTTATTTGAGAGTTATTTAATACTTTTTCCTTTAGTTTATTATTTTTCTTGTTTCTCTCCCATTCTTTTTTCCTCAAAGTGTTTTCATCTTCCACTTACTTTTAAAGAGTTTGAATATTACATGCCTAGTAATAATATTCTTATACATGAAAGGTTTGTTTTATCAAAAACTCTTTTGGAAAAGATGATAAGACGTGAAACGGAACTTTCGAAGATTTGTTATTAGATATGAAAATCTTTTCTTACATTCTTAACTTTCAGGTTGTAGTGTTACTACTCAAAAGTTGTCCCAACTATGATGGAATAATGATAATAATGTATTTTGGCGTTAAATACCAACAAATTATAAGTATAGGATTGCTACATGCTCTATGCAATTTCACATATCACTCTTTTTATTGCATGTGATTCTTGGTAACTGTGTTAATTTTCAGAGCCATATACGACATCCTCTAAAAGTAGCAAAATGATAGTACAATGCAGGCAGTTTTATTTTTAAAATTTAAATTGTTTAAAATATCGCGAAACAGATATATACAGGGACCAACGATCAAACATTTATTTAGATGATGTTGGTAAAACAAGATTTTGTCTAAATATTTAAATATATTAACAAAATGTATAAAAGAGTAGGCCTTAAATTATTATCCGAGATACAGATTCGATCTGAGATACAATTATGATACGTTAAATCCAGATATCCAGAGGAGTCGGATCCGGATAATCAAATGTTGAATCCGTAAATTTTATTGATAATCATTTCAAAATAGTAATATCTATATATAAAAATTAATTTCATTTATTATTTTTTCCTTTTATAATAGTATATATAAATTTATTATAGTATATATAGATATAATTGAAATATTATATACATTTTTATTTTAAATTATTGTCAATATTTTAATATATTTTAATATTATTTTTATTTATTTTAAGATTTTATATCCGGAACAGAATATCTACTGGATATTACAATTTTTAGAAGAATATCTGACATCTAAATATTTGAGAACCCCAAATACAAATAAGAATAATAAAAATATGAATCAACAAAATGAGGCTAACTTCAATCTTATCAACTCTTATGATTCTAAACGTTACCTATTCTCAATGTCATGCACAATACCAGTCTTTAATAACAACAATCATTCATAAGTTCCATTTCATTCTATTCATCTAACAATAATATAACGAGTGCAGTTCATATCATAATAATTTCTTCAATCAATCAAGAAATGGTCAGTAAATAATCAATTTCTCGCATCAACACAAAGTTATCTTTTAAACAATGTGAGAATTCTTATGTATCATGAAACATAGATCTAACAACTTAACAACCATTATAATCTATAAAAGAATATAATAGAACAAGAGAAGAAACTGGTTCAAACCACCTCAATTGGTTTCAAACCACCTCAACTGGAAGTAAATATCGAGAATGAGCAGAAGAACAAATGAACGAATAACAACAAACAAGAAAAGAGGAACAACAAAAACCACGTGGCTGCTCGGCTGGACAGAAGGAAGATTGGTCTGCTGCGCTCTTGTGGCGCATGGAAAGGAGAGAGAGNGAGAGAGAGAGAGAGAGAGAGAGAGAGAGAGAGAGAGAGAGAGAGAGAGAGAGAGAGAGAGAGAGAGAGAGAGAGAGAGAGAGAGAGAGAGAGAGAGAGAGAGAGAGAGAGAGAGAGAGAGAGAGAGAGAGAGAGAGATTGGCTAAGAGAGAGAAAGAGATTGGTTAAAAGAGAGAAATAAAAAAATAAAAAGAGAAAACCTTGATGGTTAGGACTTTTTGATCTTTTTAGAAGTTTGCAACGCTCCGCTCTAAATTTTTGAATAGGAGAGAAGCAAGGAAGTATAAGTCTATTTATAAGAAAGAACTATGCAAATCATAATTTTTTTACTTTACATCAAAAGGTCATTCTACTGTTCAAAAAAGAAGTAGTCTGGTGAGCCATATAAGAATAGAACAACCAAAAAAATAAAATTCTCTATGGAAAACTCTTGAGGTCCTAGATCAAATCTCAACAATTTTGTTTTAGTCTCGAGGGATGTAGGAAATATTGAAGGTATGAAATATTCTTTGTAGGGACTCTTATCTCCTTCAGCTTCATTGAGAAGTTTGGTCACGCTTGTGGCTCTCTATTCATAGCGATCAAGTCCTTACAGCCTGATCCAAAATTCTGGCAGGCCAGATGACATTCTATATCCCAATCAAGTGCTTATAACTACGAGTGCAAAAAAAAAACTCTCTTCATCTTTGATTTCGTGTACCCATTAATTGGATTAGTCCCAACATGTCTTTCCATACTCATCTACGATCACTAAGTTGCGATGTAATAGCGCAAGATCCATCCATCAAATATATGATCTATAAGCATATGCCTTGTAAAACAATAATATTTGGTTGTTGTATTGAAATAGATTGATATCGCTCAAATTACCTTAAAGTAACTTTCTCTCACATATAAGAAATCAGTTGTTGTACTTAGGCATCGGTTCTACATGGAGCATTGACACACAATAGACTATATAAATCAAGGTTAAACTAGGCAAGTAAATATTAAAGCAGTAAACAAGTAAATTAGTTGGTTGTAAAGTATATGAGATGAAAGCTAAACTTAGGGTTTCAGGCAATCATAATTATGAGTTATAGATGCGAAGGTTCTGTGATGAACCGTCATAGAGCTCGAATACAATAGTAAGATATCTAGCTCTCGCTCCAAGTCTAATCAGATGTCTAGATCTTGTGTTCCAGCTCTCGCATGTGACAAGGAACAAATGTTGATCTATAATACAGAGACTTTCGATCAATACTTCTTTAAACAAGCACTAACGCTTAGATCAATTTGTCCAATAAGTGTTTATACCAGCTTTTGCATGCGCCTATCAACCTAGCTTAGCAGAATTATTATTATGTAATGAAACTACTTTCGCGGTTGTCCATTATTCTAAATTTAGGATTCTAGTTAGCTACACTAGAACATAAACAATTAGCTCAATTCTGTGAAGGATTCTAATAAATCACCCTAACAGTTTTATGCCAACAATTCATCAAAATCCTAATAAACATAGATCTAACGAAGAAACTACTCAAATATAATTAAGCAAAGCATAATCAACGGTTGAATAAATTGCATAAATAGGATAGGGTAGAAATAGAAATACAGGAGTTCCAATACAAAATCTATGAAAGAGTCTTTGATCTTCTCTCCAAAACTACTAAAAGCCCTAAGTAATATGATGTCGTACCAACAAAGATTTTATTGAACTTTACTCATCTCGAACCAGGTACCATTCTTTACTCATCTCGTACTAGGTACCTATAAAGCTTTTGTTGAACTCCAGCCTCCTGCAGAAATCATCAAACAGCCTCTCATGAGTTGTATGTCTCAGATTCTGACCGATAATGGGGGTGTATGATGAACTCCATCCATCTGAAAACATACCTTATACTGTGGTAAACTTAGGTAACGATCTCCCATACTATCTCCTCTTTCAAGTGTTTCTTCTATGTCTTCCTTAGACACATTGATGATTCTTCCATCATTAGCTCGTGCATTTTACCTATTCATCTTTGTAAACACCAAACTCATCTAGTGCGATTACACGTATCCGCTTCTAGGAGGAGTGTCAGCTTCAACTATTAAAGCTTCTCGAAATTCTGGACTTTGAGGAGTGGCGAGCGATGCTGGTTACGTGTCGATCGACACTTCATCGTCATCTTCATTCTCACGAAAAAAATCAAAATAAATAGCTGCCACAAATCCTAGGCCATCGCCCAACTCTATGTAGGATGTGTTCTCTTTCACCACTCTGACCTGATCATAGTAGACATTCTTATCTATGAGTGTCAGACACACATGATTTGTCTGCATGTTGTAAATAACTCCTACATTAGCCATGAAGGATCTCGTAAGTAGTAGAGAAGAATTTTGGTCTATCTGAATATCCATAACATGAAAGTCTACTAGAAGTAAGGCATTGCCGATTTTGTACCTGAAGGTTTTTGACAATTCCTCATAAATTTATCTTAGAGCAATCCACAAAAATGAATGAGTCATCAGAAGGTTCTATCTTCATACTCAACTGATTAGACATTACCATAGGCATGATACTCACTGAAGAACCCATATCACATATTTCATTCGGATAGCTCTGACCTCCAACAATGCATCAAACTACAAACTTCTCAGGGTCACTTTTGTTCTTCAGTGTAATCATCTATTTAATCTTGTCTCTAAGCTGATGGAACATATGCTTGATGTCCTTCTATGTCTCTCTGCTCTCTCTAAAATACATCAAAGGCCTGTAAGTGTAATAAGCCTCATAGAATGGTGCATCTTCAGGTATCCTTAATACCCTCTTGGTAAAAAATTCATCTCCTTATCATTAGCCTCTCTCCTTAGATGTTTAGGAACTTTGATATTCTTCCTCTTCCCACTAGGAATATATCCCTCAATAGCCTGCTCAATGATGATAGGCTTTGGTACATCATATTCTGGAGGACGTTGACCAAAGTTAGGTTGATGATTGATGTCAATTGTTGGTCTTGCTTGTGCCTATGATGAGTGTCGATCAATATAAAGCCGGTGTTGATCGATGCTTGAAAATTGTACACGGTATGTCATAGGGGAAGAAGGGTGTCGATCTACGTTTGAGTAGTGTCGATCGATGCTTTCCATTTCACAAGATCTTAAAGACTCAATAGAGAGTGTCGATCGATGCTCAAGTGATGGTGATGAACAACACCAATGCGATCTGCCGAAAGGCATAAAACTTTTGACTTGAATGTCTCCTTCTTGGACCTTCTTATGCTTCACCACTTGCCAAAAATCATCATCTATGATGGCACTCACGTGGTGCTTCTGTCTAGCCTCTCATTTTCCTTTAATCAGTGTTTTTAATTTTTTCACATGGGTGTTGAGGGCTTTAAACTTATCATTCAAGTTGGTTTATAAACATATATCTTAGTATTGAAATCTACAGTCAACTTATATTGTCCCTCAAGAACATGATTTATTGTTGCTTCGTGTTTGCTTTCTCGAGTTGCTGGTGCATGATTCTAGTAAGAAGATGATCAATAGTTCATGTTGTTGCTGTTGTTGCTGAAGGTTTTCTAGTACTATGAACCTTGGTTGTATTTACTCCTCTGGCCAGTGCCATAAAAGTTTATTTTAATTATGATTCCACACCTCTGAAAACCAGTATCACTGATGTAGTTCACATTCTCATCATCGCCCTTATTACTGATGGTATCAACAACTTCCACTTCCTCTGCGAAGCTAACCTGTTTCCTGAGAAGCTTATGAACATTGTCCAGCTTTGACTTAACTTCATCCGTCTACTCCTTATCCAAGTTGACGGCCAATTTTTTTCCGTTCAAAATAAGTGTTCTTGGTGATATTGCTAGACGCCAAGTTCTCAATAAATCTAACAGCTTATTCTGGATTCCTTGTGTTGAAATTCTCCTCACTAGTTGTATCTAGCAATTGTATCTAGCAATTGTATCTCGTTGAACCCATGGTGCAGATAGTCTCTTTGATATGACTTAGATCTGATCCATGAGCTTTTAAAAGATTATGTAGGCTCATGTGTGATAAAACCAATCATGTTCCTCGAGTTCTCAGATTGCGCATCATCAAAGAAATTACACATGAAGGCGTTTTTGATGTCAGTTCAGGATGTAAGAGATCATTGTGGTAGTGATTAGCCACTACGAAGCATCTCAAGAAAGTGAGTACTTGAAGAGATTGCAAAGAAGATGCTCATGAGGGTATCCATGATAGGGTGTTTGTCCCACAAGTGTAAAATAAGCAGATCAGCCCAAAAACGTGCCTCTGAAAAGTAAGAGAACAAATTGCATATATGTTGGTATAGTATTGATATGGACGGATGTAATCAGCCGAAGTTTTGGGTCGAGCTGCCTGGGTATACTCAGCATCTACATCCTGAGAATTAGCTGCAACATTCTGAGCATTAGCAACTGCTTATGGATCAAGGAGACCCCTGATTATCAAGTTTCTGATTAGCTACATTACACAGATGACCCTCATGGTCATGAAGGTCTCCATTCACATCGCTTATCAGCACAATAGTCGCAACCATGTTGCTTGTTTGAGGATTGGTGTCGATCGATTCTCGAGATTTGTCGATCACTACTCACTCATAAGTGGTATCGATCGCTACTCGCTAATGGCAAATCCAATGCTCCCGATAATGTTGCCAAATTTGATATCGCACAAATTACCCTAGATCAACTTTCTCTCTCAAATAATAGATCAGTTATAGTACTTAGGGATCAAATCCACAATGAGCATGGACATACAATAGACTATATAAATCAAGGTTAAGCTAGACAAGTAAATATTAAAACAGTAAACAAGTAAATCAGTTGGTTGTAAAGTATATGAGATGAAAACTATATGCTAAGGGTGTGTGATGAACCGCCCTAGAGCTCAAATACAATAGTAAGATATCTAGCTCTCGATGTAAGTCTAATCGGATGTCTAAATCCTGTACATCTCTCGCATGTGAACAAAAAACGTGTGTCGGTCGATACTACATAGTATAAATCAATATTTTTCTTAAACAAGCATTAACGCTTTGATCGATTTGCTCACTAAATGTTTAGACTAGCTTTCGCATGCGCCTATCAACCTAGCTCAACAAAATTATTATCAAGTAATGAAATTACTTTCACAATTTTCAATATCCTAAAATCAAGGTTCTAATTAGTTACTTTAGAACACAAGCAGTTAGCTCAATTATGTGTGATCCTAATAAATCACCCTAACAGTTCTACGTTCAATATTTCATCAAAATCCTAATAAATCTTATATCTAATAAAAAAACTACTCATACATAATTAAGCAAAGTATAGTCAATGACTGATTAAATTGCATGAATAAGACATGGTAGAAATAGAAACAATGGAGTTGCAATACAAAATCTATAAAGGAGTCTTTGATCTTCTCTCCAAAACTACTAAGGGCACTAAGTAATATGATGTGATAAAGATGTATAAGGTGGTATGTTGTCTAAACAAAGATAAAACATATAAATATTATATATAAAGTCGGTCAAAGACATTTTGGTAATATATGGAACTTTTGGGATTGAGTTAGTCTTGAATCATCTCGTATCCGTCTATTTGTGCGGATGTCGAGCGACACTAAAGAAGCGTGTTGATCGACACTTCTTTTAAATCTCGGCTATGACTTCTAATTTTTTTAACATCTACGAGATTCCTCATCATTAAGCTCTATAATACTCCATAATTTTCACATTGCTCCATAAAACTTTTATTGGAAATCATGTCAATTTGCTATAAATTAGATGAGAAAGTCATTTTTGTGTGTGACTATCCGTTTAACGCGTTAAACACTATTAATGTACAATATTATACTATACTAATTCATAGATAGAATAAAAACATTGATTGATATCAATTGGTTAAAGATTTGGAAGAGCACAAAGTGAAAATACTTGATATATGAGGATACGAAGGAAGAGAAAAACAATAATGAAGAAGAGAAAGACGAAGAGACGATAAGTGGCAATAATAGTGGTGATAAAACAACCAGTGGTGGTGGTTATTAGTTTAGGTGGATCTGATTGAGATAGATAAAGAGGCGGAGTGACTGGAGGTGAAGTGACTGGAGGTGAAGTGAGTTGTTCATCTTCTCCTATCATTTTAAATGACTGATAACAGCAGATATGAAGATGTATCTGACAATTGTAGATGAGGGGGTGTTGTTGGTAAATGAGGGGGAGGGGGAAGGGGGGAGGGGAAGAGAAGAAGAGAAGAAGAGACAATGGAAAGAAGTGAGGAGACAATATGGGGTTAGAGTGGTAGACGAAAACGGTGGCTACGATAAAAACAACACATCTTATACTAAAAAACTATTTATAAAAATAGTATAGTCTTTATTTTACTGGTTTATAAATATTTAACAGTTTTTAACCATAACTCTAATATGCTATCGCTTATAAATGTTTACTTTTGCTCAATAAATGATTCAAATCAATGACACAAAAACAAAACATAACACAATTATTTTAAATTTGCAAATAGAATAAAATATAAAATAATATATTTCAATAAAAATTGTTTATCTTCTCTAATGTTCACATTTTTATATATTCACATATTCTCTACTTATTCACATATTCTCTACTTTTTCGACTATGGCAAACTTACAAACGGCGATGCAAAGCATATTTTGAATTGTTTGCCTCTAGCGAGGAAAACGAAAGTAACACATACTCATGAATTTTGAGTGGTTTCCAAGAAGGGCGTAGACGAAAATTTGGGAAAGAAAAACTAAACTGATTTTAATGATTGATTGAGTAAAAAAAACTACAAATTACATAGAACAAATTTAAATTAAGAAAAATATAAGAACTGAATAGAAATTGAACAACTGAACCTTTGATGGACTGGAAATAATAGAATAAAACACGATTGGTGAAAGCAAATTGGAAAAGAAAAGAGGTATATTTAAAACATTATCACATCAGCATTTAGTTTGTGTAGCTTTGTGTTAAAGACAGAGATAAATTTTTTTTTCAGATTTCCACAATATATATCATATCGTAAGTTCGTAACACCTAGAATGATATAGTTATAGTTTTTTGTAGGTTAAACAGTGTAATTCTCTTATTCAAAATTGTTAATATGCTTTAACCCGGAAAAAAGAAGAAGATATAACTAATTGAAATAGGTTATCAAGAATGGTAAGTGAGATTTTGCTGAAAGAAAACAAATAGTTAGACAAAGGACCATGGGATGGGATTAAGGATTTTAAACAGAGAAAGCTTTGTAGCCTTAAAGACCTAGCTAGTAGGTGATCAGAAGGCTAAGCACATGGTTGATAGTTATCTCTCTCACTCTCTGTCTCTCTACCTAGGATTATATTACACGACAAAGGAATAAAGTGTATCTTAATTTAGGCCTAGTCTTAAGTATAACTGAATAATTTGCCATGTGGAAGTTGTCATTTTTGTCTGACCAAACTAATGCATTTGGGAGCTATCTGCTATACATTATTTGTAAAATGATCTTAATACATATTTTCTTTACAATTATTTTTATTAAAAAACATGACATGCTATAATAGAAATGATGACATGATTTATGACTAAATGTGACATAAATAATCATATTTAATATTAATTTTTATTTTCAGTAATTTTTAAAATATTATAATAATTCATATATCATCATTAAAATAAACACATTTTAAATATTTATAATCATACAATTTTTATTACTAAATAATTTTTTAAATTTTTATACAACCTTTTCAAAAAACATCATTTTCAAAGTGATTTAACATTCTCCATACAATTTTCACAAAAAAGCAACATGACATACTAGAAATAATGAAATGGTTTATAGCTAAATATGACGTAAATAGTTATATTTAATATTAATTTCTATTTCTAATAAACATTTTATAATATGTAGTAACTCATACATCATCACTAAATAAATATACTCAAATGTGATATTAAATAATATAATAATATAATTATTCTATAAATTTTAAAATATTATTTAAATTTTTTTTTATAATTATACAATTTTTATTATTAAAAAAAAATTCAAAATTTTATATAATATATTTTTTAAAAACAATTATTTACAAAGTGATTTGACACATGTTCTCTTTATAGTCATTTTCATAAAAAGATGTGACATTGTATACTATAAATGTTGACATGGCTTATGGATAAATATAACATGGATAATTACGATTTCTGTTTTTAGTAAAAAAATTCGAATATAATATAATAACTCATATATCATCATTACAATAAATATTAAAATATAATATTAAATAATATAATAATATAAAAATATAAATACAATTTTTTACAAGTTTTGAAGATTATTTAATTCTATTTTATAATCATATAATTTTTATTACTAAAGAAAACTTTCAAAATTTTATACAATATTTTTTGAAAATTATAATTTTAATTAGAATATGTTTGTTTCTTTTTGTTATCTACAAATTTTATGAATTTTATTTATTTATTTATTTGATAATTAGGCAATTTTATATCGTTTTTAAGTTTTTACAAGTTGATTTGAGATATCTTAACCACAAGACATAAATAAAAATCTATCTAAGATTATAACTATAAATATATACATATATTTTAATTATAATTTAAAATAAATCAGATTTATTTTATTTTATTTTAATTTTATATTTAACTAAATTAATATTTATACTTAAATATTTGTAAAAGTAATAAATTCTAAAATGTTATAAAAAAAGTATTTTTAAAGTTAAATTTTATTTTTTTTCGCTGCACATGATGCAGTAAAACATCTAGTGAACTATTAAAGTAGAGCAAATTTAAAACCTGTAAAACAGTACATCAGTTTCCATATAAAATGATATAATCCCACAACTTGCATAAATTAATACTTGTATTAAGTTATACTTATAAGTTTTGACATAAAAAGTTTATTTATGTAAATATTAACTGAAACTAAAAACCAGATGAAAAAAATACCAACAAAATTTGGTTTAAAACAATTTTTTTTTTTTTTTGAAATTTTAAATAATACAGTGTTGGTAAATTGTGGGTTTGAGCCTTGGTTGTAGGGAAGGTGTTTTGTCCTTCAAGATAAATTTGTTAAATTATTATACATGATTATCATATAATAAATAATTTGAATATTAAATCCTTAACTAAATCAAGACTAATATCTAAATCAGTTACAATAATAAGATTATCAAACTAAAAAGTAAAACCTAAACCAGTTAATATGATACATAAGGTTCATATATCACCAACTATTTAGATATAAGTCACATTAATACACAAAGTTAAAACAAGAGAGAAGTGAAACATTGAGATTAAATCAACTTAAACGTGGATGAAGAAAATCTGGTAAGTGTGTCAAGTCTAAGTATACAATGAGTTGATAGGGTCATTCGTAGTTTTAATTTGTAAGAAGGAACTTGTTTTTTAACTATGTGTAAAAGTACATGCACACCCTAATCGACTAACATATTAACATAATTACCATTATGTCCCTGAATCAATTCCACACATAAGAGATCCTCCCATTTTCCAAAAAAATATGGCCCAATAACTTATTGTTCAACTTATAAGTTATGTCTAAATCAATAGAAACTCTTTCTTTTCCATTAAAGTTTATCTATCTGCTCACAAAAAGTTATCTAACCTAACTTACTTTTTCTTTCCAATATCTGTTTGAAGCTTGGAAGATCAACTAATTAATCTTGTTCCATCAACGGGAATTTCATAACAATGGTCACAAAATTAAAGAACCAGACACAAGGGAGGCGTTGAACCATGTCTCAAACTAAGGAACAAAAAAGAACCAGCTTCGAGATAAGGAGGTAATATCCTAGTTTAACGATCTATGCTTTTATTCCTTCAAATTGTTAAGCCTGATGCTACATAATCCGTCGCTTTCTGTACTTTATTGGCTGATTGTCATAAAATGAATTTAAGCATATCCATTTGTTTGCATGTATTTTGATGTTAATTGAACCTTTTTTCAATGGCCTATTTGTAGTTTCAGAAAATGAATATGTGTCAGCTGCTGAATTGGTAGATGACATCAATGAGGTTGCAAGTTCTTCATCTCGGTTGCCTGAAAAACTATTTGGACGAGGCTACTACCTAACTCGTTTCCGGCTCAACATATATTTGGAAGCCAGTTTGATTGGGTGTACTGCAGCTTCCCTACGAGATACCTCCAAAATGGAAACTTTGCTAGCTTCACAGTTTAGCCGGCTATTTGAATTGCATGTATCTAAATGGCCCAACTCTGCCAAACTAATCGACAGATTGCTCTGTCGACAGCTGGTTACATTTTGTAAATAGAGATGTGCTTCATGTTCGCAGATAATCTTCTTTGGTTTTCACTAATTGAATTCCAGAAGAAAACTGATTTGAATTGTGATGTGTTTGATGTTGTCGATAGCAAAACATAGGAATAACCATGACCGACTATGTGGAATCAGCATTTTGATACCTATGTTTGTGAGATTACAGTGTCTGGCATTTTGGAGATGTTAAGAAATATGTATTTGTCCAATGAAAAGGCTGTCCCTAGCGCTAATTGCACTGGTGGACAGTGTTATTGATTACAACAACACATTTCTAAAGCTAACCTTAAAATATATTGAGATATTCCGTGACTTGCAATAATTCTCATATTTTTTATGGTGTAAAAAGTATTTTCCACCTTGTACAACTATACTTTATTTTCCATCTGTTCATTGTACATAATGCTTAGCCACCAAATTTTATTTGGTATTTACATGGACTATTTTTTGGAGCACTCCAAATAAAAAAAACTGGACAGCTTTTGTAAGCGAGCAATCATGGCTAAAAATATTTTCCTCATGAGAAGTTGACTCTAAAACATACTATTTATTTTCACAAGTAGTTTATCTGAGACTTCATTTAGAAGCAGAATCATAGTTAATACTATGAATTTTCAGTGATAACTAACCAAGAAGATAATATAATACATTGGCATTACATCCTTCTAAAATCTTTGAATCTTTCAGAAAACTCTAGTTCATAGAAATCAAAGCAACAAGAGAAGAGAAAATTTATCCCTAAGGCCGTATTTGTTGACAAGAGCACTCCACATGGTGTCAAACTCCACTATTGTCTGTATCTGGTGCAAACACTTCTCATACTCATACTTGAACTCTTTAGGAAACAACTTGAATTTTCATGCTCCTTGGACCATATTTGCTATGTTGAGAACCAGTGATGAATCTCTGGAAATACTTGAGCCACATATTTCTGGATAAACAAGTCTTGATCAGTGATGATATATCTTGGACGATGACCTGACATAACATGAAGCCATCTCTGAAACAACCACGAGAAAGCATCTTTAGGGTATGATTGGTACGGATTTTTGCTTTAGGTTGTTGCTTTAGGTTGTTCGCTCTAGCAATTTTGGTGGTTAAAACTGTTAGTATTATTTTAAATATTAAAAAATAAAATTAATATCAAAATCATAACAATAGTAAATAATATTTTTTTATTATAAATATAAAATTATGTTAATAATAAAGAAAACACATATATGAAACAAAAAGTTATATAATATGGATCTCAAAATAACAAGAAAAAATTAAAAATAATTAATTTATCAAATAAAGTTTATAATAAAATTAATTTAAAGTAGAATAAATATTTTAGTTATTGTGGAGAAGAGAAAAAAATATTTCTTACAATAAAGATAAAAGAAAAATCTATTTTTTTGTTTGTTTGTAAAGCCACGTGAATGAGGCTATGAGGCTGTGAGAATTTCTTAGAAAAAGAAGATAGAGAAGTAGAAAATAGCTTTGAAAAATTTAGAACTCTTAAAACAAGTAAAAGCCTGATAAGTGAAAAATAGACTAAATTTTTTAGAATTAAGGCAAAGCCTTTAAAGCCAAACCCCAATCAGAGCCTTAGATTCTTTGTTGCATACTTTCAACTCTATCATCAGTGATCTCTCTTTGCACCGAGTGAGAGGTGGAGAGACCAAGAAAAAAAAGAAGATATGGTCGTGAAATGAATTATAGTTACTTCAAAAGGGATTTGAGATTTTTTAAAATTATTTTTTACTTTTAATATTTTTACTAAGTATTAATTAATTTAAATTATATTTAAAATATATATCAAGAGCATAGATGGGTTTTCACTAAATATTATATTAAAAAGATAACTTTAAGTTGATATTATCTTACTAGATTACTTCCCCCGATATCACAAAATAATATAATTTAAATATTATTTATGTAAGTAATTTTGTATATATTTTAAATTTATAATAATTTTCATAATTTAATTTTCTGAAAAAATCGATAGAGAGTTTTTGATTGATTAATAATGGAAGAATAACATTCAATTTTATAAGACTATATTAATCATCTGAACATATACATCTCATAATTATGAAAAATAAAAATTAAAAAACTACCATATATGAGTTGTGATATAAAATAGAAACTCTATAAATTAACCTTCGATAAATTAATAAATATTTTAAATTAATAAATATCTCGGTACCAAATCAGACCATTGTAAAATATAAACATCATTTGATATAATGATAACATAATAATATTTGGGAACTCTTACCTGAATATATGGTCTCAATAAAACCAGAAATTATTAATTACTAAATATAAATTATAAAACATAAACAAAGAATTTTATTGTTTATTTGTATTTAAAATGAATTTATCTCAAATTTTATTTTTCACTTTAATACTTTTGTCGTTACTTTTTGAATTACATATAAAAATATTTTGTAATATATTTATACATATTCAACACACATAAAACATATCAAATAATTCAATTAAAATAGAAACAATTAAATGAAAAATTTCTTAAAATACCATAAGTTGGCTACCACTTTTCAAAAGTACACTTTTTCAAAAATACCCTAACATTGAGTTTAGAGTTTAATGATTAATATTTAGGGTTTACTATTTAGAAGGTGATGTTCGATTTATAAATATCTATAAATGTTTTATAAATTTTTTAAACATTTATAAATAATTTAAGAAAGTTAATTTATTTTTCATCAAAAATTAAGGTATTTATGAAAATGGTTATTAATTTCAAAAGTAATATCAAACTTGTGTTAAAGTTGAAATTCTCTCAATTTAAATCTATAGAGTTTAAATAATATATAATATCATGAAATTAATTTTTTTTTGTCTACTTAAACTAAAAAATATTTTAAAGGTATAAATCTAAAAAGATTTATTTAAAAATTAATAGACCAACAATATTAATCGGTGTAGGAACATACTTTCAATCATATATTATGCAAATTGTGTAAGAACATAAATAGAACTTAATTTTTGCAGGTTTAAATACTACAAAAATATTTCAATCAATAACAAAAATTAATTAATAAATGGATTATTTTATTTATATTTCTAAATAATGGTTATATCATTTATTTAAGTAACATAATAATTCAATAATAATCATTACATTATATATATATATATATGTATATATAAACACTATATATTAAAAATAACTAAATTGTACAATAAATCAATTCATGCATACTCATATCCTATATAGTCATATAATCATATTATGATCTAATATATATGTCAATATATAATCCTCCTATATATTAAATGAGAAGTCATTTAAGTAATTTTTATGTGTCAATCATTGAGAGAGTTTTAAAAAAATTGTTATAATTTGATTGGTCGAAGGATTTTCTATTTTCAATTATTTTATTTAAATCTAGAATAAAAAGTAAGTCTATAACTAATTAATATCACTTGCCAAATAATTTAAATGTTATTACAAATAATAATTTTATGGTATCTAATGGTCAAAATCATAGGAAATGTAATAATGTTTGAATAATTCTTAATATATTTATATACTACATAAAATAATTAATAGAACTTAGTTTATATAAATCTATGTAATGATTTTATACTCTTATATAAAACATTATATTAATATATATAGTATTATAATAATTATTAAAGTCTTATAATATCCATTTATGTCTTATCAGTCATTTATAAGAATTTAAACATTGATAAAATTATCGATCATGTTTTACCAAATAACCTAAATTATATTACAAATAATAATTTATGGTAGCTCATTTTCAAAATTATAGAAATTATAATAATGTTTGATTTATTATTTTATATTTATATACTACATAAACTAATAAAGAAAACAATTTATAAAAATCGATATAATGATTTCATATTCATATAAAAATATAGTTGTATCTATAATAATTATTAATATCTTATAATGTCCATATATGCTTTATAAATAATTAGACCTTGAATATTGGACATATTGTATTTAACGGAACATGTGAGAACTTTGATTTAAAAAATGTTTTGCATTCAAGTAGATTAATATAGTGAATACCGTAATATTAAAATTGAAAAGAACTCCAAGATGAACTTTTGGTTCATTGTATGGTTTGTATTACTATTTAGAGAGAGAAATAAATATTTAGCAAAAAATGTTAAAAATTTAAAAAAATATTAGCAAAAATATAATAAAAAGAAAGAAATGATAATAAGAAAAATAAGAAAAATCCAAAATATGTATAATATATGTTGGAGAAGTTAATGTGATAATTATATATATATATATATATATATATATTAATAATAGCAAACCCAAATAATTCTAAAGGTTGTGAATTTCATTAAAATTGAAAGGTTGTGTTTTTTTGAAAAGTTGTCAATGTATATATATGTGTGATTCTAAAAAAAATTACTTGTAAGAATTATATATGCATTTTCATGAAATTATTGTGTTTTATCATCAAAAATAAAATTTTAGTTTTCTAATCTGTAATCAGGAATCAGAAAAAGAAAATTAAAAAAAAAAACAATTTGTAAATTTGTTATCAAATATATAAACATAAGAAGAGATGCGAACCAAGAGTCAGAACTTTATTAATGGACACAATGCTTCACTACCGCATAAAGCTTTAGTAGAGTTGTGTCTTAACTTAACTCTTAGATTAAAAGGTTGCTAATCTCAACTATTCCCTGTTTTTAAAAAGCAAAATTACTATAAGATTATGAAAAGGTACTTCACTACCGACGCAAACCTTCAGTAGCGTCGTCTTTTGTTTTGTCAAAACAAATGGTCAGCCCTTTGATTAAAAGATGTGCTAATCTCAACCATTCCCTTTAAAAGAAATTATAAGATGATGAAAAGGTACGTTTCTTATTCTAAACGGGATGTATTGTTTCAAAGGAAGCTATTCACAGAAGAATTGGCAACAACAGTTTTTTTGATGACGTAATTCATTTAAGACAATACAATTTTATATTCCTTAGATTATAAAAACTAGAAAATTTTGACTATTAGATTGAAATTTTTTTCCTACAAAAAATGACGCCAGCGAATACAAAATTTTGGTTGCTATTATATATAGATTTAATTATAAGAGTTATACATTTTCATGAAAATTATTGTGTCTTATCATCAAAAATAAAATAAAAAGTTGTGACTATTCATATATGTATCATTTTAAAATAACAACATTTAAATAAAAAAGATGTGACTATTTAAATTGAAAAATTGTGACTATTCATATAAATATCATCTCAAAATAACCAACTTTAAATTAAAAATTATAGAAATGTTAAAAGTTATGTCTTTTTATAAAAGAACAAAATGTACAGTCTTAACTTTTAAGAATTGTGTTTTTATTATAAAAAGTTGTGTACTTTCAATAATTTTTAACTGTACATACATTTTATATGGTTTCAAACAATTCATAAATATATTACCAAATAAGATCTCTAAACTTTATAAATTACATTATAAATTTAGTAACGACTAGACATATATCTTATTTGATCATGATATATTTTTAATTTTATTACAACTAACCTATAAATAAGATGTACATTTTTAATGTTATCAATAAAAGAATATAGCTAACTACAAGATAACACATAAAATAACTATATAAAATATGATATACTTTTTACAAAATTAGTTTCCGTGCAATATCGCACGGGTTCCTTACCTAGTATATATAATTCAACAAACATTTATTATTACTTATTATTCATCAGTTATTTTTAAATGAAATTTGTTAAAACTTTACGACATTCTATACATAATATATATTTTAATACAATATTTATATCCATAAATTCGTGGGCAACCACCTAGTTAATCATTATTTCACGTAACTTACCATATAATTTATAAGGAATTTTAGTGATTTAAACCTCCAACTATTTTTAAATCGGATAAAAAACCTTCAACTAAAATTTTATGTTTTTAAACCTCCAACTATTAAACCATAATGTCGTTAACCTTCCGTTAACAAAATCGTTTTTTTCTTAACGGAGACCCGTTAAATCAAAACACAACGTTTCATATAATCACAAAACGACACAAACTTCTTATAATCAATAAACATTTTAGTGATTTAAACCTCCAACTATTTTTAAATCTGATGGAAAACCTCCAACTAAAACTTTACGTTTTTAAACCATCAACTATTAACTTTTAATGCCTTTAACCCTTATTAAACAAAGTCATTTTTTCAGAATGGAGAACTATTAAATTGAAACAGAGTTTCATATAATCACATAAACGACACGAAATGTTTAAAACCCTCTTGCATCAATGGCAATGACAATGACAATTCATCCTCAAATATAAAAAAAAAACTAGAGAGTTCTTTTTCTTTTTCAAAAACTATCGGAGGGTAATATAAGTCAAAAAGCTGTGTTGTTTTTAATTATATTTATTTCTCTCATATTCATTTACTTAAGTTAGAATTAGAAACAACACAACTTTTTGACTTATATTACCCTTCGATGGTTCTTGAAAAAGAAAAAGAACTCTATAGTTTTTTTTATATTTGAGGATAAATTGTCATTGCCATTGATATAAGGGGGTTTTAAGCATTTCGTGTTGTTTATGTATTACATGAATCTCTGAGTTTCAATTTAATAGTTCTCCGTTCAGAAAAAAATGACTTTGTTTACTGAGGGTTAAAAGCATTAAAGGTTTAATAGTTGAGGGTTTAAAAACGTAAAGTTTTAGTTGAAGGTTTTCCATCCAATTTAAAAATAGTTGGGGGTTTAAATCACTAAAATATTTATTAATTATAAAAAATTATGTCATTTTGTGATTATATGAAACGCTGCGTTTTGATATAACGGGTCTCCGTTAAAAAAAAAAGATTTTATTAACAGAAGGTTAACGATATTAACGGTTTAATAGTTGGAGGTTTAAAAACATAAAATTTTAGTTGGAGGTTTTTTATCCGATTTAAAAATAGTTAGAGGTTTAAATCACTAAAAATCCAATTTATAACCTAAAAATCAGATCTACACACGTATCATAGTTCATGTAATATAATAGAATGAACTATGCTTCCACAAATCCTTCACCTTAGCCACTTGCTGATCAGACAAAACATGATTTTCTCTTCTTTTTTTTTTCTTTGGACAGATTTGTTGTTTCAACTTTAACAGCTAGTTGTTCCATGATCTCAAACTGAAAACTGAATCTCCTTCTACTGAAACACATATACGTGAGTCAGAATGTTCCTGCAAAATCTGAGCCTAGTCTGAGCTCATTTGCCCAACCAAACTATAAAAATCGTGGAACATATCACACTGCTTTTGCTACATCAAACAGGTTCAGAAAGACAATTAAATACTAATCCGACTGTTCACTTCACATTCCCACCCTGTGTTTATAATGGCGAGCGCCTTTTGCGCCAAGGCGAGGGTATGTTAGGTAAGGCGAGCGCCATGGAGCGTCTTGGCCATAAACCGAGGGTATCAAAGGTGATGCAAAAGCGCGCCTTGGAGACTACACCTTAACTGGCACTAAACCAAGTATAAAACCGTACCTTAATTAAAATAGCCAATCTTAGACGTCAAATACTTAGGGGAATCAGAATCTTAACGTCTAACAACCTATGAAAACCATATCTTCCTCTTTATAAAACAAAGTTACGTAACTTAACAAAAGCATAGATCTCAAATTTTTTTTGCTTAAGGTTAAACTCTAACCTAGACTCTACTCTTCTAAGTACTCTCTACTCTTTCTAACCTCATATGACTCTAACCTAAACTCTACTCTTGGCCACAGATTATAATGCGGTTGCTTGGTCGGAGTTAACAACAGGCTTGCTTGGTCGGAGTTAACAACAAACGGTTAGTCTCTGACTCTCTGTACTTTCTTTTTATATATTTTTTTCTTTTTTGTCTTAATTCTGTCTCAGCTTTGATCACAGTCTGGTTTTAAATAATTGAATTGAGTGTGCTCGTGTTACACAAGTCGTGTATTATCAGTCTGCTTTTTGTCTAATGCTCTTTACACGTAATATTATAACCAACGGACCGTATGATCAGTCGTGTACGAGTCGTGTATGATCATTGGCAACAGTTAGTTTAAATAATTGAATTGAGTGTGCTTGTGAATTGAGTGTGCTCGTGTATTTTACTTTTGTTATTTTATTTCTTTGATCGTAGTTTCAATGCATGAGGCTACACAAAATCCGAGAAGTGATCCAGGAAGAAAATATGGAACCATGTTGCATAACAATTCAAACTCTTGGAAGTGTAACTTCTGTATGACAGATTTTAATGGAGGAATTTCACGTCTCAAGCAACACTTGAGGGGAGATCATAGGAATGCCAAAGCTTGTAAATTATGTCCACCATATGTAAGAGCTGAGTTAATCAAACACAAGCAAATGAAGGATGAAGAGATAGCAGCTCGTAGCATTGTTCTACAAGTAGAAGAAGATGGTCTTGACGAGTATGATGAAGAGTTCGAGAAGGAAAGTCAGCCGCGACGTTCTGTCCATGCTAAGAAGAGGAAAGTTAGAGGTCCATTGGACATGTTTGTGACTACTCCTCCTCCTCATATTTTGCAAGGAAGGAAAGATAGAAAGAGTGTTTTTGGAGCTTGTGATAAAGAGTTAAGGAAAAAGATATGTGGAGGTATAACTAGGTGGTTTTTGGATGTTGGTCTTGCATTCCATGCAGTCAACTATCCTAGTTTTGATGAGATGATTCAGTTAACTGGGCAATATGAAATAGGATTAAAACCACCAAGCATGTATGAATTAAGAGTTCCACTGCTTGCTAAAGAAGTGAAGAACACTCTTGTCCAAATTGAGGAGAACAAGCAGGAGTGGGATAGTAAAGGATGTTCACTTATGTCTTATGGTTGGTGTGATTCAGTAGCTAAGAAAGACATTGTCAAAATTCCTAGTTAATTCCTCTAAAGGTTCTGTTTTCATGAAGTTAAAAAATGTTTCAGAAGTGATGAAAGATACGACATTGTTGTTTAAGATGCCAGATGAGATGGTTGAGGATATTGGAGGAGCTTATGTAGTTCAAGTTATCACATACAATGTAAAGAACTACAAAAGATCTGGTACGTATGATCTGAAGTTCTGAACTAATATTTAATATTCAACGTTTATATATATATTTGTTTTAACACTTTATATTTAAATTCAGGAAAATTGCTTGAAGCGAAAAGACCTCAACTCTACAAGACTCCATATGTTGCACATTGCATTGATCTAATGTTGGAGGACATTGGAGAAATCCCAGCATTAAAAAATGCCATGAAAAAATACATGTTCATGAATAGATATATCTACAGCCATGTCCCTCTTATGAACATGATGTGGAAATTCACAAAGCAAATGTATCTGCACAGACCGGCTATAACAAGGTTTGCTACTTCTTGCATAACCATGACTCAGTTTCTCAAACAACAGAAGCCATTGAGGGATATGGTCAATTCTGCTGAATAGAGTGAGTTTAAATGGTCCAAAGAAGCTGGAGCAAGAAAAGTTAGACAATATCTTATGCAAGCGAGCTTGTGGAGGAATATTCGACATGCTCTGAAGCTGACAACTCCTCTTGTCAAAGTACTTAGGATGGTTGATGGAGATAAAAACCCAGCTATGGGATACATTTATGCAGCCATGGATAGGGCAAAAGAGGCAATCGCAAAGGATTTCAACTGGAATAAAGAAAAATACAAAAAGCCTTTGAGATCATTGACAAAAGCTGTGAGTGTCAGCTTCACCATCCTTTACATGCAGATGGGTATTTACTAAACCCTTCAATTCATTACAAATATCACGATGATGTACGTTGCGAAGAAGTGGAAGAAGACTTGTACAATTGCATTACTAGGTTGGTTTTTTAAATTGTGTTTTTTTTTTGCATTAATAGGTTGTTACACAATTTTCAGACTATAATTTTTTTGTGTTGCATTATTAGGTTGGTTCCACATACATATACTCAAGACAAGATAATGGCAGAGTTGGATGCGTTTAAAAACGCTACTGGTATCTTCGGCCATGACATAGCCATTAGGTAAAGAGATATCAAAGCACTAGATAACACAAACTTGAACTACTTTTAGATAATTGAATTAAATAAATACTAACAATATTTTTATCTTAATAGCGGAATGATGGTCTTATTATGTATCTTCAGCTCCAAGTCTCAGAAACTTCGTTGTTAAGATCCTTAGTTTGACTTGTAGTGCTACTGGTTGTGAAATAAATTTTATTATTTTCCAGCTTGTAAGTCTTTTTAATCACTTTCATTTTATCTTTTATGTGTTTTCATTTCACTTATAAGTTTTAAACTTGATTTGTAACAGCTTCATACGAAGAAGAGAAATCAACTAGCACAACAGCGACTGAACAAGTTTGTGAAGTACAACCAAGCTCTAAAACGTCGAAGCACGAGAAGTGACAATGTCACTATATATCATATTATTTTGGAAGAAATTAATGAAAGCATTGGTTGGTTAATTGAAAAACAGATGGAGATTCATCTGATAATGATGATTTGGTGTTGGAAGATGATGCTTTTCCATGAAATGTTGTGAGCCAAACTATGGGTGCTGAAAAACCGACCATTCTACTAGAGGGGTAAAAAGTACAAATTCATCTAAAACAGATAAAGGAAAAGGTGTTGCTAGTAGTTTAAATCAGAATAAACGCTACAGACCATCTCCAAATGTTATGACATTGGTTGATGGTGAGGATAAGTTGGTTTTCTACATTTGAAACTTTGTTTTCGGGATTTGGTTTTGAATAATTTTATTTTAAGTTTTCATTCTTGATATGAGTTGTATTGCAACTTTAACTACAAATAATAAAGGGAAAATTGGAAATATAGAACAAAACAATAACTAGATTGTCCCTATGCCATATATTGAACATAAAAGTGTCCTTATACCATAATGTTTTATGTAAACCCAATTAAACCCTTTAAATAAGTTTAATATATCTTTTTTTTTCTTTTCGTAATTGAATTAAAAAAAAAAATAGACAAAGGAGTCGACATCTTCAAATTACCCCCAAATCAAAAACAGAACCCTAAAATAAACCTTTCTCCTTCGCTCGACAGAGGAGAGCAAATCGGAGACAACTCACCTCCGACACATCTCCACGCTGGTTTACTCCGCTGGCTCCGGTGTTCTTTCTCCTCTCTTGGACTC
The DNA here is from genome assembly GCA_012274485.2 of Sinapis alba. Classification (NCBI taxonomy): domain Eukaryota; kingdom Viridiplantae; phylum Streptophyta; class Magnoliopsida; order Brassicales; family Brassicaceae; genus Sinapis; species Sinapis alba. Next base: position 399,214 of record MU105581.1, read on the forward strand.
CGCCGGTGTTTTGTTCTTAAAAGAAGGCTCTTATACCTCGTGCTCACTTCACGCGCTCTCTCTCTCTTAGCTAGCTCGTTGGAATCAAGCTTCTTCTTATCCGATAATCTTCCTCATCTCCTATTTCTAGCTCGTAAAGTCTATATATTTGGGTTTGGGTTCTATGACTTGTGAATCGTTTTGCATGTCTTTCTCTCTTTGATTTGGTTGTTCTAAATCTCAATTTGAGTGTAATATTTTTTGTTTTTTGTTTGTGTGAATGATTTAGTTTTCTAGGATATCAAAGTTTCATACTTTAGATGTTTTATGGCGACCAAGTTTTCTGATATTGATGTAAATGAAATCGTATTGGCTTGGCTTTGACTTCTAAAATGCTTGTAATCTATGTGGTCCCGGTTCATGTTTGGTGTAGGAGTTGTTTCTTTATTGTTTGCGTTAAATTTTTTGGGTTTATATGATATCAAATTGTCATAATTTTTGACGTGTTTAGCTCACGGAGTCTAGCATGAGTACTGATTGTGGTGACTGTATGTGTTTCATTCTTCACAGGTATGACGATGGATCAGTTGCCTAAATGCCTATTCAAAGAGGGAACCAAAACACAAGTTGATAAGGTCAACAACTCTTGCCGAGCCTCCATCCTTGAGAATGTGAAGAAGTTCATTCGAGCAGAGTACGATGAAGTCTTGGATGATCCTCTGTTTGGTCAGATTATGGCTATTTATGAACACAAGCTTCGCTTTTCAGGGAGAGTGGTCCACACCTTTGTTTGTAAGCAGCTTCTGACCGCAAAGCTTCATGAGCTCTGGTTCCATTTTGCTAGGAGGCCTCTCAGATTTTCAATGCAAGAATTTTATGCGATCACTGGTCTCAAATATGAAGACGAGCCTGACATGGAGATTGATAAATGGAGAGATGATAAAGGATTTTGGAGTACATTGCTGAAGAAAAAAAGAAATATTTGCCTAAAGCAGATCAGGAAGGTGCATCTGAGATCTTGCAATACATGGTCTCATGTTGATAGGCTGAGGTTAGTGTATTTGTGTGTGATTGCTGGTATGGTAATGGCGAAGGATGAGAAGGTTTGGATACCACACAAGTACATCAAGCTAGTGATAGATTTCGATAAGTTGAGGAAATGTCCATGGGGTCTTCACTCTTTTGATGCGCTGGTGACTTCCATTATCACAGCTAAGGATAAAGTGAAGACACAGAACAATTATGTCATAGATGGATTCTCATATGCACTTCAGATTTGGTTGATGGAGGCCATTCCAGACATCGTGTCTCTTTTGGGTAAGAAGCTCAGAGAAGGCGTCACTAGCATGAGATGCAGGAATTGGAAAGGATCCGCTAAGGTTTCCTATGAGGATATTATTAGCCTTGAGTCTGATTTTGGATCCACTGTAAGTTCTGAAATCTTTAATTATTATGATTGAATTTCATAGTTCTTAATGTTTATGTCTAAATTTGTTTATGTGTTTATGTTTTTTTAGGGACAAGTGTTTCCATACATCTCTTCTACTGGGAATTGTGATGTTATTGTTGATGCTTCCTTTGAACGAGCTGTTGAGATGAAGGATGAAAGAGTTGATATGATCATTGACATGTACCGAAAGAAGCGTGACTGGAGTAAGCATGTTTGGGGTTATCAGGAAACTGTACAACCATATGTGTATAGTTCTGAGGAAGATGGTTCAGAGGAAGATGGTTCAGAGGAAGAAGAGGCTGGACAAACAAGTGAGAATGAAATGGAAGTAGAAGAAGAAAGCATCCATGTGTCTCCTACAAAGAAGAGAAAGAACAAGTTTCAGGATATTGGAGCCGAGTCAAGGAAGAAAAGGTTGCTTTGCGAAAGATCAACCGAAAAGTATAGAGATCTTGAAGCGGAAATGAAGTCGTATATTCATGGTTTGTTGAAGTCTTCTTTTACTTCCTTAGCCCTTGAGGTACGTGAGATAATTGATGCCCGGTTTGCCAAATTTGAGGAGATGGTCCTTTCATCTCAGACTCCTTGTCCTTCTCGTGCTCCTGCCCCTTCTAACACTCCTGGTGCTGCTCCGGCTTGTACTGATGCTGATGATCCTGCTCCTTCTCCTGCTGATGATGTTCCTGCGCCTTCTCCTTCTCGTAGTCGAGCTCCTGCTTCTTCTCGCAGTCGAGCTCCTGCTTCTTCTCGCAGTCGAGCTCCTGCTTCTTCTCGCAGTCGAGCTTCGTCTCCTTCTCCTGCTGTTGCTAAGACAAGGTCACAAAAAAAGGTAAACAAGATGTAAGGATGATATTATGTTTGCTATTTGTAATATTGATGTAAGGATGATGTTATGTTTTATGTTTGTAATATTGATGTAAGGATGATATTAGGTTCGGTATTTGTAATATTGATGTAAGGATGATGTTATGTTTGTATTTTCGGTTGTAATATATATGTTTTAAAATTGTTAATGACATGTTTTATGTTTTATAAGCAGAATGCGGACTTGTCTGATGTATCCGGAAGCTTATTTGGCACCTTAGATGTCAATTTAGGGACCCAAGAGCACTTACAAAAGACAATGGGCAACCTTACACAAGAGTCTTATGTTAATGGTTTTGATCCATCTCAAGACAAGAAAACGGAAGCCCCTGAAAATTTCACCACGCCCATGACTTCTTTCCGGCCATCCATCTTCAAGCGACCATCGTTGACTGATATCGATGAGCCAGAAGGCCGTTGCAAGGATAGTGACTACACTTTGGTTTTTGTACCAGAGGACAAATGGTCCAAACTAGTTGAATGGTCCTTGAATCCCAAGTAAGTAATATTTACTTGTTTTAGTTCTTCTTGTCAAATATGTCATATTGTCATGTTCGCGTATTTACTTGTTTTAGTCCTTTTTGCAGTCGACTTCAGATTGGGCCATCCATATTTGACGGAGAGTTATGTTCGCATATAATAGGGCCTAATCATTGGTTCAAGAACTATGTAAGTTTAGCTCAAAGTTTATGTACATCTAAATTCTGTTGTTGTTCTAATTTGATATATTTTTTTCTTGTGTTTTTCAGGATGTATTTGTTTCAGGAAAAAACCTCTTTGTGTCGGTGGAAGGTAGAACGAGTGGCTTTTCTGAGCTGTTTGTTTAGTAATCAAATCATCTCGTCCATTGGCAAGTTTCAGGGGAACAAGAGAGGGTACAAAGTCGACGACATTCTTCTTGATTATGGAAGAGGTGAGCTTCCATATCATGGAAGAACAGGTTCAGTATGGGATGTTGATGTCGATCGTCTTTACATCCCGGTTTTTGTAAACCAAAACCATTGGATCTCTATGTGCGTTAATCTTGTGAACCGGACAGTAGAGGTCTTCGATTGTGGGGGTAGGAAGAACACCAGGACCGTGGAAGCATTCGCCAGCCTCATTCCAAGAATTGTCAAGGCTGTCCAGCCATCAGATAAGAAGAAAGATCTCAATGTTAAGCAATATTTAATTTCATATGTGCCAATGCCTAGCCTAAACAAGACTGGTAATGACTGTGGAGCATATGCTTTGAAGTTCATAGAGTGCCATGTTCATGGCTTAGATTTCGCTTCGACAAGAACATCCAAGAAGCCCGACATAAGATAGCGCATGATCTATGGGAAGCAGCAAATGATGAGGTCTTGCAGTATCGAATGTCCATGTTTAAGGCTCCTAAGCGTGCACCAGAGGCAGTTGTCGAATTGAGTTTATGATTGATGTTGTTTGTTTCATATTAGGTTTATGAAAATGTTAGATATCATTTTAAACTACTATTATTGTTATGGAAATGTTTACACTATTTTATTGTTTTTAGTATAATTTTTAAGAATTAAATCACATAGTGTAAAAAAAGTCACATAGGGTTCATACCCTAAACCCAATACCCTAAATTAAATAGGGTTTCATACCATAAACCCTTAATTAGATATGATTCATACCCTAAACCGTAGCTAAATTAGATAGGATTCATACCCTAAACCCAATACCCTAAATTAATAAGTTATAGTTAACCCTTAAATTATATAGGGTTTAAACCCAATACCCTAAATCACATAAAGAGTGTTCTCGATAGATATGATTCATACCCTAAACCCAATACCCTAAATTATATAGTTAACCCTTCAATGTATTATAGTTAGGACTTTAACTTATACAAATTAGTGTTTTTGATTTTTTTTCTTCCTATAGTTCTATGATGTCGAGTTGAATGTATTAGAGTGTAGTATGTTAGAAGTCGATTTTGGTGTTCTAGAGTATAACCATTTACGGTTTATACCCACCAAGACCCACCCGAGAATTCTTCTAAATCCGACCCGTAACCCGGACCCCCCCCCCCCACAAACACGTGATTTGCGAAGCATTAGTCGAAACATAAGAAACCAAAGTCGAGAGGAAAGGGGATTAGGGTTATTTCTCTGCGAATCCGGCAAATCTAGAAACGAAACACAATGACCAGTTCGTCAACTTCTTCTTCTCGTTTTCCTCGAATCTCTACTACAGGTGTCCCTACAAGATGTTGGTGTGGAGAGGGCATAACCACTTTTGGTTCATCGACGGCGGAGAATCGGTATCGAAGATTCTACCGATGCGAAATTGAAAGAGATGTAAGTCTGTGTTTCGATTTTGTGTTGCAGATTAAACCATAATATATCACTTAGATGTCGATTTCAAGATAGAATATTGACTGTATTTTAATTTCTTTTGTGATAGAGAAAATCTGAGAATCATCTATTTAAATGGATTGATGAAGCTTTGATTGACGAGATACGGAAGGTAGATGCGAAATATGAGAAGGTTGCTCAAGGGCTCACGAAGTTTGAAGAAAGGGTTATGGAAAATGTGAACTCTGCGATTGCTCTTCTTGAACATGAGATGTCGCAAAAGCTCCAAGAGATGGTGAACTTGGAGATTGCTAGAGTTGAAAACAAGATGAAACAGAAGCTAAAGATTGCGACGGTGGTTATGATAGTTGTAGGAGCAATGGTAGGGTTATGTACTTCTCTTATTGTCTGAGTAAGTTTTTGTGATAGGTTGCTTCTTGTATGAGTTTATTGTATACACTCAATGGCTTTTTATTTACAAACGTTTACGGATTAAAAAGAGTGATTAAGGAGTAGCAACTGCAGTAGAATTATTGTCAAAGAGATAACATGCCAAAAACCATAACAATCAGCTTCAGTATACAACTTATGTCAAAGAGATAAACATACCAAAAACCATAACGAAGAACAAAAAAAAACAGAACCAAGACAACGACATGGCTAAATAGCTCTATCACATGTGGCCCTGTTATGATTCTCTTTTCCACATCGACTGCATTTCCGTCTCTTTTTTTCTTGAGCTCCTTGCGATGAACGAATCTTATCTTCAACTGTCTCGTATCTGCGTTTTCCTCTCCTTCCTGCTCCTCTTCTTGATTCAGGAGGTAGCACATTAGCATTTCCAACATCATCTGGAACAACCCAGCTATCCTCAGGAACACCTATTGGATTGATAGCTTCTTCATAAGCTGTTCTCCAAGTGGAAGCAGTGTACATGTCATCCGTTAGTGAGGATGGGGCTTGGCCAACTGTTAAACCAGCCTTGATGGCGTGTCTACATGGAATTTTAAGCAGATCGTATTTCCCACATGAACAAGTTCTTCTATCTAAGTCAACCAGGCAGTCGATAGTATCTCCACGAACCAAAAAACAATGCTCGTCAATTGGCTGGACAAGAAACGTTTTACCCTTGTTAATCCGCCTGTCTATCTTTTTCTTGATGTCAATAGTTAATGGTTTTGTATGCTTCCTGCTTAATGTCCGACGTTCGAAAAACCAATGGGTCAACATTTCTCTGATGCTATCCAACAAAGGAGTGACTGGATACTCTCTTGGTGAGCGCAAAGCAGAGTTTATTGACTCAGCCGGGTTTGTCGTCCTGATATCGTTACTAAATTCTGGAAACTGAGCGCGAGCCCACTTTGTAACATCTGCATCTGTTAAATATTTTCCAATAGCTGGACTAATATTGCATACAGCTTGGAATCGCTTCTGAAAATCAACCACTCTATAAGCTTTAGAAGCTTTTGCAATCAATCCAACCAGTCCCTTTTCTTTGAAATATGTGACCACATTATTCAACAAATGGTGAATGCAAATTCCATGTTGAGAAAGAGGATAAACATTCTCAATCGCCTTGCAAATTGAGCTATTTCTGTCTGATACAAAAGCTAGAGAACGCTCGTCCGCAACAACAACTTGTAGTTGTCTCATAAACCAATCCCATGAACGATCATTTTCTGAGTCGACAACCGCAAATACAATAGGATACAAATTAGAGTTTTCATCTAAAGCTGTCGCAACAAGTAATACTCCTTTGTATTTGGTTTTCAAAAATGTCCCATCAACAACAATAACTTTTCGCATGGCTGTGTAAAAACCTCGTACTGATTGGCCAAACGACAGGAAGAGAAATTGAAATTTACCATCAACATCGGTTTCATAAAACGTATGTGTTCCTGGATTAGCTTCTCTCAGCATGAACAAATATTTTAGATTTTTCTAAAACTCTTCTCAGGAATACCTCTAACCACATTAATTGCAAACTCACGAGCATCCCATGCTAAGGATTTAGATATTTCGCATCCATGATCCATTCTCATAATCTGAATGATATCATTAACCTTAGGACCTTCTTTGACACCATCATACCTATGCATTATTAGACTGCCAATAGTTTTTGCAGAAGCTATTTGACCACCATTATTCATACTTGACGCATCACATGTATGATCCGCTACATATTTTTTGATGATGAAATATGTGGATCTTGTTAACCCCTCAGCACGAACACTCCATTTACACTTGTTGTCAATGCATCGGACGTACCAAAGTTTCCTATCTGATTTCAAAACTTTGTAATCAAAGCTATGCTTCATTGCTGACATCTCGAATGCTGCTTTCAACATCGGTTTGTTTTGAAACGTTTCACCCCTCTTCACAACATCCATCAAACAAAACCGTACACTTTTTCCCTTATCGTCTTCTTTTGCATTTAAGTTGACACCATCATCTTCTTCCCACTCGTTCGAGTTACCATTGTCTTCAACATCCTTATTCGATTCAGATGAACTACCAATGTCTTCCCGAGGAGAAAACGAAGAAGGTTCACCTGCCTCTCTGAAAGGCCAGTTAGATTCCTTCTTGACAAACTCAACGTTGTCGCTGTTTCCATTGATATGTGAAGTAGACACACATAACCTTGTCGAAGCTTTTCCACGTACATAGGTAAGAAATTTTTTGAGTTGCCGATCATTCCCAATGATAACTGGGGGGCAGTCTATTGTACTTATTAACTCCATCGGTAAGTAGCTTAACTCAAGCTCGACATCGTTTTGGCCAAGTCCAAAATCCTCAAAAGCCATAATCCGTAGATCTTCAAAGCAACTTGTCAATTCCAAAACCAATACTCTACCTCGTTTTGTTTTATCAATAGAAAATCCCCATCCTTTAAGGGGATCAAATTTCCACACCCCACAAGAGGTATAAATATGCATCTTCTTCAACAAGAGATTAAATATGAAAAATTCTTGGGTGGTTTCAAAGATAATTTGTCAAGACTTGTGATGAACAAGGGAGAACACGTTTTTAAAAAAAAAATATTTTAGGAAACACGAAATTTGAGAAAATAAAGATTTACCATATATTCTCTTAACAGATTTGAAGAGATTTAAGAAATATTTACATGACGAAATTGGCAGAACATACATTCTGCCACTTGTAGATTATTTGCATAGTGGTAGATTATGCAATCCTGCATCGGTAGGTTAGTGTAATGCCAGTAGATACTGAAATATTTCTTTCGTAGAATATTGGTATAATGGCAGATTATGTGATTTTGTGTCCGTAGATATATATACGAAACACTAGTTCTTGAAATCTACCGTAGTTCAGATCATAAGGAAACATCAGCCGGTTTATTCTGCAGTCGTAGAATGAATACCACTTGGAAGATTGTGGGATCTACGGGCTGTAGATAGCTATGTAGTTAAGGAAACTACAATCCACTAGCTCGCAGACAAACGATTTTGTATTCTGCTCTCCGTAGATCAAAAACTGAAATTATGTTACAGTAATATTTAGTCAGCCAAAATATTTTTCATATATATGTTTCTTGTTTATGTACATTTTGTATAATTTTCCATATTTTTCTGACTCTTAAAATAATTGATATGAATTTTCAAAGTTGGTCAGGGGTATATGAGTCCAAAGTGGACCAAAAAATGATTTATGGCAAAGGGACAATGTAGTTGTTTTTGTGTTCTGTTTTAGCAATTTTTCCAATAATAAATCTTTCATTTAAATTACATATGTCTTGTATGTGAACCAATCCTTATGTAAAGTGTTTTCCCACTTTGATCATCAAGGCGAGCGCCTTAGTACGCCATGGCGCAAGCGCAATGCTCGAACTGTCTCCCCTTTGAGCGCCATACACTATTTTAAACACAAGTCCCACCGTTGATTATGAAGAATGATATGTCATATGATTAATTCTGCAAAATTTCAACTTGATAAGAATTCATTTACCTTGCCAAATGATCTCTTTAAAATGCTGCCAACTTCGCAGGTGGTTTACAAATTTATTATTGTTGGACTTCAATTGTTGTAATCCCTAATAATTGTCAATTAAATGAATAAAATGACAATGGGAGAGTCCCACGTCGGCCAGCAGGAGGAAAACAAAGCAGTATAAATATGTTCCTATATCATTACAGCTCAAAGGAAGAGAAGTCTCTCCACACGCGCGCCGCCGCTTTCGCCTGACCGGGTTGGGACGGCTCGGTGTAGTCTTGAGCTTGAGTTTGGGCTTGGGCTTGGGAGAATATGGCCCCGTGCCACTACAAGATGTTCTTTTGGGGTCCAATTAAGCTCAACGTCTTTAATCATTTCATTCCAAACACAGCATGACATTCGTGTATAAATGATGCATTGTTCGTCTAAAAATAACATGAAGTTTATCTGTTCGAAATGGATCAGAACGAGTTAATAGAAGCGAGATCTTACGGAGTAAGTTTCTCAACTCTCCACTCTTGAGATTTCAGAAGATTTTTCGCTAACGTGATCCGCCAGTTACGAAATTTGAACTCTCATTTCCTCTATAAAACATGTTTATTCCTCATTCATTACGTACCACTTTCACATTGAAAACCAACAGAGAAAAATCCCTTAGCGTAAATCAATAGTTTGAGAGTGTTTCGTAGCATATGTAGTTCGTTAGGACGTTCACGAGTGAAGCGTGAAGCGTCTGCCATGGTTATATCCTGGGACTCAGTATTTCGCTTAGTCATGTCTCACTACGGAGCAAATAATTAGAGTTAAGGAAAGAGATCGTATATCGCCTCCATGTTTGTTTACGAAAAGACATTTTCTTATCGGTTTCATTTCGTCTTTTGACCTGTGGCTTGCCTTAACATCGTTTTATCTATATCATTTGTATCAATTCGGGTTTCCATCTTCTACAATCTTAACTCTAAATCGATTTTGATCTAAAGCTTTAATCGGATTGAAAAAAAATTATAAAACGGTTTATTCAAGGATTTGTAAACGGTTTTGAAACGATGTTTGCGATTTGCTCTATAGCACTTCCGCGAGTCGTTTCTTGCTTATGTCATAACAGTTTGCATTTTACTTTGTAGCACTATCGCAAAACACTTATTGATATATGATTTTAAATGTTATGTATTAAAATCGTTTCCACGAGCACTTTCTAAAGCGAGTTTGTGAAACATTCTAAAGTGTACACAAAACGGTTTCTGGGAACGCTTTTAAGCGACTTTGCAAAACGTTTTCAGAAATAAATCGATATGATATGTTTTTTGCGATCATCTAAAATACCAAAAATGACAGTCGATTTTAAACTATTGTTTTTGCTTAAAATAATATGTTATTGTTGATTGAAGTACTAATCCTCTTTCATGTTTTCTTAACACAAAAATGACGGACACTAACAACAATACCACCACCGATGCTCAAAATCCACTCAACGTTGCAGCAATTGATGCAACCTTGACAACTGCTGGAACAACAACAACAACCGGTGGTGGTCTTTATTAAACAGGTTTTGTTGAAGGAACCACAAGTGTTCCAGTTGCATTTCCAACTCTTCCGGCTGTTCCTGGTGTAATCTCTCAAGGATTGATTCCAGAAAAATTTGATGGCAAAGGCTTTAAAACGTGGTAAGAAAAGATGATATTCTTCCTCACGGTGATGAAGCTGGACAAATTCATCCAGGAGGATAAGCCCATTATCTCTCATGGGATTGAGGATGTGCACACTTTTGCAAATGTTGACATATGTGTGCATTATGATTTCATCTGCAAAGAATACATTTTAGGTCGTCTCATTGACCCATTGTACCGAGTCTACTGTGAGATTTCTACAGTGAAAGAGCTCTAGAGATCATTGGATAGGAAGTACAGAGGTGAGGACGCTGGCTGCCAGAAGTTTGTGGTTACAAAATTCCATGACTTCAAAATAGTGGATTCAAAACCCATCATGGATCAGGTAGAAGCGTTTCAGCTCATTTGCCATGAAATCGCTACTGATGGAGTGTCCATCTGTGAGATATTCACAACTCTCAACTTCATTCAAAAGTTTCTCCCAAGCTATGCTTATTTCAAGAACTACCTGAAACACAAAAGAAGAAGATGGGTCTCGACAAGCTCATCATAAGGCTTCAGATGGAATCAAAGAACCAGAATGATGAAAAGCTCTATGCTAAAGAGCATAATGTCAACATGGTTGGGCACAAAGACACAGAAAAAGAACATACCCACTCTCATGTCAAGCCTTTCAAAACGGCTACACCATTGAAGACTTATGGACCAAACTTTAAGAAGAAAGACATTGAAATCAATGCAAATATAGAGAAATTCAAGGGAAAATGTCACTACTGCAGCAAAGTTGATCACAAGACTGTTGAGTGTCGCATCAAGATCAGAAATGAGAAGGCTCAAGCAAATCTCTCTGAGGAGGATCTCGTTGCAGTGGTGGCTAAGGTCAACATGGTTGAAAACAACAACCCCAAGGAATGGTGGTATGACACAGGGGCAACCACCCACATTTGCACTGATGAGGCGATGTTCAACATTTACCAGAAAAACAAGATTCATGAGAAGCTGTTCATGGGGAACACTGCAGTCTCCAAGATTGAAGGCCGTGGCAATGTGATTTTCAAGATGACATGTGTACGTGAAGTCATTCTGACGAATGTGAAGTATGTGCATGTCATGAGGAAGAACATGGCCTCGAGAACCTTCCTCAACAAGAATGGATTCACCGAAATTCTTAAGGTGGACAAGCTCGTGATTAGGAAGGAATGAGATGTATTTGGGAAAGGAGTATGTTAAGGATAGACTTGTCAAGATGAATGTAATGACAATTCTTCCGAAAGTTATAGCTCCTAAAGTTTCAATGTTTAAGAAAGAGTCAATTTCTTATTTGCTTGAATCTTTTAATATATGGATGAAAGGTTATGTCATGTAAACTACAAATATTTACAAATATTAATGAATTCAAATCTAATCACTAAATACAAAATAAGTAAAGAAAAATGTGAAGGTTACGTACATGCTAAGCTCACAAAAATGTCTTCACCTCATGTTGAAAGAACTAACAAATCTCTAGATTTAATTCACACCGATTTATGTGATTTAAAATACATTCAAAGTAGAGGTGGTAAAAAGTACTTTGTGACCTTCATAGATGACTGCATAAAATATTGTTATGTATATCTGTTACATAGCAAAGTTGAAACTTTAGAAAAATTCAAACACTACAAGAAAACATGGATTTTCGACTGTTTTTGCGACTACAACAGCAGTAGCTAAAAGTGCTGACTGTTTACCTACTGATTAGCGACTGCTTTACGATCCCAAAAAATCAGTCGCTATGTAGTAGTTAAGTTACGACTACGGAAAAGCATCGCATAATAGTCGGCAATTTACGACTACGTGGCGATTGAAATGAAGTCGGTAATCTTTCGTCGGTAATCAGTCGCATATTTAGCGACCGTTTAGGGACTGAAAAATTCGGTAGTAAAACAGTCGCCTATCAGTCGCTAAAAACAAGTATAAACCACGTGCAAATCGTTTTGAGGTTGTATAACTGCTTTTTGCTACTGATTATATTAGTCGCAAAATCAGTAGTACATCAGTAGCAAAACAGTCGGTAAAATTTGTATATATAGAAGTAACCGACACCTTTCTCATTCACATCGTTTGAGGCAGAAAAAGTAGAAAAAAAGGAAGAAAAAAAATTATGCACTGATACAATGGCGGGTAATTATAACTATACTAATTATAGGGAGTGGATGTACAAGAGGATCGATGAAGAAACGGGGAACTTCTTGGGAGAATTTATAGCGGGGGTAGAACAATTCATGAGCTTTGCAAATAGTTAATCTCTAACACAAAGCAATGGCGGTAAGTTCTTTTGCCCTTGCAGTGGTTGCAAAAACGAAAAATTTATCCCGGATCAAAGAATTTTGAAACATATATATAGTAAAAGATTTATGCGAGAGTATTATGTTTGGTACAAACATGGAGAAGAAATCGACATGGCATTAGGAACGAGTTATGTTGATCCGACGCATTTAAGTGGTAGTGAAGAAGTTTATTGCAATGTTGATAGTGATGGTGAAGCTCCTTTTCCTCCCTACACACTGGACAAGACCGCAAGAACAAGTTTATTGCAATGTGTGAAACATGAGGTTAAATTCTCAGACGGTTATGCTGTAGACTTAGCTAGTTGTGTTGATCTAGAGAAAGACAAGTTTTCAGGATTGAAGAGTCATGGCTGCCATGTATTTATGGAGAGGCTACTTCATTTATATTTGCAGAACTCCTAGACCAAAACGTCCATCTTGCATTATCAGGTACTTGTTAGTTATTGTTTTATGAAATGTGTGTTATAATTTGTGTTATAGTATTGATTTGAATTTTGAATATATATTGTAGGAGTTGGTTTATTTTTCCGTGACCTTTGCTCGAGAACTTTGCAAAAAGTCATGTAAAAAAAACTTAAACAAAATATTGTTTTGATAATCTGCAACTTGGAAAAGATCTTTCCACCATCATTTTTTGACGTGATGGAGCACTTGCCTTTACATTTTCCCTACGAAGCTAAACTAGGAGGCCCCGTCCAATATAGATGGATGTATCTTTTTGAAAGGAATTTCAAAAACTTAAAAGCAAATGAGAAGAACAAGAGATATGCGGCAGGATCGATAGTTGAAGCATATATCAATCAGGAAATTGCTTATTTCTCAGAGCACTACTTTGCTGACCATATACAAACGAAATCAAGGTAAATGCATATATATGATTCATATGTTCACTTTTTCATGTGTAACATGTTTTCTTTTTATTATTTGGGCACGTTCACAAAATTTGACGAAGGTGAAGTTTCCGTATATCATGTCGAAGGAGTACCTGCTACATTTACTCATGTAGGTCGTCCAAGTGGAGAAATGCAAGAATTTTGGCTATCTGACAAAGATTATCAATGTGCACATTCATATTTTTTGCGAATTGTGATTATTTTCAGCCATTTGAGAGGTATATAATTAGACAATTGCATACCTTATGTGATTTTTAAATATATCCTACTTTGATTTGTTATATTTGTGTTGGTCTAATGTAGGATGTTCAAAGACTATATTAATGCAAAATATCCAGACTATAAAGAGAGCTGATGAATACCATATATTGGTGAAAGATTATGTATGTCTTAGTAATTAATTATACATATATGTATGGTACTGTTTTCATTCTTTATTATATTAATATATATATATATATATATATATATGTATATACTTATACATGTTAGCTACTGGAGCAACACACATCCTTTTCCTCCTTGGGTTCAAGATATAGTGGATGGACCTGTGAATAAGGCAAAATCATGGCCCATCTAATTCACAAGAGGCTATTTGTTTCATACACAGAAGCATGGTGAAGGACGAAAGACTTGTAACTATGGAGTATGTGTTAAAGGAGAGAGTTATACAAATGCATATGATGAAACACATTACTATGGGATCTTAACCGATATCATACAAATTGATTATGAGGGGACAATCAATTTGAAAATCACACTTTTTAAGTGTAAATGGTATGACCCTGTTATGGGTAGAGGTACTCAACGGAGCAACGGTGGTATCGTAGATGTTCTTTCATCAAGGAAATATTACAAATATGACCCATTTATTCTAGGTAAGTATATATATATAAATATATATTGTTCCATATCATAAATATATGTATGCATATTGATTGATATTTTATATTACACAGCGTCACAAGCAGATCAAGTTTGTTATATTTTGTACCCATATGTAAAGAAACCAAAGCAGTTATGATTAAATGTCCTAAAAGTTAATCCGAGGAGATTGGTTACAACCGGAGAATATGAATAAAACCCCCCGGTGATGTTGCAACAAGAAAAAGATGATGCTGTTTTGATGACTACAATTGAAGACCTAGAAGTCGATCATTTGGTACACGCTTGAGAGGAACCTATAAATCTTGATTTCGACCTGGCAGATGCAGAACCAGATGATAAATTCCGATGTAATTTATCATCTTTTGATGATGATGAAGATGAAGAAGAACCCTATTAAATAATATGTAATATTACTGAGACAATAATTTAAGCAATATGTAATATTATTGAGACAATTACTTAAGCAATATGTATTATTATTGAGACAATTAGTTGTGTGATTAAAAAAAAGAATCATAAAGCTGCCTAAACCCAAATGACAAGCCCGGGAAACCCAATTACATTAAAAAAATTGGGCTAATTTTTCACTTAAGCGCCCAAATTACTAAACAATTATTTTTGGCCCCTCTCTTCTTACACACGACGCCTTTCGTGAAACCCTAATCTCTGTCACTCTCGATCTCTATCTGCTCTCACTCTCGATCTCTATCTTCTCTCAATCTCGATCTCCATCATCTCTCACTCTCGATCTCCATCTTCTATCAGTCTCGAAATCCATCTCCTCTCACTCCGGCTATCTTCGACGATGGGTGGCAAAAGGAAACTTAATACCATCAAGCCGAATACGACGCTTCATAAGCGACCAAGTACTTTACCGACCCAGTACGAGTTTGTTCCTAGGGCGACGACATCTGCTTCAGTTCCACCGGTAAACCCTAAGAATCCTCAGCCGTCTGTTAAGGATTACCCACCCCCGAGGGTACTGTTTCTGAGCGTGACGTTCCCACCTTCTGGACCTTTTCCGGTGACTCAAACTCAAGCAGCAGAGGCTTCTCCCGGTGAAGCTACATCTACGCCTCAAACTCAAGCGAGACAATCACCATCGCGTCCAGTTGACGCCTCTCCATCGCCTCCAGTTGAAGCCTCTCCATCGCCTCCACGTGAAGGAACTCCATTGCTTCACAGCTCTCAAGCACAAAACTCTCATACTGCAGAAGACCCTGTTGATTTTGCAGACGTTGAAGCTCAGGTTCAACTAAATCTCTCTGAGGACCTGATGATTGTCCTGAACTCGCTGCTAGCCCAGCCAGGCCGAGAGGAGTATACAACAGTCTTCTCTCGCAACCTCGAGCCTGGTACAACGTGGTAAGCGGTTGTTAATTGTGATTATTTGTTTGACTTTGGTGATTTTTTTTTTTACTTTACTGGTGTTGTTATGATTGTTTGAGTTTGGTGATTCTCTGTTTTGATAGAATTGTTTAATTCTGATTTTAAGCTCTGATATTTGAGTTTAGTTCTGGTGTTAAGCTTTCTTTAACTTTGATACCACTTGAACATGTCTGTTTTTTTTGTTAGAGTTGTGGAATATGTACGTATGATCATTAGCCAAAAACAGTGAGTTAAACACGTATGAACATGTTTGACTTCTTGATAAACTCTAGTCCCACTTCGTAGGCTTCTTTGTTATAAGTTCAAATTTATATTTCTTCTTTATAACTTGTTGTAAGTTATTTTTAATTGTTCTAGTTGCACATTTAATCTCTGTTTTTTAATCTTTCTTTTTGTTTCCTGGATGCTTGTGCCACTGAACATTTTATCTATGAATATAAGAGAATAGTGTCTGAGAATTTAGGAAACAAAGTAGTGACTGAGTCTCTCATGAACAATAATAACTTTTATGTTTCTTAATATTAATGTTCTGGTTATTTGCTTTGGTGTGGATGATGAAGTGAGAACTGATGACAAATATTAAGTCTCTGGTTTTTTGCTTTGCTTGTTTGGTATTTTAGTAATCTGCTTCAGTTGAAACTGATCCTAATATCTGTCTTTTTATGTCTTTGTAGATTTGGTTATGATAAGTCCAAGTTGACCCGTAAGATAACCAAGATTTTCACCAACAAGTTCGATAAGCCATTCTACAGCTGGTCCCGTGTGCCTAGTCGAAGACAAGAACGACTCTTCCTCGAATTCGCGGTAAACTTTTCTTTTTGTTTAAATTTTCATAACTTCAGGAGCTTTGTGTATAGTTCTTTCGTATTTGATGACTAACACTTTTATTCTCTGTTTGTTTTGTAGAAAACGCACACTTGGAATCCGGCGTTGACCGGTCTTGTTCAAGAACACTTTGAATCCATATGTCAGCTTCATATGAAAGATATGGTCAGGACTTCTCGAGAGCAACCAACTTGGATAGGAGATACACTATGGGCAGAAATGACTGCTTACTGGGACACTGAAGCAGCAAAGGCAAAGAGCTCCACAACTTCAGCAGCTCGATTGTCAGACCGTAACGGTCTAGGTATTCACAAACATAATTCGGCGCAGAAGTCGTATTTGCAAATTGAACAAGAGCTGGTGAGTTCTGTTTTGTTTGTCTCTCGTAAATATCAATTTAGCCTTTGTATGTTATTTTGTTTGATTAATATGCTTGCTTTTTTTTAAGTTTCTTATACTGTTTTTTATCTTCCATTTTGTTACAGACAATGGAATTGGGCAGACCTGTGAGTTTTGGTGAAGTATTCATCAAGGCTCATACAAAATCAGATGGAACCTTTGTAGATTTCAAGGCTGAAAAAGTGGCTGCCGCCTACAAGAAGAACAAGGAAGCGAAGTTGGCTGCTATCCTTGAGAAGGATAACTCAGATATCTCAGATGGGCATCATCCAATGTTATCCATTGAAGAGGATAACAACCTCTTTATTCAGGTCCAATTTTTTTTTTTTTTTAATTTTAATTTGCATTGACAATCTTTAAATTTTGGATTTAGAGTTTAGAATTTGATTATGTTTTTGGTTTGCAAATTATTTGCTAATGGCTGACTCTATCTTTCAATATTTGTTTTTTTTTCTAGTCAACTTTCTGTAATGACAGAGGACAGTTTTTTGGTATTGGCAGCCTAAAGAAAAAGCTTCATGGAAGCTCAAGTGACTCCACCATGTCCCCTTCTTTCACACAGATGCAAAAAAAGATTGAAGAAGCTGAAAAAAAATACAGGAACAAGCTTCTCTCTTTGCCAAGGCTGCGGAAGACCGTTCCCTGGCTGAAGCTGCTCAACAGGCTGAGATGGCGGAGCTCAGCCTCGTCAAGAAGTATTTGCTTGCAACTGACCCGAGATTCCTTGATTTCATGGCCATTGAGACTGCATCATCTGCTCCTCCTCCTCAGTAGGTTTAGTTGCCTTTAGGCTTTCTGTAGACTTATCCTATTTTATGAATACTTAAAACTCTCTTTTGATGTTTTGAACATAGAAACAACTCTTAAGTGTTGAGTTGTTTCATCTTCAAAATATGTATCTTTTTTTTTGTTTGAAGTTTGAAAACACTTTTTAATTCCAATATCTTCTTTCATTACTTTCAAATGGCAATTTCAATTATTAAACGTACAAAATATATAGAAACCAAATATTGAAAACCAATTTTGTAAATATTTGTTTGCATCAGTAGCTAAACAGTCGCTAGCCAGTAGCTAAATAATCACTAAACAGTCGTGAATTCGTCGCTATATTAGTCTTGAATCAGTTGGCAAATAGTAGTTACATCATCCGACTATATAACGACTAAGCCATTAGTCGCTAAATCAGTCATTATTCAGTTGTCAATTGGTCGCTAAGTTTATTAACTATGTAGCTACTGAATATGTTAGTCGCTAAAGAAGTCACTAAGCAGTCACTAATCAGTCGCTAATTTAGCGACTGATTAGTGACGGCTTAGTGACTTCTTTTGCGACTGTTTTATAAGTAGTAAATCAGTCGGTAATTACCGACTAACTGATGACTCAAAAATTTAGCGATGAGCACTATTACGACAACATACATCAGTCGATAAATAGTCGTACAAATCGATTTTGCTACTGATTCCCGACTAATCTTGCAGTAAGAAAAAACATGTTTTCTTGTAGTGAAAGAATTTAAACTCGAGGTTAAAAATCAGTTTAAAACAACTATTAAGGTAGTTAGAAACGATAAAAGAGGCAACTACGATGGTACATTTAATGCATTTTGTAAAGAATATGAAATAAACCATCAAACTACATCTTCTTACTCACCATAATCTAATTGAGTTGTTGAACGCAAAAATCGAACTCTAAAAGAGATGATGAATGAAATATTGCAGAAATCTGGGTTACCCCAGAACATGTGGGGGAAGCGTTTCTTACCACTAATTATATCCTCAACAAAATTCTACACAAAGTAACTGGCAACTCCATATGAATTATGGAAATGTAATTTACCTTCGTATAAATACCTCAAAGTGTGGGGGTGCTTGGCCAAAGATGCGGTACCGCCACCAAAGAAGGTCACTATTGAACCTAAAACATTGGATTATTTTTTCATCGATATGCACATAATAGTAGTGCTTATCGATTTCTGGTACATAAATCTAAAATATCATATATCCATGTAAATACAGTCATGAAATCAAGAAATGCATCTTTCTTCGAAAATACAAGGTTCGAACGAATACTAGAAAAAAGAGACAACGACAATGACTCAGAAATTGAGATAAACGTTGATACTTCTGTAAATGATATTTCAGAAAATGAAAAAGAAGATGAACCTAGAAAGAGCAAAAGAGCTCAAAAGGAAAAATCTTTTGGTGAAGATTTTTAATGACATTTCTAGTAGAAAATGATCCAATAACTTTGGCAGAAGCTATGTATTCACCAGACGCTCCGTTTTGGAATGAAGCCGTCAAAATTGAATTTAATTCTATCATGCAAAATTATACATGGTACATAACGGATTTACCGTCAGGTTGTAAGCGTTAGGGAGTAAAAGGATCTTAAAACAAAAACTAAACCATGATGGGACACCTAGTAAATACAAAGCTAAACTTATAGTTTAAGGATTCCGGCAAAAGGAAGACTTTGACTATTTTGGTACATATTCTCCAGTAACGAGAATAATAGGAATAAGGTTGATGATATCAATCGCAGTCTTAAGAGACCTAGAAATCCATCAAATGGATGTAAAAACCGCATTTTAAATGGTGATTTAGAAGAGGAAATTTACATGAAACAACCTGAGAGTTTTGTTATTCCTGGACATGAAGACAAAGTATGCCGACTTGTTAAATCACTTTATGGGCTTAAACAAGTTCCTAAACAATGACATGAAAAATTTGACAATACAATAATGTCAAATGGTTTTAAAATTAGTGAATGTGATAAATGCATATATTACAAAATTACCAAAAATGTGTATGGTTTGTTATGTTTATATGTAGATGATATGCTCATTATTGGAAGCAATAAAGACATTATCAATCAAACCAAAAATATGCTCAAAGGAAAATTTGAGATGAAAGATTTGAGATTAGCAGATGTTAACTCAATCTCATTATTCTCAAACAATATTAGAAAGAGTTAAAAATTACTCTAATGGTACTACAAAACTATGTTAAATCCCCAAATGCACTTGACAAAGAACTCAAGTGAAGCGGTTTCACAAAACGACTATGCACGTGTGATCAGAAGTCTTATGTACTTGACAAATTGCACCAAACCATATCTAGTGCATGTAGTATACATATTTAGTCAATATACAATTAATCCATGTCATACACACTGGAAAGCTATAACGAGAGTACTCAACTACTTGCGCTATACCAAAGATTTTGAGCTTCACTATGGTAAAGAACCAGCAGTATTAGAAGGATACAGTGATGCTAACTGAATATCAGATTCTAGAAACTCAAAATCTACAAGTGGATATGTCTTTACACTAGGAGAAACAATAATATCTTGGAAATCTACCAAACAAACAGTGTTAATCAGATCCACTATGAAATCTGAGTTCATAGCCTTAGACAAAGCAGCAGAAAAATCTGAATGACTTAGAAACTTTTTAAAAAATATTCTCATGTGAGAGAAACTTGTGCCAGCTATATGCATACATTGTGATAGTTAATCAGCTATAGTCGTATTCAAAATAATTTATACAATGGTAAATCTCGTCAAATCAGAAGACGACATAAAACCATTAGACAACTTATCTCAAATGGTGTAATCACAATAGACTACATCAAATCGGCTGACAACCTAGTGGATCCATTCACTAAAGGCTTGCCACGAGATATTGTTGCTAAATCATCAAAATGAATGGGTTTAAAGCCTATAACGAATGAAGATGTTTGATTACAACCCTAGTTATCATGACTGGAGATCCCATGACGTAGGTTCAAGGGAAAAAAAAATCAAACATAATCTATCAAAAGCACCTTGAGACAATGTAGTCTTTTTCCAGCTCCTAAGATGATAAAAGTGCTAACGAATGTGAGAAGGATAAGCATAGGCTTTTAATGATTCCATAGTTTCTAAAGCGAACTATTATTCAATACTCTTCATGGTAAATCACCTAATGAGTGTAAAATGGGGTTGTTTCTAGGAAAACGAAGGAAAGGTTATATTCTCTAAGTTCACTCATTGAAACCATGAATAGTTCAGAGCCACAATGAACACAATAGAGAATTAAGTTCTATGAGAAAAAAAGCTGCATTATGCATGTTGTCTCTGTCTACATAAAACATCGGTTGGTTCAAGACAATATGTTCACCTTCTGGTAAAGTAAATCCGACATATATTAACAATGAGTGATTCAAGGCTTAAAAATGCCACCAACTCAAACACAATGAATTTTCTGCAAACACTCTCGATAAAGTCTCTCTGTCTAGTCATGATTAGGTTAAGTATAGTAACTAGAGTCTATCGAGTATGCATGTAGTTTGCATATGGTTAGAGTCATTTCTATTCATATGGGGATTGTTGGAACATTATAAGCCATTGAGCTTTTAATAAAAAAAGTGAATGTAAATGACTTGGGCTTCAATTGCTGTAAGCCCAAATAAATGTCAATTAAATGAATAAAATGACAATGGGAGAGTCCCACATTGGCCAACAGGAGGAAAATGGAGCAATATAAATATGCCCATCTATCATTACAGCTCAAATGGCTCAGAGGAAGAGAAGGTTTCCCACGCGCGCGCCACCGCTGCCGTCCGGCTTGGCGTGGACTTGGGATTGAGATTAGGATTGGGCTTGGGAGAATGTGGCCCAGAGCCACTACAATATGTTCTTTTTGGGCCCAATGTTTTTGATTATTTTATTTTAAAAAATAACATGACATTCATGTATAAACGACGCGTTGTTCGTCTAAAAACGACATGAAGTTTATCTGTTCAAAATAGATCAGAACGAGTAAACAAAAGAGAGATCTTAAGGAGTAAGTTTCTCAACTCTTCACTCCCGAGATTTCAGAGGATTTTTCGCTAACGTGATCCGCCAGTTATGAAATTCGAACTCTCATTTCCTCTTTAAAACTCATTTCTTCCTCATTCACTACGTACCACTTTCACATCGAAAACAAACAGAGAAAAATCACTTAATGTAAGTCAATAGTTCGAGAGTGATTCGTAGTGTTTATAGTTTGTTATGTCATTCACGAGTGAAGCGTGAATCGTCTGTCATGGTTGTATTATGGGATACGGTATTTCGAACAGTCCCGTCTCACTACTGAGCGAATATTTAGAGTTAAGGAAATAAATCATATCTTGCATCCATGTTCGTTTATGAAAAAACGTTTTCTTATCGGTATCATTTCGTCTTTTGATCAGTGATTTTCTTTAACATCGTTTTATCTATATCGTTTGTATCAATTCGGGTTTTCGGCTTCTACAATTATAACTCCGTGATGAGTAATCCGATTGATCCAATGAATTCTGTCCAATGAGATATTTCCAAAGATTACTTGGTTGTGATACAGTTCCCTTTATTCTGACCATAATTCTCTTATAATTGCAGGTTTTTAAGACATATCTTGTCCAAGAAAATAACTCATTAAAATAGCCATTCAAGAGAACGAAGGTTCATACTTGCATTTATTAGACTCCTCCGTTGATGGTGGTTATGCGTTCACCTTAGGCTTCTCAAACCATCACATTGGGAAGCGCCGACAAGTCTTCAAATTGGCTCTTCCGCACTGCTTTACTTTTCTTCTACTTTTTCTTCTCTCCTCCTCCAACACTGTTTTCTTTTTGCATGTGCTCCGTTCTACTTTTTACATAGATAGAACCATCACCAGTCCTGCTTTAAACCATACCACCTCATGTGACACGCCTCCACATTGCCCACCACGGCCGTTACACCACTTCTTATATTCTCTGTCTCTCCTCTCTTGTTCTCACCTTCTTCGTCCTGACGTCTTTCTGTTGTATATTTTTCACTTCTCTAGTTTTTATTCCTTGCTTCTCATTCCTCCTCGAATCTGATTTTTCTTTCTTTTCTATCGCGATCTCTCATCTTTTTTAGGGCGGCTGTGGAATCGACTATGTATTCACATATATATCCATGCTTACGACACAAAGCGCAAAAACCCCTAGGCCCTAACGTTCAATATTTGTCTTTTTAATGGGTTTTGTTGGGCTTAATTGGCTTATTCAACTTACATGAATTTCCCGATTTCAGATTATCCCAATATATAAAAGGATTTCATATTGAGCATTCAGGATGTCCACGTAAGCAAAAAATTCACAGCCAATTAATTGGACACATCAGCTTCTTTTCTTCCATGTCATCTAACTCAACTTCTCCTCACCCTTTTTTCACCTCTGCCGTTAATGAAGCCAATCGTCATATGCTCTGAATCGTCGTTGTGGTACACATTCCACCACCATGTTTCATCAAAGTTTTTGATTACTGTAACAATCAAAACACATTCCTTCTTTTCAATTCTCCTTCTTTCTCTTATATATTTCAGAGGCTTCTCCCTCTTAACCCATACTCAAAAGAGAAGCTGAAAAAACCTCGATGACAAGAATTGCTAGATCGTCTGCAACGGCACATTCATCAACGGCTCCGGCTATTCTCCGGCTATTATCCGTTTCCTCCCCACCACCACTGTTGTCAACAGAAGTCCTCAGCGCTGCCCCTGTCATTAGCCTTCAGAAGTTCATGCTGAGAAAGTTCGTCCACCTCCAAGCTTTAGCAAACACTAACTTAGAACTTCATGGTATTGGTTCATATTTTGCTTCACAAGTCTACAAATAAACAAGCCCCTACATTTATATACGCATCTGAGATTTTTAAATTTTCTACATTTATATACGCGTCTGAGTTTTTAAATTGTTTCTTTTGTAGATGTTGTATGCCAAATACGGTGTCCAAGGTTCCGCTTTTACCAACGTCACCGCAGCTACTCAAGCTGTGGTCTATTTTCTCATTGACCCGTAAGCCCTCATCAAACATTTTGCAGTTTGATTTTCACTTATTCGTCATATTTTTTTTTTTTTAAATAAACAAATTTTGACTTGAATATATATTTATGCTAAAACTGCTGCTCAAAATGTAGTCCTCTCAATATGTATCCCTCATTTGTAACCTAAACTAAGACAAACTTGCTCTTTTCCAGGTAACCTTTATCTGAACTCCCCTCAGGACCAAGTTCTACGTTGACACCACCATCCCCGCCATTGAGACATTCACAAAGAGGTCCGTCTAGCATTAAAAACAACACCTAGCTTGGGTGCAGCGAGAGAGGTTTTTACACGTGTTGAAACCATGGGGGCATTAAAAAGAAATAACTTGTGACAATTGGTGATCTTCATACCTACCTGTCCAGCTCCAACGACCAGGTCAGTATAGCTCTATCATATTTTTTTTTTTTAAAGTTTCTCCATGTGAAATCGAGGTCAGTCATTGATAGACTTTAGAAATCCCTAAGTGTGGGAATCATAGCTCAAATGGAAAGCAAGGAAGTTGTGGAGATGGCTTGGGGGATGTGTAATAACCAACCTTTTCTATAGGTTGTCCGACCAGGCTCTATCCTTGGATCAGACGGGATAGAGACATTGCCAAATGAAGTAAGTACAATTGTCTCAGAAAGAGGATATATTGTGAAACGTGCACAGCAGATAGAAGTACTAAGACATCCTGCAGTGGGAGGCTTCTGTAGCCAATGTGGATGGAATTCAACACTCGAGAGCAATGTGAAAGGAACTCCACTGATTTGTAGGCCTTTCAAAGCGAGCAGAAGGTAAACGCAGCGTACATAGTAAATGTTTGGGAAATAGAGACTCACCTGGAAAGTGAAGTAGAAATATGAAAGGTCGAGAGAGCTGTGAAGAGGTTGATTGTGAATAAAGAAGGTGCAGAGATGAAGAAAGCCTCTTTGACAAGTGGAGGCTCCTCATACAATGCTTTGGATGAGTTCGTCAAATACTTGAAGACAAAGTGAAGATGCTGAACTTAATGTATTTATTACTAAAGACCATTGATCATATTGAATTACTGTATATGGTTCAACTTGATATTGTAAAACCATGGAGCATAGTTTTTTTTTTGGAAATAAAAACCAGTTGAAATATGTTTTTATTTGTTTTTAGTTTCCGCATACAAATTTGTGAGTTTCTGCAAAATATATGTATGCAATCTGTACAAATAAATCCGCAGCAACTATATACAAAAAAATATTACCCTCTCTCTGCAATCACATAACCGATCAGAGTTCACGACCGACTATATAAACAAAATATATATACCATGTTACATTTAGCACAATCACCCCCGCGCTTGCGCGGGGACTCGCCCCTAGTTTTTGTAATGATAAGAATTGGGATGTTACAGTTAGGATGTTACCCGGACGTTTAATTTGTGTGTCAAACGAGTATGAGTATCCATATCATATGTTTACTAAACCTTAATCATAGTTACATTATTACATATGCATCATGCTAAGCTAATATCGAAGAAAAAAACTATAGAATATAACTGAATTTGCTGGAAGAGCAGGTATGGGGCATTTCAAATTGGAGTTTGGTATTTCTGATCTAGAAAAAAAAAGAATAGTTGTGTGAAAAAATGAATATGGACAGATCAAACAAGTTTAACACGTAACTTATGTACATACGCGCATGGTAGCGTTCTCATGCACCGACCGTTGACTGACTTAGTCAATCACTAGCCGATTTCACATTATTCATCATTTAAAATTTTAATCCCTCTCTTATTTACTATTTTTTTTATATACTATTGCATGTAAATTTACACAAAGAAAATATATCATTTTAATTCTTAGGTATATGTAATATATTACGTTTAATAAGTATTTATTATTTTTAATCAGTATCTGCTCTAGAACTAGCCAGATATTTTATTGCATGCTAAAATTAATAAAAAATTTAATTGTTTTTTGAAAAGTTAATTAAAATCACAAAACCTTCATTTTATTTATAATTACAGAATAATACACACATGTATTTGTTTGTTATATTTTAGAATATTTGCTTTCACTATCAGTATGTAAGTTTTTGCGTAAATTCATTATTGTAAAACTTTTAAGTTCAGATCATTTTTTTTCTTTTTCATATGTCAGTAGTTCAGATCTACAGCAAAAAATTAAGTGAAACATATTTTGGCAAAAAGTATTAAAACAAATTTGGTAAAATTTTCCAAAACTGGTGATTCGGTTCAGTATTAAAAATTTAATAGATACATAATAGCTAAAATATAAATTATATACTAAAATTTTTAGTTATATTTAATTTAAATAATAATATTAAAATATTACAAGATTTTTAGTTGGTATTTTTATTTCAAAATAGTTTTAGTAGTTAATTTTATATTAACAAGAATATATATACATATAAATTAAACAAATATTAAAAATTAGTTTTAATATTTGAAATTATAAAAAGATACGTTAGGAAGAAAAATATTAATTTCTAATTGTATTAATATTTTATTTTACATTATTATTTTATCAAAACCACACTATATTTTAATTAAGATTATACTATTTTTAATCAAATAATATTTATCCTGGCAACTGCATAAATCGCAATTGGATCATAAATCACTTTAGTTCTATTTTTATACAGCTTATACTAAGAAAACCATAGTTACCATTCAGACTATTAGTATTTTCTCACAAATAGAAAACCCAATCCTAACCCCAAAGAATAAGTTTAAATCTCAAACTTTTTTCCTTTTCCGCATTAGTTGTCAATTTATCATTCAATATTTTCAAACATTCAACGGTCAATTTTTCCGATCCCTAACAGCTAGCGAATAATCAAATCATATGACATAAAAACCTTCTTCATTTCACTTTGACCCACTCGCGTTTCCAGAAACCTATGACCAACCATTATCATCACATTACAAAACATATATACTCTTCCCAACTTGTCTCCTTCATTAGTATGAGACAGTCAAAGACTTCTCACAGTTTTTTTTTTTTCTTATCCTTCTCTTGGTATGGGACTTTCGTTGAGAATGAGACGGCGAGGCGGAACCAAGAAGGACATACTTACTCCGGCGATCACTACCTCGGGGAAGGATGAGGAGATAGTGATTCCGTCGCAGTTTCAGTGTCCAATATCGTACGATTTAATGAAAGATCCGGTGATTATCGCCTCCGGGATCACCTACGACCGTGAAAACATCGAGAAATGGTTTGAGTCAGGTTACCAAACGTGTCCGGTGACTAACACGGTTCTAGCCACTTTGGAACAGACACCGAACCACGCGATTCGGAGAATGATTCAAGAATGGTGCGTCGCCAAAGGATCATCGTTAGATCGTGTTCCGACACCACGTGTTCCCATCACGAATCATCAAGCGATCGAGATTTGTGGGAAGTTATTGTCTGCGACGCGGCGTGGAGATCACGTGGTGTGTGTGGAGATGGTCGAGAAAATGAAGAGGTTAGGGCAAGAGAGTGAGAGGAACAAGAAATGTTTTAAAGCAAACGGCGTCGGATTGGTTCTTTGCGTTTGTTTCAACGCGTTTTCTGTAAACGCAAACACGTTAGAGTTGTTGAAGGATGTTTTGCTTTTGCTGACGTGGATGTTTCCGCTTGGGTCGGAAGGTCAAGCGAACTTAACTTGCACGACGTCGTTTACACGTTTAGTGGAGTTTCTGAAAAGCGGTGATCAAAACGCTGCGGTTTTGGTGAAGGAGCTTTTATCTCTTGACGAAGCAAACGTTCACAAGTTAGCCGCGACTAATGGCGTTTTCGACGCGTTGGTGAATTCGATTGGCGATTCGTCGTCCCTGACTTCGATCTTCTACATGATCTCTGCTAAACCAGAGACTACGTCTAGATTTATGGAGCTAGGTCTGGTTAATTCAACGGTGGAGATGCTTGTTGACTCAGAGAATAGCGTTTGCGAGAAAGCGTTACTGGTTCTAGACGCGATTTGTGAAAGTAACGAAGGGAGGACGATAGTGAGAGGAAACGAACTGGTGATGCCGATTCTGGTGAAGAAGAGTTTGAAGATTTCAGAGTTTGCCAAGAAGAATTTGGTTTCTGTGATGTGGAAGATTTGCAAAACTGGAGATGGAATTGAGGTTGAAGAAGCGTTGCGATTAGGTGCGTTTAAGAAGCTTGTTGTGATGTTACAAGTTGGATGTGGAGAAGGGACGAAGGAGAAAGTTACAGAGTTGTTGAAGATGATGAATAGACATATGAAGATGAATGGATTTGTTGATGTTTCTGATTCTTCAATTGAATTTAAGCATTTAAAGAGGCCATCTTAATGCAAAGAAATTACTTATATTTTGTTAATAAATGGAAACAACATTTGTTTTCTAAATCATAGACAATTTTGATTCAAAAAGACAAGAGTTCAAGGTCAGGTTTGTTTTGCGTTCGGAGGGAATTTTAATTCAGTTTATTGATTTGAGGTTCATTACAAATGATTGTGGAGTAAGCATGCTAAACCAAATCCGACTTGGATCCGTAATTTGGTGGTTAGCTCGAGCGTTGATATATCATTTTAATGGATGCTTGTCTATGACTATGAGGGGTTAGTCCATTTCGATTGTTTTTTTTGCTGCTGTGAGTTAGACCATGATTAACCCCTGGAACTTTAATTGTGGTTTTTAATTTTTTTTTAATTTTTTTTAAAGAAAAAAATAATAAAAAATGAATTAATTGTGGGTCACCACGTGTTAGTGGGGTCTGCGAACAATGCAAAATCCCCATAAAACCGGTTCTTAGTTAATAATTTTTGAAACCGGTTCTTATACTATTCATGAAACTTATTTTCTAAGAACCTCCCTAAACCTCCCTAAGAACCCCTTTCATCATGCTCTTATATTTTCGGTTCTTAATCACTAACCTGATTTAGAATTAGAGACATGGACATGGTAGTGATGTAAGAGTCTCGTGATGTAAAGCAATCTTTAAATAGACATGGACATGGTAGTGATGTAAGAGTCTCGTGATGTAAAGCAATCTTTTCATTTATTAGTATAATTAGTAACCCATCTATAGGTTATACATATATAGTATGTTACGTCAATCATTTGGAAAATAATTATTTTTACCTTGATATGCAAACAATCCGAACTCCATTTGGGTTAGAAGAAGTTGAAACAAGTTGAGTAAAACCAGAGACCAAATTGTAACAATGCATTCTGCCTTGTTAACACAAAAATGTCTATACAGGTTTTTCCCCCCTTTTTGGTTCATTACAAAAGAATGATTTATCTACAAACAAAAAATCATCAGTGTTTGGCTCCAAAAAATGGTTTACAAAATGAATTGTTCACTAACGAAACTTTCTGAAGGAAACATCATCATTCCAAGACATCCCTCATCTTCGCCGAAGTAATCATCCGCTGCTCCAATCATCAGCATCTGATCTGGATTCTGAAACTCGTACTTGGGCTGCAAAACTCTTTTCTGTTGCTCTGCAAATTCATCACAACAACTCGAACAAACATAAAGTGGAGGCAAAGTATCTGAATCATCAATTCCACAGCATCTTGTGTGCTGCCAAACCTCACAGACATCACAAGAAATCATCCTCTCTCCATCGTCATCTCTAGCTCTGCAAACACATTTCACCATCCATGTGTCACATCCACCTTGAAACTTCAGATTTGATTCCAAATCAATCTCAAATCCTCTCACAGTCAAACCAGAACAAGACTCGAGTTTTCCAAACAGCAAGTTGCTATCATCATCTTCCTTCAGCTCATCGATCTCACTCACCACAAAGTTTGTCAAGATGCAGTAAGTATCTCTGAAAGTGTCTTCAATGGCTTGCTTTAGATCAAAGACTGTGGCTTGTAACGAGACTGTGACTAGTTCACCTGGTGGCAGCTCTGTGATCTGTTCTGTTCTCAAATCAATCAAACTTGGATTGATACGACAAACAAATCGGAAGATTTTGTCATCGTTGTCCCATGAAGGCCACTCCTTTATGAAATGTTTGCTGTCTAGGACTACTTGAGCTGCAGATCTCACTGACTCAGATTTTGGGTAATTCAACAGAACATTTGTGTATAGTAACAACAGATCCTCATGAACATGACCTCCAGCTTTTGATTCAGTGATAACTCTCAAAGGGACCGCCTCTATCACAGCATCTTTCTTCTGTTCCATCAGTTTAGTAGCATCATCAAGCTCCTGTATTGTGTAGTGAAGAATCCTTGTAAGAGGATCCACATAACGTTGAACCAAAACATTCCCAACAATCACATTGTTCATTGACTTCAACACGTAGTCTAGCAGACCCGTATCTCCAATATGCAATCTAGCTGAATCTCTAACATCTTGCCGAGTCATACCACTCTGCTTCAGTGCTTTCATCTCTTTTAATGCCTCCACGATTACTTCAGCAGCATACTCCAGTCTTCTCACAGGCCATCTACTTCCCAAATTAGCTGCTACAGTGCTGTAAATCCGGTATCCCTGAGTCTTCTCATTCTCCACGGCATCGCTTTTTTTCATAAACAACCTGTTTGATCGTTTCTTCTGAGGAGAATCAGTTGAGAGAGTAGGAGGAGGAGCGTGAAGCTTATTCTTTTGAGGAGCATGAGACTTAATGATAAGGATGAACCGCAAGAGATCTTTGAATGTCTTCAAATGCCCTTCACTCATTTCTCTGTAGTACCGGATAACCTGTTTGATACGTTTGCATTGTTTATGGTCTCCAAAATCAAACTCAATCTGATCAAGGTCAAGGGAACCAAGAAGCTCTATAGCATTCTCGTAATCATTCTTGGTCACACCGTAACTTCCACGACAGAACTTGTATCCCCATCTCCCAAACCACGAGTGTCCATACGCCACACCATACAACAACCTAAGATCCAAAGATCTCTTCTTGGACAAATCCTCAACAGTTATCATCCTGCAAATATACACATTCATTCAATCTCCAATCAAACACAAAAGGATAATGTGTTTCATTACCTTGCTCCGAGGTTGGTACATATTCGATCCCAAAGATCAACCATTTCTCTTCCGCACAAGTATCTGGATCCTCCTTCCAAACCATTGACGCAGACCAAATGACCAAACCCATTGGTGTGAATCAATCCATGTAAAAGATGCGTTTGTAGATCGAGTACATCATCTTCTAGAGGCAAATTCCACTCAGTATCAGTCGGTATTATAAAATGATACTTTCGTTTTGATACAAAGTGATTGCTCCATCCTGTAAAAGAAATAAAATTTCATTATCTAGATCGATGCATGTTCATCTCAAACCAATACCCAGAATCTCAGTGTAACAGCTCATAGACCCAATTCGTAAAAATCTCAAAACACAAAATCACTGTACATACTCATCTCTAATCAGTCTTTAGATCAATGCATACACAAAATTTCAATTCAGCAGCAAATCGTAATCCCCCTACAGTTTTCTCAAACACCAATTACGATTGATAATAAACATCCGATTGATAATATACTCATCTCTAGTCAGTCGTTAACCCTCTTTAGATCAATGCATACACAAGATTTCAATTCAGCAGCAAATCGTAATCCCTAAACCGAATTAGGTTCCAATGCGAAGAAACCCAGATTCTACAGTCTTCTCAAACACCATAAACATCCGATTCTAATTTCTATAATCAGAAACTTGAAAACGATAAAACCCCAAGCGGATGAACCTGTGCATCTGCAGTGATCACAGTATGGTTCCGAGGATCGAACAACGTCTTCTTCGATCGTATAAAGAGGAATCACAGCGTTCTTCGCTTCGTGGCTGAGAAGCGTACACCAAACAGGAGATCCACGGATGTGATACTCTTCAACCTCTGCAAATTCTCGGAGAAAAACCCTAACTTTATCTCGAAAACTCCCGCCCCGGCTAATCGGAAACTCTTCTTCTCCCAATCGTTGGAGACTATAAACGTTCGGCTTCCTCTTTCTCCTTCGGCAAGTTTCCATTATCGGAAGCGGCATCGTTTCGAAAGAAAAGGTTCGTTTAATCGATGATGTGAAGCTAGGGTTTCTGGGATTTCATCACCGTTGAAGACGAAGATTGATCTCTCACCCTGTGGAATTTAGGCGCTTCAATTTGAAACGAAGCGAAGTCTGTTTGAGAAAACACCCTCGGAGTGAGAAGAATCTACGATTAGTGCCATCAAGCTCGTTATCATCTGGTTAAGATCTAACGGGTGAAGATTGATTTGGTGATTAGATGCATCTTGACCGTATATCTTTGTAAAGTTTGTTACGATCTAACTTCCCCAGAGGATTACCCTAATCAGTCAACAGCAAACTGAGTATTTTAAACCTTTCTTTATTTATTCAGGAGTCTTTTTTATTTTAACTTTCTTACTACATGTAAAAATATAAAACTAAGGGCTTAGCAGAACTGATACAAAATAACGTAGTTTGGTTTAGTTTGATTCTTGATATAGCTAAATACTAAACACTCAATCCTAACAACACCCAAACCCAACTTAGTCAATGTCCAACTGGAAATAACTCAAAACCACACCCATTTACTCCCTCCGTTTCATATTAGTTGTCGTTCTAGGTTTATGCACACAGATTAAGGAAATATTTAATTTTACATATTTTCAAAATAAAAACACTATTACCAATACACCTAACCATATATCAACCAATAGAAAAATAGAGTAGAAAATATTACCAATAAATTTTGCATTGAAAACCGAAAACGACACTTATTTTAAAACAAAAATTCTACTCCAGAACGACATCTAATTTGAAACGGAGGGAGTACATGTTACTTTTACAATTAACTCAAACTAATTCATAATCAATTTTTATAAACTCAATATCAAGAAATCACATTTCCCAAGGCCACCCATTTATAAGTTACTTTTATCAATTCAAATTAATTTTTATTTTTACAAAACCGAGAAATCACGTTTTTCACAAAAACCAAAAATTATATTTTCTGCCAAAACCAAAAATAACGTTTTTTCGCCAAAACCAAAAATCATGTTTTTTCACCAAAACCGAAAATCATATTTCCCGCCAAAACCTAGAAATCACGTTTTCCTGCCAAAACCAATAATTATGTTTTCCCATCAATCAAAATTATGTTTTTCCGCCAAAACCGAGAAAATACATTTTCCCGCCAATACCATAAAATTATTTTTCTCTCCAAAATCAAAAAATTACATTTTCCATCAAAACCAAGAAATCATGTGAAAACTTTAAAATTCTATTTTCCGCAAAAATCGTAAAATTATAGTTTTCGCTAAAACTATAAAATTATGTTTTTCTATTAAAATCGCAAGCTTTTGATTTTTCTCTAAAACAGTTTTTTCTCAGTAAATTATAAGACTACATTTTTTGTACAAATCATGAAAGTAAGTTTTTTGAAGACCCATGGACACCCATTGTCCATTTGGTCTTTGCCTAGTTGAACCGTAGACCAATTGTTTTTTTGTCCAGTTGAACTATTTATTAATTGGACGTGTCTATAACCCACCCAAACTGAATTGGATTAGTCTAGCCCCCGAGCGGCCTGCCCAGTTGACACCTCTACCTGTTAAGTTGGGGCGGGGGAGGGGGAGGGCGTTATTTGCAAATATCAATTCAGTTTTAGATACTACCATATATGTGATTTGATATATGAATTGCCTAGTAGGCCTGGGCACGGGACAAGTGCCTATAATTTTTGTTATACTCGTAACAAAACTTACTACTCTGCCAAGTATTAAAATACTTACTCCGTACTTGTACTTGCTAATACCAAGTGCTTGGTTAAACAAGTACTCGTCTATATCCAAGACATTTGCGAGTAATCCGCTAAACTTGTACTTATTTATTTAAGGTAAAATTTATGTATTTTTGTCTTTAGAATAGAAATCCAATTTCAATGATTTTTAATTATAAGAAAAGTTTTTGCTTGGTTTCTTGCTACAACCGATGTGGGATAATATTGTATAGAATTTGGTAAAAAAAAAAAGTAAAAGAGAGAACTATTTGGTCCCAGATAATTGAAAATAAAAAACTACAATTCCTCTTACTGACATTAAGAAATTTATTCTTCTCTTTGGTAGTTATGACATCTCCACTTTCTTATGTATATAATTTAAAATATATTATACATATATTAAACTAGCCGAAATAATAATATAAATGGTATAAAATATATCGATAACTGATGAAGGAACCTCGACAAAGCTGAAGGAGATAGAATAATTGAAGATAAAATTCTATGACTTTAGGCTATCCTACATTTTTGGGAACAAAATGAGATTGCTGATTTTTTAGCTAGAACTACTCTGTTTTTTCATAGGGCTCTTTGTTTTGTTGGTTATTCTATTTCGATTTGGTTATCAATGTTATCTCAAATTTGAGTAATAGAATATTTTTTGATGTAAAAAAAAATTATAAAATGTTTTGTAAGTCAAGTAACAGGTCAAAACAAGTCAAGTAACTAAAATAAATATAAAACTTGATATTTGATTAGGATTTGCAAGTAATTAAATTTTATAACTTGTTACTTGACTTGATTATGACAAATACTTGGGTATGCTTGACTTGATTATAACAAATACGGGGCGGGTAGCGAGTATAAACCGGATAACGAGTATTTGTTTCCAACCCTAGGACCAAGAGTTTTAAATGTATAAGTTATTTTTGAGAGAAATTTCTTGTTAAGGGATGGGGGAGAGAGTTGTCACATCTTGATTTTTTTTTTATTTAATTAAGTTGATATGGTCGCCATGAAAGGAGGCAGCTGACATTTGTTGCTGTGTAATCGTCGCCGCAAAGTGTTCTCGTGTTAGTGGAAGCAAAGCTAAGCCATTGAAGATCCACGACTCGTTGATTTCTTTTGTTGTCTGAATCTGTCTTGTTTTCATTCTAGATATAATCACCGATGAGGTAAGGAACCTTTGTTCTCGTTTACCATCTCATTATTCTATTTTATCTTAGATATTTCATCATGGATCTTTTGGTGGTAGCATCAATCCTTTTCTTGTAGATCTGGTTCGATGAAAGCCTTATGTTGTAGATCTGCTTCTCCTCTCTCTTATGTTCGCAGATCTAAGGTCAAAGTGAGAACTGATGTGATCTCTTTTTCCCTCTTTCATTCTCACTTCATAAATTTTTTTTCTAAACCATTCATACCTACATTTATCTATAAGCATATACATATTTTGTTTGATTAGTGAACTATATCATATATATACCTTTATATACTATTGTATTGTGTTGTGTAAACACCTATATCTACTCATAAGTTGAAAAAACAAATATGGTTGAATGCTGATTGAGACTTGTACGAGGGTGTTTGTATTGTGTGGGGATAAAACATGTGTGGGTAGTCTATAAGAGATATGTTGGGCCTTAAGGATTTTGGTTGCCGATGCAACATGATGGAGATGAGTACTTCTCAAGCATTGCATCATTTTTTGTTGGCTCAGGTGGATACCGTGTGAGGTAGCATTATTCATCACCGCAGCAGACATACAGAGTGCATGGTTGTGAAGATAAGGATTGGTAGCACAGATCCCGCGGAGACCGCATGAGGTGGTGTGATTGTGTGAATGTGGTGGTGCGGATCATGCGGGGACCGCGCGAGGTGGTATGATCGCGTGAAGGCGTTGAACTCACGGGAAAAGTGTAAAGTGGTTAGTTCTCACGCAACAAAATGAGAGGCACGGAGACCGCATGAGGTGGTGTGGTCTCATGTTGGCACCATTGGGATTTATCCTTGTTTCTCGTTATTTTCTCTTACTTTGCTGGAAGTTCTGGCACCATTGACATACATAATGCATGATTGTGAAGATAAGGATTGGTAGCACAGATCCCGCGGAGACCGCGTGAGGTTGCATGATCGTGTGAATGTTGTGGCGTGGATCACGCGGGGACCGCATGAGGTGGTATGATCACATGAAGGCGTGAAACTCACGGGAAAAGTGTGAAGTGGTTAGTTATCACACAAAAAAATGAGAGGCGCAGAGACCGCATGAGGTGGTGTGGTCTCATGTTGGCACCATTGGGATTTATCCTCGTTTTTTGTTATTTGCTCTTACTTTGCTGGAAATTCTAGCTATAGCTTTTGTTATGGATAATTTTGGATTACAAAGTCTTGGATTTAGATACAATATTTCTATATCTTGAAATGTTATATTTCATGAACAAGTGTTTCCTTTTAGGATGAATTCTTCTTGGTTTCTGATTTCATTTCTTATATCATCTTGCCTTTATATGTTCCTTATATTCATACGCATCATCCTTTTCTTCACTCAGTTCTGTATCATTACATTATCCTTCACTGATTCATATGATCCCTTACCTTATGTTCCATAGACTCTTGAGATTGTGGTTACATATGATACATTGATTTCTAGTCACATAGGAAGACCTAAAAAAAAACACGGCTCCTAGTTGTCTATCCAATTATCATTGTGCCCTTCTTGAATCACATTCTAATTCTTGATACTACCCCTTATTCCATTTGTTTAGTTCTTTCTTAACGTAAACTCTCAACTTTTTATTACAATTTTTACTATCTAACTGCTTGGAAACTGAAGCTAAATCCTTTCGTTAATCCATGGCATATGACAATAGTAATAAGTCAATATTGTCAATTTAGAACACAATATTTTGGAAAAAATCTTAATTGAATTATAATGTTATGTATGTGTGTTGTGTTGTGTTTGAGTTTTGTTGTTTTCAACCCGTAAAATTAAGAAATTTTCTCGTTTGTAACTGCTTTTGAAAAAATTGCTTATAAGAGATTGCTTGAATATTTATCGATCACAATAAAAACATTTTACCAGTGTTGGTAGCCTACTGATAGTAGAATTACGGGAACTGTTTTTTTGTACTCCAGATTCAAACTAATTTCAAGATACATAATTATTATTTAAATAAGAATATTTAAAAGTTGACTCAAAACTCTTAAAAATTATTATTATCAACGTGAGATTTGAATTTTTTTTAACAAAAAAAATTCTTAAAACCATAATTTTACGTTTTTAGATGCAAATATAGACATGTAAAAGTATATAATATTAAAAATAGTTGTTTCTTAGATTAATTATTTAAATTTACATTTATTTTCTGTATTTATGTATGCATCTTCATTCAAACAACCATTTTATGATGGTACAAGTGTATAAAATGGTCAAGTGGTTGTTAAAATTCACCATATGAATTTACGTTAGGGTTAATTCTCCTAGTAAATTTTCTTAATCATGGATCCTTCCTAAATGCCTTTACTGACTTAACAAAAAAATATGCCTTTCCTGTTAAGACATATAGATGAGTAATTTTGAATCAATTATAGATCTCCATAATTCACACACAAAAATCTTCATTCTTAAAATGACAGGTTTATTATAACCAAACTTTGAAAATGATCAACTAAAAAACTTAATTTAATTTAAGAAAAGTCAGACTGAATTAATATAAGATATAATTAAATTTTGTTATTAGAATCAATATATATTTATAATATTTTTTTGTGATTATGTTTTAGATGCAGATATAGACATGTAAAAGTGTATCATATTTAAAATAGTAGTTTCCGAAATTTATTTAAACTTACATTTATTTTCCGTATTCATGTATGCATCTTCATTCAAAAAACCATTTTATGATGGTACTTTATAAAATGGTCATGTGATTGTTAAGATTCACCATATGAATTTACGTTAGGGTTAATTCTCCTAATAAATTTTCTTAATCATGAATGATCCTGCATAAATGTCTTTACTGACTTAACAAAAAAATGCATTTACTGTTAAAACTTATAGATGAGTAATTTTGAATCAATTATAGATCTCCACAATTCACACACAAAAATCTTCATTCTTAAAAAGATCGGTTTATTATAACCAAACTTTCAAAATGATCAACTCAAAAAACCTTAATTTAATTTACGAAAAGTTAGACTGAATTAATGTAAAATATAATTAAATTTTATGATTAGAATTAATATATATATATATATATTTACTTATAACATTTTTTATGATTAAGTTTTAGATGCAGATATAGACATATAAAGTGTATCATATTAAAAATATTAGTTTCCTAGATTTATTTAAGGGAAATTCCTTCAAATAACCAATTTTTAAATTTTTGTCATAAAAATAGTCTTCAAAAAAAGAAAATGACCAAATTGTCTTTTTTGTTTTGAAAATTTTAATATTTATTTTTTATTTTTTGAAATTTGAAACTCTAACCCCAAAACTCCACCATTTAATTCTAAACTCTAAGTATATAATAGTTAACCCTAAAGGTATAAGTGTATATTTACCTTTTTAATAAAACAGTTTAGTCATTTTCTTCCTTGAATACTATTTTTGTGACAAAATTTTTTTTTAGGATTATTCTAAGATATATTTCTTTATTTAAACTTATATTTATTTTCTGTATTTATGTATGCATTTTCATTCAAACAACCAGTTTATGATGGTACAAGTGTATAAAATGGTCAAGTGATTTTTAAGATTCACCATATGAATTTAAGTTAGGGTTAATTTCTCCTAGTAAATTTTCTTAGATCCTTTATAAATGCCTTTATTTTTAAACAACCCCCCCCCCCCCCAAAAAATTTTTTTTTTTATAAATGAATATTTTGAATAAATCTCCACAATTCACATATAAAAATCTTCATTTTAAAAAGACAAGTTTATTATAACCAAGCTTTCAAAATGATCAACTTAAAAGTTTAATTTATGAAAAGCCAGACTGAATTAATTTAAGATATAATTAATTTTTGTGATTATAATAATATATATTTATAACATTTTTTTTGTGATTACAACAGAATGAGAATAAAGGCATATTATTCTTTTTGACCACTCACTTTTGAAAAATCGTAGTTGGTGAGAACTTTAGGTCCTTCGTGGAAATAGAGTCACTCTTCCATTTGGATTAGATAAACACATCTTTCCCTCTTTTCTGTTATTCATCATCCCAATTCTTAGAATCTCAAAAAGGACTCCTTTAATATTTCAAGAGATCGATTCATATGGATGATCCTCAGGTTCCTCCAGTTATATCTAAAGGTTCAAATATTCCTCTTCTTGGTTGCATCATAGACATTCTTGTTCACCTTTTTACGTTTTCCATTACAACCTTATCTGACGAACAAGACAGAGAATT
Organism: Sinapis alba; assembly: GCA_012274485.2. NCBI lineage: Eukaryota > Viridiplantae > Streptophyta > Magnoliopsida > Brassicales > Brassicaceae > Sinapis > Sinapis alba. The sequence continues at coordinate 438,041 of MU105581.1, forward strand.
CGTTGATGTGGCGGTCGAAGAAAATCGTGCAGCTTATAAGCACTTTAGGCAACTAAAGTGTGCTAAACTCAATTAGCCTCTTAATATTATGTATTTCTTACTATATATATATATGAATAAATAAGATCTGATGTGGTAATAGTTGCCTTAGATAGGAGTTCTCTATTATATATAAATATGGTTCTACATGAATAAAGATTACTTTTGAGTTCATCCTATATGAAATTTTCCATTTGGAGCAAGAAAAATTGTAAGCCTTTACAAGGAATATTCCAACTATGCATCTACGAATCGTAGCTCTACTGCTTCTTCCAGATCCGATGGCAAGAATTGAACTGTGCTTAAGTCCCACATGAGATCGGAGAATATACTACTTGTGAACCATTGATCAAAGCTTTGTCTATCTGTGTGACTCACAAAGTGTGAGTATGTTCCACCTTTATTTATAGAATATACACTTACGTTCTATTAATGTATCATACGTAATTTTATAAAATACATATTGTTAATACCTTATGTACATGACTGACTCTATACAAACCAAAATGTAAGTGAATCTCAGTGTGTCATATTTCTCCAGCCTGTTTAGAGCTCTTGAATACAAGTCCCATTAGAGCATAATCAACGCTAAAGTCCATTTGTGATTTCTTAAAAAAAAAAAATTGAAAAAAAAAAAAATTTTAAAAAAATCAATTGTGGACCGTCACGTGTCAGTGGGACCCACAAACAGTACAAGAAACCAGCAAAATCGGTCCTTATTTAGTGGTTTTAATAACTTGTTTCTTAATTAATTGGTGGGACCCATGCCATAAAAGTTATTAAGAACCCCATGAATATCCTGCGATATTCATGCTTTTTGGATTAGGTAAACACATCTCTTCCTCCTCCAGTTACATGGAAACTGAGTAAGCGAGAGTTATAAGATGGAAAAAGTTGATAATGTCAGTCTGGTGAAGTCCCATTTAAGGCATTATTCATAATGTGCGTTTTTGAGTAAGTTTGGACACAAGCGAATCATCTGATTCCGACAAGATTTTCACTCAATCCCTAAGTATAAATGCGAAACTAAATTTGAAGATTTCTTTCATGGAAATTTTTGTTGAGGGTTTGCTTTATATGATTCATTTTTAATTGAATGGTTTTATTACTGAAAATCCTAATAAAAAAATACTGAAATTAGAAACAATTATTGAACATCTAAGAGCATGATTAACCCGGGATTTTTAGGTTTGGGTTTTTAGCGTAATTTAAGAATCTCACCCTATGAATTCCGAGTTAATCATGTTCTAAATAATTTAAAAACTTTCGTGTGCTTTTAAGGTATCAGTACAATTGTCACAGCCGAGCTAGAACAAATTCAGTATTTTCTTTTGTCATTTTCCCGAATATCGACATATTAATTTGAAAAATAGATGTACATATGTATTGACCGGAAGAAATACACAACTAGTTCATAAAATACAGAAACATGAAAAATGTACGAATTTTTTTTAAAAAACATTTGTTCAAATCTTTCCATCCTACTAACCACTAAAGTTAGCGACGACCGGTCTGAGTCTTGCCACTAGCTGCCGACCTGAGGAGAGCCTCAGCTGCCGCAGAAACCTTAACGGTTCTCCGGCTAGCCTTAGAAGCCCGTAAATTCACGTCATCGCTTCTGCCACAAACCGTAGACACTGGACCCATAACAATCAGTCCCTTCCACAAACTTCTTTTGCTCACTTTTTTCATGAAATTCTTGTTATCATTATTTCTACTACTAGTAGTATTCTTATCATACCCAATTCTCTTTAACATACCATGATCCTCACAACCACAATCATGATTATGATTATGACTATCGTCGTTCAGCATGAAAGCACTGCTCAAACTCACGGATAAACTAGGATCATCAAAATTAAGCCTTTTTGAGATGTTCTTGATCTCGTAAGTGTCAAGTAGACGAGAGTATTGGGTTTCTTGATCTTCTTGATAATGGAAATTTGTGTACCAAAGCGAAGACTTAGAAACCCTATTCTCGGCTAAAACCTTGTTGTCAGAGAGGATCATGTTCTTTGTAGCTTCGATCTTGTACCGCGATGGTTGAGGTTTTCTCGGTGCTCTTGTTATCTCAAACTCTCTCATAATCGGTTTGCCTTCCTTCCTTTGGTACCAAGCCCACGCCGCCGCCTTCACCACCGCCAAATCATCTCCGCCTCCATAAACAACCATTGGACGTTTCTTCTTCCTCCTCTTGCTGTTGTTAACATTGTTCTCGGACATGGATGAGGAAGAAATGTAGTAGTTGCCGAATGGGAGCATTGTGATAATGGTTTTGTGGGAAGGGATGTGGGAGGGTTTGTGGAATTAGAGTATGTCATATTTGGGTGATTAATGTTAAATAATGGCAAAAGGAAAGGCTAAGAAAAATTATTGGTGAACATATTTCATTTTTTGATTTGTGTATAATAAATAAAATGAGAGAAAGTAGGTGTGTTGGTCTTACTTTAAGGTCCACCAGTGGATACGGAAATCTAAATAATATCACTGGGAAAATGTTATTTTTATTTTGTGTTAGTTGGAGTTGGATGTACATAGTGTATATCCTACGTATCACCATCGGTCCCTCTACGCATATTTATTATAGTGAATTAATATATCAATAAAGCATGGATGACGAAACTATAAGTCCATGTTCTGGACTACTAAAGTAGAATCTTTTCAACAATAAATCAAAGTGGAAAAGTGGTCATTGCAAAAGAAAGAAAAAGTGGTTACATACAAGATTTCAAATTACCAATTGTCCTTCACTTTGTAAAGATTATCTTTAAATATTTTAGCATAATCAATCGGATCCATTTATCCTTTGACAGAGAATAACGCGCATTGTCTTATCTTCCTCAAAGAACGAAGACAATCCAAGATTTATTCTAAAGACAACTTGGCTTATTGTGGGGATAGGTGGTGTTGTAGACGTGGATGAAATGCTTATATTTAACAGCTTTCTGACGCAATTCAATGCCAAGACCAACTACTCTGTCCCAAATCCCGTATGGTGGGGGATGACTATGGAGGTCGTATATATTTGCCTAACCAAACAGGTTTACTAAATAACTTATTTCTCAGGTGAAAGTGTTCTTGATACAAGATCAGAAATTGACCTTGACCTAACTGAAATACCTATTTAACAATCTTAGAGATGAGACTTCTTTTCTCAACAAATAATATTAATAGAAATCATTTCCTAACTACCCAAGATCTCTTGTTACAAAAGACCAGTTGATTCACTCACAAGTATATCATTCACCAAGAACACTAAAGCTTTGAATCTCTTTATCACTGAGTCCTCTCTTTCTATCAGGCTGATGGCTGACCTAATATTCGTCTACTCCTATTTATACGTGAGCATTTTTCTCTCTTGAATATCTTCTTTCCATAATCTTTGCAACCACATTATCATTTCAGTATCGTAATTTGTTTATTTCATTTCGATCAATATTTTTGAGATTACAATCACTGTTGTAATTCTTGTGTTCTTCACTTGAGGTTTGATTGAAACTTAGAAGAAAGAAGAAGAAGAAATTAAAGAGAGAAGGGGAGAGTTTGTATTGCTTGTGTCTTAAGTTGTTGTGTGTTACATAATGGGTAAGGCACAGTTCCTTATATATGGAACCATGGCCGACCTTGTCTCTTAGTCTACACGATGTTGGACTCTTGGTTTTGGGACATATTGCAAAACCAAGTATATCTAAGAAAAGGAAAACATACATATGTCTATCGACAAGGATAAATAGAAACTATGAACCGCCTTTAGATAATGATGGACCCGACTATGGATAAGGATGGACCGACTTGTCTTGACAGGATAAGGATGGTTTGGACCGACTCTGGATAAGGGTGGTTCCGGCTCTGGATAAGCTTGGTTTCGACCAATTACACACCCAATAGGTTTAGTACACTTCGAGCTTCAAGCTGAATAGGTCCCGGAGTCATTTTCTAGAAATGGTAGACTCGGAATCATTTCCTCGGTTATGGTCCATCCACAATCATGTGATTTATAACACTCCCCCTTGGATGCCATAACCGTTTAGAGTTTGTAACGTGCTTAATGTTGCCTCATTAAAACCTTACCTGAAAAACCCAGTGGGACAAAACCATGGTGAAGGAAAAAGAGTACAACACACATTACTCCCCCTGATTTATACTTCCCTGAAAGTGGCCGTTTGGGCTATCTCTAATCCTTCAGTCCTTATGTCTTTTGGGGATTCGATTCATGGACAATATGTATGCCTTTGGCTATCCGACCATTTACAAGCCTTTGATCAGGCGGATGCACTCATGGGTTGATTGATCATTCTCTTATGATCCTCAGTAAGTCTTGGTCATAAGTACTAGTTCCGGTGTATCCTCCCTTTCCGGATGTACTCATGATTATTCTGAAACCTTTCAGAATATGTGCTTATGAACTATAGCCTTAACTCAATATGGTCATCCTTTCTGACCATATTCTATTTTGTCCAATCGACTAAGTATATACATGTCCACAATCATATTATGTCTTAACCATGGCTGCAAGGGCTCAAACTATAGGCTTGCGGCTAAGTGTACATATGGACCTTATGGATATCGATTTTTTGTATCCATCAGTGTTATACTTATATGTCTTATGGCCAGACATACTACTGGTCACTCACTTGGGCTTTCCATGGTTCTTTTAACCACGGGCATACTTTAGAATGCCTCATATGTGCATTGCGGTTTGTGTGATATTTTATACACCTATTCTGATATGATTCCCTAGTTTATGGTTGTACCATTCTTTGAAACATCTATAATGAATCATGGTACATGTGCATATCACTTGCCATGAGTAGCTAAGGCATCGTAATCCAATAGCACTATGATGAGGTTTATAATGTCCATTGGTATTGGTTTCTTTTCAACCTTCATTAGTCATCAGCTCTAGTAATATGCATCTAATCAGTTGGCTATCAAATCCATATTATGCTTGTGCCTTTATACTACCCCTTATAGGCGACTAGGCCGGAATGAGTCTGGCCATGACCTATGGTCAGTGTGGACTTTGATTTGGACCTTATGGTTCCCTTTGCCTATGTTCATTACCTTAGGACGTGCTGATTAGTATAAGTGCATACACGGATATGATTTTCAATGCAAGCCATTTGCATTTTGTGGTCCGTGTAGAAATCAATTGATAGCTTTGTATCAACTATCCTTTTCCTGGATAGGCTTAATGTAAACACAAGGATTCATGTTCTTATCATATGGACTGATATGGTTGGTTCATTCATGATTCCTTAACTAGTATATGTATCCAATCCATATCCAGTCTATGAATGTTTTGTGAACAATTGATGTTCATTCCATAGATATCTTTGGAATCAATGATATCCTTTTATCCAGTGATCCTTATGCTTACTACATCTATTATATGTAAATCCAATTTCTTATGACCAACCCTTTATTAGTTTCAGATTTGTAGTAGCATCCACCACATAGGGATTTATTTCCTTATAATCTGTCCCTTGGTCTCTTGTGAGTATCCTTGTGAAACCGGTCATTGATTAGGTGTTATGGACACTCTTATCACACGGTTTCCATTCCTCACAAGGTCCATCTTTCACTGGTTTTATTTTGATGGTGTTCTATATGGCCAATACACCTCTCTTATATATACACTTTAGATCACACGTTTTTCTTTGACTCAACTTGTCCTATGGATGCATCCTTATACGTGTGTCCTGATCCTCATTCATCTCTTTATGTTCAAGTGCTACTTTCATTTTGATCATTCTTTATATCATCCATGTGTCGACATATTTGTGTGTGGTTCCATACTATCCCAAACATGGTTTGATCAATCTCGAAATTTATTATCTAGGACCCTTATTACCTTTGTAACTTGGCGTCCCAAGTTAAATGGTTTGGTACCATAGATGTTTAGCTGCACAGCCTTTATCTCAATGTTTGGTTTGTTTCCCCTTTAATAACCTCGGATGTGTCTTATGCACCTTTCTTATTCTTTCCGAGGATTCTTATTCTTATGGAACTTATTGGTCTATCTTGTATAGACTCTGTAGCAACTTGGTTGTGTCTCTCTAGGACATCAAACTTATGGTGCAAATCTGGTATGGCTTTAGTTATTCTCTATTTGGGTCAATGTGTCTTGGTATCTATATAGCTAGTATTGTGATTTCTTTCTTTGCTTGGACGTCCACAATCATATTTGTTTGTCTGAGGATCTTGCCAAGACTTTGATGGTTAATACCATTCTTTTATCATTATTTATTTATCCAGCTTATTTCTCTCTCCCTTTGATGTTGGATGGTCGGGTTACATTTCCTTTTGTAATCCGGGTCCTTGGCCACTATTAGGTCCCCCATATTTTGTCATATGGCTCAGGATACTTTTAATCGTGGGAGGTTCATATACCTATCCAACATATATTCCCAATCATCTACAATGATTCTATCTTTAATAATCATGTGGCTGTGGTGGTTTATTCAAGAATCTCTCAAGATGGTCTATGTATGGTCATGACCCTTATTCAATATGACATGGGAATATCTATGCTTATTAGTATGGCCTGATGCATATTGATCTTTGTAGTGTCCTTAAACTTTTGACTAATGTATCTTTGTAAGATTTGTCTAACCAAGCTGTTCATTCTTTCATGATTTTCAACCATAGTTCACGAATTTGTAGTATGGTCATGGACCAAAGGTTTGTCCTCACTCCCCCTCATGAAAATACTTCCAATTCGTGATGCTTGGAACATTAAAGCCTAGCATGTACATCTTACATATATATGGGATATTTATTGGATGTTTCTTTGTGTCCCAATCTTTGCATCAGGTCCTGGACCAGGATGGACAATCCGGTCATGCCCTTTTGAGTACCGAATTTCATGGGGTAACCAGCCTGATTTATCATGGTTTTGTCCCTTATTTATCCTTAGCATAGTTTGGATCAATATACTCTCTGGCCATTTGAATGCCTTAGGCGATTTTCTTAAAGGAGATTTTACATTTCCCTTTGTCCATTGTTTCTTCCTTATTTAGGAAACCTCTTTATAATCCAATGGACTTATATGGGTGAATAAAACCTTCATGCCCTTTGGGCAGTACTGCCTTGGCTGTGGTCTTTTAATGGTTTTGAGAAACCATGGACTCATTTGGCTGATTGTACTCTTGGCATTTCTTAAAACATAATATCACTCATATCAAATAAGATAAATTCAAAACAAAATCATTCAGTAAGTTTATGAATAATGAAAGCAAAACAATGCATAAGTTTAAAACTAAAACTTAAAACATAAGATCAAGATGTCGAGATTTATTGTTTGGGCAGGCCGGCCACATCATTCTTTTGTGGCACTTGGCTTTCTTGGACTTCTCCTTTATCATTCTTAGCCCTTTTGGCTTTAGGAGGTCTCATCTCACTGGCTCTTTCTCGTGCCTTTTCATTATGCTCAACAATCAGTAGGCATGAGAGTAGATCATTGTATGTGGTGAATTTTCTATACATGCTTTGTGAGGACATGTTTCCTGGAGGAAAAGTGGAGTATGTTTTTATTCTCAACTCCTTATCAGTTTTATCTTCACCACAAAACTTCAGCCTATGGACCAATTGGGTCAAGGCAAAATGATATTCTTCCACGGATTCAAAATCCTGGAATCCGAGGTTCATCCACTCGTCCCTGACCTTTGGTAATAACACCTTTGTGTATCTAGTTTTCAATTCTGTCCAAAGGTTACGAGGGTTCTCAATATCTGAGTATAGATCTTTTAGACCTTCAGTGAGATGGTGGCGCATAATTGTTATGGCCCTTAGTTTTTCACTTTCAGTTGCATAATTCCCTTGAAGAATGCACCTACCAAGTCCTCTTGACTTTAGGAAAACTGAAGTGTTCATTGCTCATTCAAGGTAATTCTCTCCAGAGAATTTTAGGGCATTGTAATCCAAGTGTCTCAACATCTGTGATCATATCAATCCATTTCAAGAGTTCAGAATGATTCAATCAATGCATTTCAATCATCAAGTATCAATTAGGCTAATCGGCCAGTTTTAGGCCGAGTGATGCAATAATCCTAGGCAATAGTTTCTATATGTATCAATGCATATGATGCATAGGATTTTGGTTAAGGGTTTCAAGGCCCCTTGGGAATGAGGATTTCAGATTCAAATGCATTGAGAAATTGGTTGGGATAGTTTGGTTCATCCGGGTAGGGTGTGTCCCGAATTGGGACATGTTTTGGATGGGTTGTCCCGGGCATCTCCCGGGTTGTCCCATATGGTCTCGGATTGGGAACTATCTTGGATGGGATGTCCTTAGTATGGGACAGTCCCTGATAGGTCATCCGTGAAGGGATGTGATCCGGGCCATGTTGGTTCCGGACAGGGGTTGTCCCGGGTTATCCCAGATGGGTTACGGATGGTCTCGGATGTGGGTTGATCCCGAATGGGATATGTCCCGGATGGTTAGGTTTTGGGGGTTGTTAGGTTCTAGAGATTTATTCTAGCAACCTAACAACGTTCTGTCTAGCAATCTAAATGAATTATGTATCCGGATCATCCTAGGTGATTTCAATGATGTTTTATGAAAACATTCTATCAACCTAGCAATATGATGCATGAATGATCCTAACTTCTAACCAATGAGATTTATTAATCAAAATCGAATTTGAGGGTTTCAAAGCCTCTTTAGGGTTTCAAGGCCCTTTGATATTGCAATTTGAAATTAGGGTTTCCAAGGCCCTTATTGATTCATGACAAATAATCTTTAACACAAATCAATTTTAGGATATGATGAAATCGGATCAAACATGAGGGTTTTAAAGATTTCAAGGTCCTTTAGAGTTTTGATCATGGAATCAATTCTAGCAACTTATGATCTTTCAAGGGATCAATAAATCTATCAATCAATCAATTTCGGGAATTAATCAGCAAGGCTGTCCTAATTAGGGTTTTGATTCTAGTAACTATGATCTTTCAAGGGATCAATAAGTCTATCCTAGAATTGGTCAATTTCGAAATCAATAAGGCTGTTTAGGGTTTTGAATCAAATAATCTAGCAACCTAATAGATTCAATTCAGTTTATTTCAAACAAGGATTAGGGGTTTTCTAATTATCCTGATCGGATCAAAGTTCTAAACCTCAAGCAATTTCAAAATCGATTTCATCAAACATTCAATCATAGGGTTTGATGATGACTTACCTTAATCTTCAATGGATTCGATCTTCCGGCTTGTATAACCTTTAAACAATCCAAAGACAATTCAAAGTGAAGATTAGTTCTTAGATATGAAGAACAAATCGACTAGACAAGTAAAAAGGAAAGTCGGCTTTTAGGTTTAGGGTTTATGGCAAGCCGGCTGAGCAATAGGTCGATCACGAATTGGAGCTGTTCTTGATCTTGCAAGCTCGTGGATTGGATGAGTCTTGATCGTGCTGATAACGTGTTGTAATTCTTGTGTTCTTCACTTGAGGTTTGATTGAAACTTAGAAGAAAGAAGAAGAAGAAATCGTAAAGAGAGAAGGGGAGAGTTTGTATTGCTTGTGTCTTAAGTTGTTGTGTGTTACATAATGGGTAAGGCATGGTTACTTATATATGGAACCATGGCCGACCTTGTCTCTTAGTCTACCCGATGTGGGACTCTTGGTTTTGGGACATAATCCAAAACCAAGTATATCTAAGAAAAGGAAAACATACATATGTCTATCGACAAGGATAAATGGAAACTATGAACCGCCTTTAGATAATGTTGGACCCGACTATGGATAAGGATGGACCGACTTGTCTTGACAGGATAAGGATGGTTTGGACCGACTCTGGATAAGGGTGGTTCCGGCTCTGGATAAGCTTGGTTTCGACCAATTACACTCCCAATAGGTTTAGTACACTTCGAGCTTCAAGTTGAATAGGTCCCAGAGTCATTTCCTAGAAATGGTAGACTCAGAATCATTTCCTCGGTTATGGTCCATCCACAATCATGTGATTTATAACAATCACCTTCTTTTTGTCTGTATATGTCACCTCATTTATTTGAGCGGCAACCCATCATGAAAAACTCCAAGAACAACAAACAACCCGTATAGATGATAATCACAACATATAAGGAAAAAAAGTTTAATTGTTTTGCAAACCAACTTAGAAACACAAGTTCTGAAGAGACCAACACTAACAACAAAAGTTGCAAAGACGAAAAACAAATGAGTAACCCTCCCCCTGAATGAGTGTTTAGTCAGACAAAAACCAACATAGACAAACTTCAAGATCCATCATTTAATCCTTTTGCATCCTCTGATCTCTATGTTGTTAAGCGCAAGAGTATCAGATATTACTCTCCAGACGCTGAGCGGCTCTTCAATGAGGCATTTTATCACTAGGAAGAACATGTTTCTCCTTTTGAAGTGTTAGAACCTGGTAGATCAGATCAGTGAATATTATCTTCTTATGAGCATCGTGCTGTCGATATATCTTTGTAACTTGATTGTACACGAAGTATCCAAAGTAAATCTCCATGCGGTTTACGAGCGCAAACTGAAAACTAAGACGTTTCTTGATCATTGAGTCCAACTCCAAACCAAGGAGTCAGTTCAGTGCACAGATGTTGTACATGATATGATACGGAGAGCAAGAGCAGTACACATAAAGTTCCCCATCCTGAGAGATTGTGGCCGGTTAAGAGCACAATCACTTGTGTCAGATATAACCCTGGATTAAGAAACCTTTTAAGCATAGTTTTTGATACTTACTGAGGCATCAATTTTTTCATAACGGCGAGTTGGAGCGCCGATTGGAATTTTCCCAAAGACAAAGAGTGCATGGTTCTTTTGAAAACGTTGTTCGAAGGAGAGGTATTGAGATTTAAAATTCTGAGAGGAGGTTACGGATGTTCGTCACGAGCAGCATAAGAGCGACGATGGTTTGAGCTTTCAGCACCGAGAGATGAGGAATTTACCATGGAAGATTCTCTTGGATTTCCGAGAAGGTAAGAGAGAGAGAGAAGTAAACTTTGGTTTTTGAGAGATGCAAAGATGATACAGAAACTCAACCGTCGCGTCAATCATTTTATATCCTTCTATGACGTGATTAGCATACTTGGACTTTAATTTCCTTTATTGCTTGCCCAAACATTTTATTGACAAGGCCCAACTTGAATTTTATGTGTGACAAGAGATGACCCAAGAAAAAAAATCCTAACTCTAAACATTCACAAAAAAAAAAAACTTTTGATAAACAAACTATGAGTAACCCAATGCACACAAAACCAACAATTGCTATACAAACAGTCCATATATACCCTTAATCACATTTACTATGAGAGAATTAAACTTACTGAATCATTTTGCAATCACATGGATCATCACCACTACACTACTATTTTAATTTATATTTTATTTTTTTATAATTTAATAATTACATATTAATAATATTTTGATTATATATAAATAAAATGACATGGTTTCTAATAACTTTTATTTCTATTTATATTCTTAACTTACTTGTTAAAAATAATACTAAAACTAATATTATTTTTTAAAATATTATATTTCAAAACATACGATATAAACAAACAAAGAAACAAATAAAAACACATAACTTAATTGATAGAATGGACTCAATTCACAAATAAATAAATAAAAATTATTCACACAAAATTTAAAGTCTTTTCAGTTATGAAACATTTCTAATATGTTTGTAATTTGTGATAAACATTTGAATCATATTGGATATAGCATGATTTGACAATATTCGTACATCATAATAATAAGTTTGCAATATTATTTGATAAACACACATAATTCAGTCATTGAAAATATTTGTATCAACATCAAATGAATGTTAAAAATAATGGATTTTGATATAAAAATAACAAATAAAAATAAGAAAATACTCTAGAATGGCCCTAAAAAAAGTTATTGTCACAAAATAGCATTTAAGGAAAAAATGACTAAAATGTTTTATTAAAGAGGTAAATATACACTTATATCTTTAAGGTTAACTAATCTAGACTTAGAGTTTAGAGTTAAGGGGTGCGGTTTTGGGTTAATGTTTTCAAATTTTAAAAATAAAAATAAAACATTAAAATTTTCAAAAAAATAAAAAGAAGCTATTTTGATCATTTTTTTCTTTAAAGGCTATTTTTGTGATAAACTTAAGTGAGAGAATTGTGCTAAAAATAATTTACTGTAAAATAGTTTATTTCAATGAATTGGTGGGATGAAAAAGCAAAAAAATGACTCTAGCCAATAAAAAAACAACACAACTATATTTTATATTTTAATAACAACAATTTTTCTTCAATTCAATTAGTTAATGAAGCATGTGATTTTCTTTTTACAGATTCAACTAGTTGAATTTAAGTGGTCTAATAGTATGATGGAAAACAATTATTACCTCTGTTATATTCTTAGTGTTTAAATAATAAATTACTAAATGGAGATATGCGCCTTACGCGGTATAAAATGTATAATTAAAATAGTATAATTTAATTCACATTATTATGAATATTTTGCATTATTGACACTGAAACAATTTGTATCATATCATATGATACAAATTACGCATATCAAAATGATTCATATGTTATAATCATACACCTTACATATATCAAATGGTCAGATTAGCAAAATGACTTAGCTTACTAAGACCTTAATTTGTTAGTCAACGGACAGTTTAATGTCAGTTATACGACAAAGCTTTGTCCAAGTTTATATGAACTCTGAAAATCTTTCATGGGCTCATAAACATAATACATTATTAGTGGCCTTAAACTTTGAATTTTATGAACTCAATGGATATATATATATATATATATATACTGCAATTGATTGTATGTGTAAACTTATTTTCCTATATATAAGCCAATTTATTAATGATAAAATGATTTCATTTGCCATGTGCAGACATAACATCTATTAGATTTTATTTTAAGTATAATTATTAAAAAGAAAATTTAAAATTTTGTTACTTTTTACAAAAAATATATAAAATAATTAATTTTAGTTTAGTTAATTTTTAAATTTGATCGTATTTATATTTAATTTATTTTGTTAAAATATTTTTATTTTCTAAAATACTTCAAAATCTTTTAATAGTAATATATATATATATATATATATATATATAATATCATTAGTTTTCAATGAATTTTATTTTTTTTCTACTTCAACCATTTAAGTAAGAAAATTTACTTATTAACCTAATGAATTGACTGACGTCATTTAAATAAGTTTTTCGCTATCGAATTCTAAATAGATTGAGTAAATTTAGAATTTAGTTAATCATATATTTATTTTAAGTAATAAATTTAAATAGAATTTTAAATACTAAACTACCACGAGAATTTGATTGTTAGTTACTATAACTTTTGTTTATTTTATAAAAATATTTGATAAATAAATATAAATATTTATAAAGTTTATTTTTATATTATAATCTCAGTATTTTTACTATATTTGAAGAAATTTAAATTATCAATAGTTTATAAAACAATTTACTCATAAAATATACATCCAATAATGATATACTTTCTTACAATTTTACCATATTTGGTTGAATTTTTTTTGCAAATATTAAAAAGGGCAATTCTCTTAAATAGCACTTTTTAAGTTTTTGTCACAAAAATAGTCTTAAAAAAAATGATCAAAATAGATTTCTTTTTTTTTGAAATTTTGATTTTTTTTTTTTTTTTTGAAATTTGGAATCCTAACCCCAAACCCACCCCTTAACTCTAAACCCTAAAGTCCAAATTAGTTAACCCTAGGGGTATAAATACATATAAATGCATTTTTAGCTTCAAATAAAACATTTTGGTCATTTTCTTCTTTAAAAACTATTTTTGTGACAAACAAACTAAAATGGGCTATCTAAGAGAATTTCTCTATTAAAAAATATAAAATACAATAAAAATAAATATTTTCTTTGTTGTTTTCTTGTTTGTATGTTAATCTCTCGTCTAATACTTAAATTGTTTTTGCTCAGATTCTTATAACTTTGGTAATAACTTAATATACGTATTATATTTAACTTTCTATAATTAAATCATGTATCATAATTGCTTTAAGTCATTTCGCAATATGACAAGATTCATATCGTATTTTTAAATAGTCATGTCATCATTTTTTGTTTCAAATGATTGTGGTGATGACACCTAAGACATAATTTGATAAATAATGTCTAGGAAGTATGTGCTGAGTTTAAATAAAATAGATAAAAACTTCTCTTTCCACATGAATAGTTTGAGTATATACTATCTTTTATCAATAATAATATACTATACTTTATTTCCTAATATAAAATATATGTATCTACTGGTATATATTAAAAATAATTACCAAATCATAGCTATGATTGTAGATATTGATGTGAGGATGTTCACTATATAGACAATATTAATAGACATGTGATATTTTACATATATATATATAATGGGCACACCTTTAACATTGAATATAAACCTCTCTTAATTTTAATGCAAACTAGGATAGTAACCCGCGTAAGCGCGTAATTATTAATTGTTGATAAATTTATTAACATATTTGTTTGTTCACTAATATGTTTAGGTATGGGTTTTTTGGTTTTTGAATCGTTTACAAATTGTATTTTTTTGGTTTTTGTTTGATTTAATTTGATTTTGCTTTTTGGTTTGCTAATTTCTTATATCCATGTAATAAAGGTAAGCTAATTCCATATTGTAAGATTTAATGCGTTAAAATAACTTATAGTAATTAAATGAAATGTTGATTGGATACATAACCACTTAAAACTAATGATAACGTAAAAGTAACATTTAAAAAGAAGAAGTAAAAGTAACATTTTAATCTTCTTCATCTCAAGCAAACTCACAAACATACGATTTCTCAAATTATTTCATAAATAATTGGTCTCAGTATAGTGGTCATCCTTAAAGACCAACACATCAAATAAAAACCTAAAAACAATGATCCAGCGTTCATGTTTGTCATGACTTCTTAACAAAACATGTTGTTGTAAAATCTTCTTCCTGTTATGATTTTTTCTGAAAAAAAGAAAAAGCTTCAGAAATCTGAAATTTAACATGAGAATTGTTTCTACACAAGTTATCTCTGTAAGGCCTCTAAGGACCAGAAGATGAATACTAACCTAAAAAGATTCTTATTAAATTCTTAACTAAAGTACCGTAAGTTAATATAACTCATTAAAAATATAAAAGAACTATTACTTCCCACAAGCCAGTCATGGTAGGATACCTCTAATTACATGTTGAAGGCTCTGAACATCTTCAGACCACTTCTTATGATGAAGCTGCGACACAATCCAACACCATAAATGAGCAGGGAAGACTTCAGAAGACAAATTTTCAGAAAATAACTAACAACATGAACGTAACCCAATCTGCAAAATGCTCAAAAATCCTTTGGAGACTTCTCAGAAGCGTCTTCGCAAACTTCCAATCCCTTGTATGTGTAACAAATCGCACAGAGCACCTCCCAAAATCAGAATCAGAATCTTTCTTCTTCGTCTTGCTTGTCCTCGTTGACTTCATGTGTCCCAAAGGAAGAAGAATATCAAGACGATAAGGAGAATGTGATGACCCATCTTCTAGAAGCTTCGGACGAACTAATTTTGATACCTAACACCAAAATTAGCAGGATTAATTAAGGGTGATTAACAATGGGACAAAATCAGAATTACGTTAATGCTTCACCTCTTTCTCTGAATCTCCATTACAAAACCTGTGTCAAAACAGGTTTCAAACTTTATTTTCATGAACTATACACCATTTTATTGGAATCAATAATCAAACCCATAAGAGAAAAAAGAAATCAATAATCGTTGGGAAACAAAACTACATGTTGGAATTGCAGAGAAGGGTTGTCTGGTTTTGTCTATTTGGTATTAGGGTTTGTTGTAGTCGAATATGCATTAGATTTCAGTTATGAACTACACACCAATTTATTCTTAATGAAAAATTTAAAGAATGTTATGTTTTTATTTTATTTTAATAAGAGAGGTATCATTAATAAAAATATCTAGCAATAGATTAAAATGTGTTTATATTTGGTCATAATATGTTTAATAGGCCCAAATTTAAAACATGCCATGGTAAATTTTAAATAGGACTCTATTTTAGTAGATGTTACATAATATCAATTTTAAGAAGAGGTTCACTTTCATGTGGCTCCCAATAAAATTACAAGGAAACATAATTTCACCCAACTATACATGATCAAAAATCGGTAGTTATAAGAATTCATAAAGTTTAAAATAAGACCTCAGCTTTTGCCTTTATTTAGGCATCATCTTTCTATAGTGGAACCTGGTTAAAGCTTGTATCTAGGCAAGAACTTTCATGTGGCTCCCGATAAAATTCCAAGGAAACATAATTAGAGCACACAATGACTAAAATCCGTGCTTTTACTTAAGCATATACATTTACAAATAAAAACTATATATGATGGTAGAGAAATATTAAGTGAATATGATGGTTGAGATGAGTAGCCATTGTAAAGAGACATATAAAACTGTCACATTATTTGACAATGTGTATATCTCAGTGATCACAGACTATATAACTATTATGATCATGTATAGTTTGGTGAGATTACAATAAATTGTAAGCTATAGTTAGTGTGATTTACTTTAGATATATTCATAAATAGTAAAAGAACTATATTCATACTACACAGGAAAACTATGCCTCATCTCATGTTTTCTTGCAGATACCTCGTGAGATATACATGATAGACGGGAATTGCAGCAATTGACCCATAGAAACAAGGATAAAAGGCCAATGCAATGAGGAAAAAAATCGGTGATCATATGCTTTTATAGAATGCAAAACTAACCCATCTAAATAGTTATAATGTTTACACTTTACACAATGAGATGAGGCATAGAAATAAAAATAGAAAACAAAAAGTGAATATGATGGTTGAGATGAGAATCATGGTTTACTCCATGAGACATATAGTTGCACAAAATATTTGATCATGTTATATCTTAGTGATCACAGGCTTTACAACTATTTTGAACATGTTAGTTTGGGAGAGCTACAAAACAATTTTTGATTTGATAGTGTAATTTAATACCACACAGAAAAACCGTGAGTGGCTCATGTTTCCTCTCAGAGCAACCGGTGATGATGGTTGTATATGAGAATTGAAAGAATGGATCCATCTGCACTAAGATATAAATTCCAATGCTATTAGGTAAAACAATCAGTTAAGATTTTATATTACTGGTTCAAATTCCAATAAAGATTTGGCGTGGTTGATACACATACATTTTGAGATCTTATAATTCTACAGTTTTTATATGAAATCTTACAAATGTTTTATGAAGTTTCTGTCTGACTTAAACAATTGTTAGTGTTTCATGTCTATGCTACCACTTTACAATGATTAAACATAGAGATGAAATTTTACCGATCATGAATATATGCCTTTTTGATCATAATCTTTTGGTAAATCATTTTAGTTAAAATGTATTTTTCGTTACTGTAATTTTCAATACTTTTTTGATCAACATGTTTGTAAGATGAATTACAATACTTTGTAGAACGTCAAAAAATGTGTTAATGATTCTTCTGTTTTTTTTATAGGCACTTTGTTTCTATTCTCTTATGTACGTATTGATTTAATTGCAGGGAAAGAGTAATTTAATCCACAAAGAATATTAAATGTGGATTGAATAACAGTGGTATATTTTGTAATCCCTCTAGTAAAAAGAAGTGCAATTTATTTTGTAAATTATGACATAGCTGTAAATATATTACAATTTAAAAGTTACTCTTTTAAATTGCATCACATTTAATAATAAGTGGATTAATGGAAAAACTCATTTGCGGTCCTAACCGTTAAGAATGACCTTAAAGTATCATTAGTGGGATAATATCTCAATAGAATCTCTCAAGTATTTAATGTTAATATAATTTATTTGTATTAAGAAAATAAAAATTAAAGACATTCATATAATGACATTTGACATATGGGCTTTCATGAGATTGTTAGAGCTTCTTCAAGAAGAAAATATTTTTCCTATTTGGCATCTTCTCTCTAACTATTTTAATTTTCTCCCTATAAATCAAACTTTTCTTTGCCATAATGCTTAAGTTCCTCTTATTATCAATGATACTGATACAAATCGGATCCTAGCTGTAGAAATAAATATAAGAGTGCACACCTATATTTTTTTATTAAAATAAAAAATATATATTATTGCGGATAGAATACATAAATAATTAACTGAATTTTCCCGATGTGGAGGCAATCAAGAAAGCCGCATAAGTGAATATATAACCTACAGAAAAGTGAGCTAATCCAACCAATCTTGCTTGCACAATTAAAAGAGCTATTGGTTTATAGTATTATTATTATGAAAAACTCAAGTAGAAACTCTTGTACTGTAGATGCTTTTAGTTTTGGGCAATTCTCTTAAATAGTCATTTTTAAGTTTTTGTCACAAAAATAGCCTTCAAAAAATAAAATGACCAAAATAAACTCTTTTTTCTTTTGAAATTTTGATTTTTTTTTATTTTTTTTTGAAATTTGAAACCCTAACCCCAAACCCACCCCTTAACTCTAAACCCTAAAGTCCAAATTAATTAATCCTAGGGGTATAAATGCATATAAATGCATTTTTTAGCTTCAAAAAAAACATTTTGGTCATTTTCTTCTTTAAAAACTATTTTTGTGACAAACAAACTAAAAGGGGCTATCTAAGGGAATTTCTCTTTAGTTTTTTTCACAAAGATAAAGAAAATTTTTATTCATTCATAAATGATAAAGAGAAAGGCTGCTCATGCAACCAAAAGTATTCAAACACAATGGATTTACACGTATTAACTCCTAGATAAGTAGGCTAATGGGCTTGAATAACTTATAAAGTTTGAGCTCTCTAATATCAGAACATATAAAATATTCTGTTCACTACTTTTAGAATATTTTGAATCATTTATTTACATATGTTAAAATCACTCCTTAACTTAGACTTCGATTACTACTGATATAAATTAGAAAACTCCATATTTATTAAATTGAGGGTTTGAGTTTGGATTTCAACTCTATTAACTTCTTTTCTTTGTCAAATACTTCTTGGAGAAGCTAAGCAAGTCATTTCTTGGATTCAAGGTATGAAATCATTTTTTCAGATATGTTCATGAAGAAGACTTCTCTAGAAGACATCTCCATCGAGAAGACTTCCAAAGAAGTCTTATGGTCAATGCCTAGATCTGTTTTGAAAATAAAAATTTGACAGCAAAGAGGAATAACTTATTGGTGGTGGAGTTTGACTGCAACACAAACATGATGGAGAAGAGCATACAGTGGGGTTAGTTCACCGGAAAAAACAAGATTATCAGAGTTGAAAAGGACAAGAAGAGATTCGATGGAAATCCCCTTTAAAATCCCCTCAGAGCAAACAATTAGAGTTTATGCGTTTTTACTAACTTTTTTTTTACAAACACCAAACAATTAAACAAATATACTATTTATATGTCCGTAAATTATCAGCTTAGGTTAAATATATTTTGGTTTACTTTCGGTTATATTAAAATTGAAGGTAACATTAAGGTCCGGTTCGGTTTGGAAGACTTCCCAAGAAGTCTTCCAACATAAAATACACTAGAATAATTTTTGAGAAGTCTTCTCAAGCATTCGTCCCTGAAGACTTCCCAAGAAGAAAATTTTATGGAAGCCTTTTGGAAAGTCTTTTGTAAGTCTTCCATACCTTATAATCAAATAACTAAGCAAAAAATTATTAAACTTAAAATAAACTTAGACAATGTTTAAATCAAGTAATTAGATAGTCACTAAACACATATAAGTCAAACTAAAAAAAACAATTCAAAATCTAACCTTAAAAATACCAACAATACTATAACATATGTTACTAAACCCTAAAACAATGATTCAATCTACATTCACTCATCTATATTGAAAATAATTCGGTTATATTAAAATTGAAGGTAACATTAAGGTCCGGTTCGGTTTGGAAGACTTCCCAAGAAGTCTTCAAACATAAAATACACTAGAATAATTTTTGAGAAGTCTTCTCAACCATTCGTCCCAGAAGACTTCCCAAGAAGAAAATTTTATGGAAGTCTTTTGGGAGTCTTTTGGAAAGTCTTTTGTAAGTCTTCCATACCTTATAATCAAATAACTAAGCAAAAAATAATTCGTTAAACTTAAAATAAACTTAGACAATGTTTAAATCAAGTAATTAGATAGTCACTAAACATATATAAGTCAAACTAAACAAAAACAATTCAAAATCTAACCTTAAAAATACCAACAATACTATAACATATGTTACTAAACTCTAAAACAATGATTCAATCTACATTCACTCATCTATATTGAAAATAATTCAGTTTTTGTAAAACTAATTTTACATTTTTTATAAATATTTTTATTCAGTCTTCTACGCAAAAGGTTATAATGATAAAATTTAATATAAGATTTTGTTTGGTCATAAGGAGTTGTTATAATTTCATTAGCATTTTGAATTACCTTGGCATTTGATTGAATATAAGATACATTTTTGTATTTAAAAACAAGTTTTGAGTTATTTTTGGCAAATTCCCCTTATATTGACTTTAATTAATATAAAATAAAATAAAATAAATAAAAATAAATAATTTTTTAATAGGTGTGCAAAAACGTTAAACACCAACAAATTAAAAACATAGGGGGTAATGAAAAGCATCAATAAGTAATTGTACGAAGGATACAAATACTGAACACACAAACTTATTACTGAACTTCAAATTGTATATGTTTTGGTGGTTGTAATTAAGCGTGTGGCTGGTACGAGAAGCCATTAACCGAAAGACCTCCATCAACGCAAATGGTCTGGCCCGTTATATAAGAAGCTGCAGGCATACAAAGAAATGCCACCAGCGATGCTACCTCCTCCGGTTTTCCTATGCGCCCCAAGGGATTTGTTGATTCCACCACTTTCTTAAATTCATCATCAAACGCCTACAAATCATCATCCAATGCGCAAGAAATCAAAATATCATCAAATTAAAAAAGATCATATCTTCAATAAATAATTGGATCTCACATTATCAACCAGTGGAGTGGCAATGAATGTAGGAGCTACAGAGTTAGCCCTTATGTTGTCGCTCGCCCACTCGCATGCCAAATTCCTTGCTAGCTGATTCATTGCCCCTATGTACACACATTAATAATATACGTTATAAAACCTTGTTTGTTTGTTTACCGTGTTGAAATTCATATTTAGTGTAATAGAAAATAGTCTTAGTCTTTTTGAGAAGTGAATTTTATATTTAGTATAATTTGTTAATGATGTGAACATGAACAAACAAATTGATTTTCAAACAATCTAGGTCGAAGTCTGCTCTTCTATTCCTACTGGAACAAATATCATAGAACATGATTGGCATATAAAAATAATTGAAAAGATTCAACCCAAAAAAGGTAATGACACAATCCATCAAGGTTAAATTAGGCAGCCTAAAAGAGAGTAAGACCATCTACAATTACAATTAGGTTTGTGACGGATCGAGTATCCGAAGTATTTTAAGGTATCCGGATCCGGATCTTTATTCGATGAATCCATGTTTTTACTATTCTTATTCGGATTCAGGGTTTTCAGATATCTGGATGTCAGATATCTTCTTAAAACTTGTAATATCCGGCGGATTTCCGGATCTGAATTAAGATCCTTAAAATAAATAAAACTAATATTAAAGAATATATAATATTAACAATAATTATAAAATAAACTCAATTTAATGTTTTAAATTATTTCTAAGTATATTATTACAACATCTATACTTATATAATATTATAAAATTGAATATATCAAATAAAATTAGTTTATATATATATATATATATATATATATATATATTTATATATATTACTATTTTGAAAGAATTATCAATAAAAATTACGGATCCAGATATCCGGACTAAATATCAGGATATTCAAATCCGGGTTCGGTTTTGACGGATCTAACATTTTATTATCTGGATCTAAATTCGGTCTCTCAGAATATTTGGATTTTGGAGCGGATCCAGATCAGATCTCAGATCGAATCCAGATCTCGGATAATAAATCCCAGGCCTATCTACAATACAAATATCTAAATGATCTCTATTGTATTCTTCATTTCCAATATGTTGTTAGTCTTTTATTTTTGAAAATATTTAAATATAATATTTGTATTTTATTATTAATATATTTAATCGATTTTTTAAACAACTGGAGTGGATATCAACTCGGCATAGTTACTGGTTGACTAGTCGAACCAGGTTTTATATAGATCTAAAAAGATAGGTGCACATACGACATGTTTTCTGTTCTTTTTTCTTAACTAGAAAAACATAGAATAAACATAAAGCTAGCAATATATACAGTAAACAAATGAATATATATATATATATATATTATTTATGAAGTGAATTTGCTTACTTGTCACATTCTTCATAATTTTAGGTGATTTTAGTTATTTGTCATGTCCTATTGTTTATTTGTCATATTTTCCATAATTTTATGTGTGCTTATTTGTTATGTTTTCAATCATTTTAGTTTTGATTATGTCATATTCTCCATAATCTAGGATATTATTTATTAGTCATGTTCTTAATAATTTAATTGATAATTTTGTTCATTTGTCATATTTTAAATAACTTAGATGATTATTTTAGTTTTGCTTACTTGTGATATTCTCCATGATTTTAGCTTTATTTTGTTTGTAATATTTTATTATTTTTGAAGGATTATTTTTCGTATTCCATGATTTAAGTTAAATCATTAATTTTAAATTTTATTAGTTTTTAAATATTTTGTGATTATTTAATAAATATTTTTATTATATTCAGAGATAAGTATTGTTAACGAATATTATCAAAATTTAGCAATAATTTTATAATTTTTTAATCTTATATTTATTTTAGTAATATAAAATCATATATTATTTTTATTTATTATTTTAAAAAAGAAGTTTACTTCTCTTGTATGTCACCGGATTATTTTACCAATAAAAATATAGTTCTAAATCATACAATCTCTCAGTGTTATTTTTTTTTTAAAAAACAGCTTTTACTAGACATATATAATTTATTATTTTTAGTGTAAAAAACCTTAGCTAAATAGAAATATATTTTTAATTATTGTAGATTTTGTTAATAAGTGTCATTATGAATTCTGATGAAGAGAAAATTCATATAAAATGCAATTAAGACTTTGATAGAGAAGGGTTTGATTTCATAACCTTCACTGATAATTGATAATTATGGTTTATTTTGTAGATTTATCTTATATGTTATTTTAAATCATTAATAAAACTTTATTAGGTTATTATTATAAAAGATTTTGTAAGTACCAAACCATTATCTAAATTGTATTTTCTGATTAATTTAATATTTGGAATGAATTAAAAAATTAGATTAAAATTAAAAATTATGTTATAATTTGAACGGGATGATACAACATTCGCTTCGGGTAAATGAGTAGCTCCATTGGGAAGATCATGATGGTTTAAAGTTACGAGTTGGTTATAATGCTCCGCTACAAAGAGGACTTGCATCAACTCTGAGTAACGGGTATACCCACTCACCCGGTAAAGTTGCTACATGACTACATTTACGGGATGGAACGTAGAGAGAGTTTTCTCAATCATATCATAATCACTTATTTTTTTCTCCACATAACATCATCCTTGATGTAATTCTGAACATCTCAAAATTATACTTACTTACACTTTTGTAGTCCTAGAACTAGAGATGGACCCACTCGTGTTTAGCTTTCAGTAAGATCACATATTTCTGGTGATCAAACCTCTCTTTTAAAGATTGCCAAAGGTTCCTAAGATCCTCTTTCGTAATATATTCATCTTTTAAACCATCATGTATATGGTGTTATAAAAATATCATGCCTTTAGCCTTTTTCTCATCCGACACCGTTTTTGAACTATCGATGGTATCTAAAAGCCCATTTCCTCTCAGGTGCATCTTTGCACCCACTGCCCAAGTCATATAATTATTTTTCGTAATATCGAAGGCATTGATTTTGAGCCTTGTCAAATTCGACATGATAATTGTATTCATAGAATAATAATATAAAAAATAATCAAGACGAGAATTTAAATGCATAAAATAAAGTCAAAAACTAAATTGCATAAACTTTTTTTTTTTTTGGTCGAAAATTGCATAAACTTAAATTGCAAAAATTTAAAGAACATTAATAAAATTGGAGGCTTAGCCTTTCACATGATCCGAAGAGTCATAGACTACCATGTTAATCATTTTTCAAAGTCTTAGGAGACATCATCTATCTTATTGACTTCTTTTTTCTTTAAAGATCGGAGGAGACATGGTCTACCATTATGATCTTTTCTTATTTCAAGGTACGAGGAGATTTAGGGCATCATTATCCTGGTCTCTTAACCGGGTTCTTAACCATGATTTGATATATATTTTTTACACTTTTTGGCTAAGAGACGGCTCTTATATCTCTTATTTAACTAAGAAAAACTAAGAACTATCTCTTATCCGAAGCTAAGAACCCCAGTTAAGAAACTGGAGATAATGATGGTTTTAGTCTGCTATTTTAACATTTTCTTTTTATTCACAGAGGTAAAGTCTACCATGTGTTTCTCTGATCATGAAGGCATAGTCTACCATAACGATCAGTCAGGAAAGACAATACATATCATTCCGAAAAATAAACGGAGAAGGCCTGGCCTCTCACTCCGAAACAATAATAAAATAAAATAACAAAAATAATTGAAAGACATAAGTTAAATCTCACCTCACTAGTATTACCTTGATCGATATAAGAGTCTCAGGTATAAGAGTTTTGTGCTGATAACATGTATGTTGTGTAATAAAAGTGAAGATAGAAAAACATTTGAGGTAATAATTATTATATATATAAGTAATTATTTTTATATGGTGAGAGGTGAGAGTGATGAATGAAAAACGAGAGAGAGATATAAAGAGTAGTTGTTACTTTGCTTTTGTTTTTTTTTTTGTGGTAGAGAGAAGTATCAAAGGTAGAGAATTGTTTTTTTTGTTTTTTTCAGTTTCTAAAAATACAACACCTATCCTATTTATAGGATGATTAAGTCGGTCATGACTAAATATTTTACGAAAAGAAATATACAAAGGTGACATGTGTATAGTGACACATTCGATGAGAGTGAAACAAGTGTTTTCCTATGGTAAAGAATCATCTTTTATAATACATACATAATACAAGGAAAATTAGACGGCATTACCTATTTTATAATATTTTATTTATATTACAAAAGACACTTATTTACTAGGCATGTTGACAAAAGATCAATATTCAAATTAGCTTTAAAGTGTGCATGAATTCATATTTTATAGGAAGGTTTGAACAAATGTGGGAGATAAAAATGTCGCCGTCGTATTTTATTGTCCAAACTATTTAAATTTATAATGTAATTCTTTGTTCCACATCCAGTTTGAATAAAAAAATCATCTCAATATACACATATGAAATGATACTACTTATTTTAGATTAAAAATAACTAAGCCTATACTTATAAAGTTACGATATATATATATATATATATATTGGCTTATCTGTAATTACTAAATATTCAATTTTTATTATTTATAAAAATATTTAATGTGTATATACTCCTTACAAATGTTTGTATATACAAATGTAGTTCACTATCCGGCTAACATCTATATATATATATATATATATATATATAAATAAGGGTTTTCTTCTTTCCTAGGGTATCTACATGGGATTCCATGTCATTAATTTCAGATAAATACAAATCGAATATATAGATTCGAACCGACCTGAAATCGGTTGGAAACCAAACCGTAAATCGATTAAATATTCATTGGATATATTTTCTAAATAACTAATTTACCCAAAATCAAACGGTTCTTACCCGACACCGATCCAAATACCATAATTCCAGTCCTAAGTAATCATGTTGACACAACAAGCAAATAAATGAAACTTTAGGGTTCGTTTCTCTTCATCGTCCTACAACGACTCATGATCTTTGTCTTTTTCTCTTAAAGAGTCTGAATTATGATTTATTAGTGTTTAATCCTACTAATTTAATCAACCACGATGAAGTCATGAATGCGTGATTTATATCGGTGAGTCAGTGTTTTTGCAAGTATAAATTGATCAATACTCCTCCTCTCGAAATCATCTTCTCTTCTATATCTTTTTAATATGTTTACCATTTTATCATCCTCAATGTTGTTTAGAATTAATCTGGATCTACAACTCTCAAGCGTCTTTTCACAGGTTGTTTTGCCTCTTCAATTTTTTTCTAATCACTAATTTGATTTTTATTGCAATAGATTTAACGCTTGAAGATACAATCTATAAAGTTTAATTGACAATTTTGTTTTTATCACATAACTCAAGCTGCAAGCACGTGTTTTTGTTTGTATCTGCTGAAGTTTCTATCACATAGTTCTTATTGGGTTATATGCTTAGATAGTTTTTTTCTTGCATATTTCAAAAGCTTTAAGATCACATGAGACCATGAGGTTGTGATTGCATTAATTTTCAGCTTTAGATGATCTATATATCCGTTCTTTAAACATTGGAGATTGTGTCATAAGAGCTTTCATCAATATTTTTGGAAGTGTTTCTATTAATTTCAAAACAAACCTTATCAAACTGAGACATAATAAGGTTTGTATTTGCGTCTCACAGTGCCGTTTGGTTTGATTTATCCTCTTGGACCTTACTTTGTTGGTTATGTGTATTATCAGAAAAAGCTAACAACATTTAACAGTATACTTGAACATCATAATATTATGGAGAAGATATTAATTATAATGGTTAGTTTATGCAGTATTTTTAATAGCATTTGTGAAATTCTTGCTATTATCGAACATGTTAAAATATTTGGAATAAAATGTAGTGATTCATCTTAGTAATGGTTTGAGTTGTAATTCTAAGAATTAAAATATATATACTATTTTATGTATTACTTTTTAGTTTTGTTTGTGATATGTATGAAATGAATATCATAATAAATTTGTAATTCTCATATATTATTATATCTGAAAAAAACTCAGTCATATAGTTTAATAAAAATTTAGTAAGTATAAATACAAATAAATATACAAAGCATATTATAAATATTTTAACGTATCAATCTGAATTATATAAATGATCGTTTGAAAATAATGTTAAACTAAAATAAAGTTTGTTTTAGAATATACACAAAATATTTTTTTATATATTTTTAAATAATTAATCTTTTATGTAAAATTATTAGAAATACCATCGTGACATCATATGATCATAAAAATAATTTTGTAAGTACTATTAAATTTTTAAAATAAATTAAATAAACTATTAGAATATTAAAAAAATCTATTATCATAAATTAAAAATAAGTGGAATTTTATCACATGGAAGAAAAGACAATTTATATATATCTTCATAGTTTTATTGTTAGTTGAGTATTTTTTGGTTTCATAAAATATAAATTTATTTTAAGTATTAAAGTTATCTATATTTATCAAAAAATTTTTTTAAAATATTATTTATTTACAAAAAGCTACAAAATATTCAATTAAAAATATAAAAATTAAGAACTAATAGAAAATAAAAATAATAATTAAACTATTTACATAATAGTAAACAAATATAATAGAGCTTTAAAAGATGTAAATTATTTATGTATTAAATATATTTTCTTTACAACTATACAACGACCTTAAACGAATTGAAATATTTAAAACGGAATTCTATAATTATACATTTAAGTGTTAATTTATAATATAAAATGAGATTTGTATTTTTACTGTTTTACTTAGTTTTTAAATATTATATTTAACCTAACATAAACCGTAACAAAATGCAAACACAACTTCAATTCAACCATATAAATGATAATCAAGAGGACCATAAGCTTATTTTTAATAATTTAATATAGGAAACCACAATTAATCAATCAATTTTAGATTTAAAATTATCAAAAAAAAATTACAACAAGAGCACTACATACACCTCATCTACCCACTATAATATGCTACATGTCTCGATCTATTAACGTAGACACAAACATCAAAATTAAACATAATAATCTTAACATACATAATCATTTTATACGGTAACATTGTCAAAAATCATAAACATTATTATACACTTCTCTTCCAAAATTTTATATAACATACACAATAAAATATACAATTAGAACACTAGTGATCTACTATGAGTTGTATCAACAAGACTCGTACAGAGAGGGTTTGGATTTTTTCTGATACTTGGTTTTGGTTTGTTATGAGTGAGTCAGTAACAGAGGGTGTCGTCTATGCACCACTAAATTTCAGTTTTTGGTTATTTTATAAGTTAAAAATTATAAAATTATTAAAAATTTATTAAATCTTGCACTCATTGATCCAGTTTATAAACTTTATGCACCTAGTAAAATCAACATCTAGATTCGTGACTGGTCAGTATGTACCTTTTGTGGCACTGTAGATGGAGCTGATGCTAAGTGAGACGACCCCAGAAAGGGAGGATATGAACACGATGTTACCACACCCTGAAGCCTTGAGCAGAGGATGTGCAAGCTGGCTAAAATGATACGCTGATTCCAAGTTGGTCGAAACATGAAACGAGAAATCCTCTGCCGTATGCTCTATTGTTGGCTTTGACCGGATTGCGCCAGCATTGTTGATCTAATAAGAAGAATACAACCGTAGACATGAATCAGACAATTTAAAAAAAAAAAGATAATCAGCCAAAAGTGTTACACTTGATCTGTCTTTCTTAGGACAACAAAAAACAATCAAATGATATAGGGTGGAGATTAGTTACAAGGATACTAAGCTTAGCATCAAACAGAGAGTACACAGTTTGCATCAGCTTCTCTCTTTCGGTCCAGGACGATACGTCACAGACTGAACCAGTGACTTGAAACCCTTTATTCTTCCATTTGCTTAAACACTCGTTGAGATGTGCTTCATCTCGAGCACATGTATGTATTATTACCCCAAATCCTGCAAGTTCCTCTACTATAGCATGCCTAAAAATTTCAAGAATCACTATATATTAGAAAGAGTCCGTCACCATTGCTCTTAAGATGTATACCGAAAGAAGAGGGGTTTACGAACCCAATGCCTTTGGTTCCACCAGTGACAAGTGCGGTCTTGCCTTGAACGCTCCATCTACGTCTTTGCTCTTCTCCAGCCATTCCCCTCAGATTAAAGTTGATGATGTAATGAGAATACTTGTGTTGGCTGATTATATATAAGTAAAAGTTTAGGCCACGTCCACACAAATTTGAAGTGGATGTTATGAGATTTTGTGGTGGTTGGTTAAATATATTTTTGTTTTTGATTACATAAAATGATAAAAAAAAATCCTTAAAGAGAGTTCTTAGCCAAAAATAATTAAATAATCAGTGGATTCCACTAAAACCTAAGAATTTGATTTTTAAAATTTTTAAATAAGGATCAGTCCTTACACTATTTGCGAGACGTGACGATACGCGATTGGTTGATTTTTTTTTTTTAATTTGAAAAAGTTAAAAAAATATCAAATATTTTTTTTTGTTAAGGACTCCACAATGGATCTGACCATTGTGGATGCTCTAAGTAAAGCCTAAATATCAATGTTTTGAACGTGGGACTTTAAGAAGGTAACTTTGACCCGCTTGTTAATATCGGTGACTTTAAGAAGGCAAACTAATCAATAAAATGTCTGGAGTAGTACACTATGATAGGACATGACGAGCACGTTCAGAGTCCATCATTAAAATTGAGACAGTTAAACCATATTTGATATATTTTTGGGTTATATTTTTCTATTTCTTTCTCAATAAAAAATTAAAATAAAGATGAATTTCTCTTTAATATATTTTTCATTTTTCTATGAAAGGAAATATTTTTAATAAATTCCTTTTTATATACAATTAACATTTTTTAATTATAAAATTTGAAAATTAACTCATTCCCAATAACATTTTTTTAAAAATCATAAAATTACATTATTATTTTTTTTTAAATTCATAAAATTAACATATTTTTATAATGGATTTGGTTGTTATACTAGGATAGAGTATATAAAGTTTCTCTGTGATTGACTTGTTAGGATGTGGTTGAAACAAAGTAGGATGATAGTTATACTTGGATATTATGTGAGTCCCCATTTTTCAAAACTTCTTTCACAGATTTGTTTACTTGAGGAAAAACAAAAGGTTAAGTTTGTGGGAGTTGATATAGCCTATTTTTTACCAGTTTTAAGCCATATTATAGGCTCTATTTAGAGACTATTATTTGTGTCTAGGCTATATTTTAGAGTATTTTCAGGTTCAGGTACGTTCTGGAGAACTTTGGTGATTTTGGAGCTTTTAGTGAAGATTAGTCTATTTTCCTAGCTTAATCGCGACTGTATTGAGTTTATTGTATGCCCACACTCCTTGTGGATTTCGATACCTAAATACTACAATTTAACCTTTCTCGGCAAGAGTAGTTCGTAGGGTTAATATGATAGGGTTTGCATTGAAATACATAAAAACCCTCATGTCACTATTCCTCCTCACTAAAAATTTAGACGTCAAAGCCATCTTTGAAACCTTCAAACCAATCGCATAAACAAAATTCAAAACAAAAATCTGCAATTTTTACTCTGACAATAGCAGAGATTTAATTGCTCTACGTCAGTTTCTGGCCAACCATTGTATATCCCATCTAACTACACCACCTCACAGCCCACAACACAATGGCCTCTCCGAGCGGAAACACCTTCATATTGTTGAAACTGGCATCTCTCTTTTCTCAGCCGCAAAGATACCTCACATATACTGGCCTTTTTCCTTTGCACAGCGGTGTTTTTAATCGATACCCTACCCACACCTATCCTCTCCAATAACTCACATTTTCAAAAATTCTTTCACACACCACCAAACTACCAAAGGCTTTGTACACTTGTCTGTCTCTGTTTCCCATGGTTTCATCCCTATGCGTCAAACAAACTCCAAAACCGATTGCTGCCATGTATTTTTGTTGGATACTCTTAGTACACATTGTTCAAATGAATAGCATAGTACACATTGTTCAAATTTTAAAATGTCTATGATTGCAAGGAATGATGTACTGCTTATCCCAACGCCAACTTAAACCTTCTATAAACTAAATCTAAAACAATAATCATTAAATCTTAAAAAATATAAACTTTAACCCAAATATCAAAATATACACACAATACACAATATGAAGCATTATCAAAATAGAATAGTAACAAAAGAAATAATATAGTACATATTATTCAAATTTTAAAATATCTATGATTGTAGAGAAGAGGTAATGTTTACCCCAACGTCAATCTAAATCTTTCATAAACTAAACCCAAAACACTAATCACTTAACCCTAAAAGAAAATATAAACATTAACCCAAATATCAAAATATGCATAATACATAATATGAATCATTAATAAATTAGAATAGTAACCAGTAAATATCATAGTACATATTGTTCAAATAATATAGTATAACAAAAAAATTATAGTACAGGCGAGTGGTGGTGGTTACAGTGGAAGAGATGGTGACTGATAGACTGATTTCAAGGAGATGGTGGATTTTTAAGAGAAATTGATTAATAAATAAGAGCAA
The DNA here is from genome assembly GCA_012274485.2 of Sinapis alba. Lineage (NCBI taxonomy): Eukaryota > Viridiplantae > Streptophyta > Magnoliopsida > Brassicales > Brassicaceae > Sinapis > Sinapis alba. Next base: position 469,645 of record MU105581.1, read on the forward strand.
CGATGATAATTGCTACGGTGATAGATAAAATTTCAAACGATTGATATTCTTTTATATAAAAAAAATGATAGTGGATTGGAAAAAGTGATAGTGATAAGTAAGTGAAAAAAAAAAGTTTGTGCATGTAATACCCGAGAAAGAAAGGTAATATAATATATATTATAATAATAATTGAAGATAATTTTTTTTAGTTAAATACCTAATTATATGTTATTTCATAAATACTAAGACCAATTTCTCTAAAATTAAGTAAAGTCTAAATATCAATGTTTTGAAAGAAAAAAAATGTTTTGAACGTGGGACATTAAGCCATAAGGAAACTTTGACCCTCTTGTTCTTGTCGGTGACTTTAAGAAGGCAAACTAGTCAATAAAATGTGTAGGAATAAACATTGGTAGATGAACATAATCGCTTTCTTTTTTTTGCTAAATAGATGAACATAATCTCGTTATCGTTTTTAGATAAACTAAATAAAATGTTTAAGAAATAACATGAGTAGATGAACTTAAATCTCTTTTTTATTCATATAAAGGTGTGTCTTTTTTTTTTTTTTTAACACATCATATAAAAGTATGTCTAAATATGCAAAACAATGTCTTGAGCAGTTCACTATGATAGGACATGATGAGCATATTCAGAGTCTATTATTAAAACTGAGACAGTTAAACAATCTTTGATATATTTTTCTATTTCTTTCTAAATAAAAAATTAAAATAAAGATGAATTTCTTTTTAATATATTTTTATTTTTTTATGAAAGGAAATATACTTAATAAAAAAAGGACAATTCTCTTAAATAGCTTTTTTTGTTTTTGTCACAAAAATAGCCCTCAAAAAATAAAATGACCAAAATAGACTTTTTTTTTTTTGAAATTTTGATTTTTTTTTTTTTTTATGAAATTTGAAACCCTAACCCCAAACCCACCCCTTTACTCTAAACCCTAAAGTCCAAATTAGTTAACCCTAGGGGTATAAATGCATATAAATGAATTTTTTAGCTTCTAAAAAAAACATTTTCGTCATTTTCTTCCTTAAAAACTATTTTTGTGACAATCAAACTAAAATGGGCTATCTAAGGGAATTTCTCTAAAAAATTGATATTAAAATTAACATTTTTAATTATTAGAATTTATCTTTAATGTAACTCATTCACGAAAGAATAACATTAAAGATCACTTTTTCTAGTTATTATTACACAATAGGTCACTTTGTGCTAGTGAGACACTTTCTCCAACCAAATTGTCTTTCCTTTCCACGTTTCTGGTTTGACTCTAACAAGTTACTGAAGTGATTAAACAATAATTAAATATTTAAATAAAAATATCATCTGCTTTTCAATTTTTTTGACTAATACAAAACTTTTTAGTGTTTTCTCTCTCCAATTTTTTCTAGTTCGCGTCAATATACTTTTATTAACACCATTATAATTAAGTTAAAACTAATTAATCAAAATACATACTGAGAATTTCTATTTTTTTTTTCTTCTTTCTCTCAATCTCTTGAAGGAGAAACTTAAAGTTATGGACTTTATTTAAATCATGAAAATCCTCAGATCTTAGTCTTTTGTTGATGAGATTCAGCATCTGTTTTACGTTTACGATTCCAAAGAGTTTCAAAGTAATTGGGGTAAAGCAATCAATTGGTGTTCCACTTACCTCTTCGTGGTGGAGGTAGCAGTTCACCATGGATTTTTTCTCCAATTTATCCGATCTTACGTTAGAGGTACCACCGCCGCATGAACCACCAGACCCAATGAAACCTTAAATGGTCTCGATGAACTAAAATAAAATACTTTAAAACCAATAAAATCATCAAATATCATAACTTGAACAATGTACCAATGTTCCGGTGTACATGTGATTTTTGTGTGAAACGTTGTCCACGTGAACAATGAAATATATGTGTACAAGTTGTCGGTATTTGAGTATTCAAATATATGTATACACATTGATGATATTTGATCGTGCAACTATATGTAATAAATTTTATATGTGTACATATCAATTATTGTACAAGTTAATTGTGTATATGTGAAAAGTTGTACATGTGGATAATGAAAATTTTGTGTACATATAATATCAATATACACATACATGGGTTTACAGTTTTATTTATTTATTTTTTGTTTGTGCTTTAAGATGACAGCACATTCGTGGATTTGCAAATTTTTTAATTTTGTGTTTGTGCTTTAAGATAAAAAAAATTGTGTACATAATATCAATTTTGTATTCAATGTAAAAGTGTTTGTATGGTTATGGTACTTGATAAGAATTTTTCATCCTTTTATTAGTTTTTTTTTCCCAGAAATTTTGATGAGGAAAAAAGAGGAATTTGAGGAAGAGAGGGTGAGGTATGCCTTATTGAAATCAGATTCATATTCCTAATCGGTCTTCTTCATCATATTCAACATAGTTCTGAAAACCCACTGATTTGCTCAGCTAGTTCATACACACTTTTTTTTTGCTTTGTCTTCATAGGAACTTAGGAAGAATTCACAAAGGGTTGACAATATCAAGGAAAAAAGGTTGGACGCCCTATTGTACATGTGGATACGTAAATCGATGTACAACATGTTCATACACACCCTTTTGTACATGTGGATATATAAACCAATGTACACTTAAATAGCATTAGATATTGTATATGTGAAAAGTTTAAATGAGATTTGTACTTGTATTCGGCTATGATATTCTCATCTCCGCAACAACCAATATAAAATGAATCATATTTCATTTATATAAGATTTGAGTAATCTATGACATCATTCAAAATGTATAAGATTGTTTGACTTTAAGAGGTAAAAAATATTATTCTTTGAAGTATCATTGTAACAACATGTATACACTTTACCATGGAATAACATTACTCATCTGGATAATTTATAAGTTTCAAGACACGTACTTTGACTTGGAAGCGAGATAGTAGAAATATGTGTACACCTAACCATAACATCACACCAATTAAATGGATAAATTTTCAAGTTTCAAAATATATACAACCAAATAATGTCCACATGTACACATAAAATTTAGTATCATGTACAATGATTCACTTGTATAATAGGGTCCATGTGTACACTTGCATGGACACCCACGTGTACACCATTAATCGTTTGTAAATGTACTCTTGTACATATTATTACCAGTAGTAAATCTTGATTATCATAACTATCAAATTATATTGGGTAGAGTTAAATAATCTACTATACTTTTAATGTTAAAAATGTGATATTTGATTTGAAACAATGGTTTTATTAATAAAAAATAACTAAAGAGATCATTTATTAATTAGTGGCAAAAATATAATTAAGTCATTTTTTTTACTTTTTAGGGTTTCTACACAATTTCACATTTGTCAACCATGGTTTCTTCTAAATCATTAAACTTTTCATGTTGTTTTGCCATTAGATTTGTAGAATACTTATTAATAATTGATTTCTAACATCTAAGCTTCAAAAAAAATATCTTAATAAATCATTTTTTTGGTCCAATATGCCAACATCACCAAAACTGCTCACTGCCAAGCCTTTCGACATCGAGTACTCAGCTTCATCTTCACTGTTGCGACTGCGCTCATGTCGAGATTGAAGCTCTTCCTCAGAAAAACATTTGCTGAGTTGTTGGAAAATAAGGTACACTATATGGGTCCAAGGTCGTCTCTTGCCACTCAGCTTCTTCATCTCCATCATATTTTGCAGCTGCTTCATTTATCGTCTGAAATCTGCTCATTTTGGAATTTAATTTTTTTTTATCTATAATAAAAGTTATTGATACAAACAGAAAGAGGAAAATCTGACAGCTTTATAATATGTGGGGCCAAGAGAGAGAAAGAAAACTTTACAATATGTGGGTCACTTTCATTAGAAGATTGAAAAGAAAAATGGGTTTAGTTAACAATTAGTTAGGAAATTGAGTGGCAAAAAGAATGAGTTTAGTTAATAATGAGTTATTAGTTACAAAAACTACCTCAGTAGTAACAAATGACCTAGAGTATAATAAAAAAGATAGAAAGTGACCCAAACTCCTTATTCACAATAACATTCAAAAAAATTTCATAAAATTACAATATTATTTAAACTAAACATTTATTGCATAAAAGATACACTACATAAAATTAACAAAATAAAGCAGACATTATCTTACCAACAATACTATTATATTTTCCATACTAATTAACTAATGCATTTCCAAAATGAAAAACAAATAGTTTATTTGATTTTTAAAGTTTACATAGAAATTTCTGGAAGCGACTATTTTCAGCATCTGGTATTTGACTTTCTGGAGATAGAGCTTCTTTCTAACTCCCATTGAAAATAAACAAATCCTTATAATGAACACATGGAAAATTTAATTTATCTCATTTATACACAAATTCACCATTTTAAATCATTTAAAACATTACTCCTTCCGTATCACTTTCAATGATTTTTAGAAAAAAAAAATATTTTGTTTCATAATAAGTGATGTCCTCAAAATTCTATATAAAAATTAATTACATTTGAAATTTGTGACCAATTATAAAATATTGTATTTTTTATTGGTAAAACTAGCTTTAATTAATATAATTTTATGTAGCCAAGATAAATTGTATAAAAATTATATTTTCTTAGTCTTTGTGTAAAAACCTTAAACATCACTTAAAGTGATACATAGGGAGTATTTGTTTCTTCAATTCATAATGAATGAACACAAATAACACATTACTTTTCATTCATAATTATTAAGAACGTTAACATGCCATAACTGAATCAAAATGTTTTATTACCAATGTAAAAGAATTATATACAGAAGTGTATTAAACATAGTACATACCATAACCCACAATGATACATATCACTCAGTACGATTCGGAAATGGATATAATAGTCACGAAGAAATCACAAATGAAATCAACCACTTGTAGTCTATGTTACATGGAATTGAAAGCGAGTACATATAAGCAGAATCGTATGGAAGTGTAGAAACGAGTTTTTTTTACAAAACTAAGAATCGGGTACGTGTTGGAAGTGTGAGAACTGGAGATTTAATGAGAAAACTGAAGAACAAAAAGAAAAAAAATGAAGAACATGAGAGAGAGAGAGAATCGTATGAAAGTGTAGAAACATATGGAAGTGTACACATAAGCAGAATCGTATGGAAGTGTAGAAACGAGATTTTTTACAAAAATAAGAATCAGGTACGTGTTGGAAGTGTGAGAATTGAAGATTTAATGAGAAAACTAAAGAACAGAAAGAAAAAAATGAAGAACANAGAGAGAGAGAGAGAGAGAGAGAGAGAGAGAGAGAGAGAGAGAGAGAGAGAGAGAGAGAGAGAGAGAGAGAGAGAGAGAGAGAGAGAGAGAGAGAGAGACTTGGCTTTTATGTAGAAAACTGAAATGTAGACTAAGACTTTTGATCAGAGTTTGGATGTCTATTTCCCAGGTACGACCTTGACTCCTTTTGTTGATATTTCTGGGTGTAAATGAACCAGTAAAAACTCTTGTCCAAGGCCTGGTCGAACTTGGTGGTTGGGTGATGGGCTGAGACAATGTATATTCCATTTTGGGCTACTTTCTACTTTATTCTTCTTAGTTTTAGTTAAGATGATACCTTCTTTGTCACTCCATGTGATAATGATGTCGTCCACATATACTAGGATGACCATAATACCTTGTTTACTGGTGAGAGTGAGGATAGTATGATCTACTCTAGACTTGATAAAACCCTCTTCTATTAAGAGTTGTGCTCAATTTATGATATCAGGTTCTTGGTGATTGCTTCAAGCTATAGATTGCGTTCTTCAGCCTAAGCACATTTTTTGGTTTGACAAGATGTTCAATACCAAGAGATTGATCTTGAAGGATTCTTGTGGGAATCTTGTTGGTCAAGTAACATGCTGGCATCACAACATCTCCCCAAAACCTTTTTGTGACATTTTTATGGAACATCATGCTCCTATCAACCTTCATAAGATGCTTATTCTTTCCTTCAAGAATATCATGGTTAAGTAACAGATTTTTTTTTGAAGACATTGCTAATATATTCTCCTTCGTTATATGATCTAAAAATGTTGATATTGGCATTGAAGTGGTTAGTGATATAGTTTTGAAACTTTATAAATGTCTCTAACATTCTATCTTTTGATTGCAAAAATGTAAGTTGTGTATTTAGATTTCTCATATATGAATGTCGCAAAATATTTTTTTTGTTCTCTAGATGCACATGGTTTTGTCCAAACATCAAAATGCATTGAATCAAAGCAATTTTCATAGATGGTCATTGATTTAAAAACACACTTGCAATGTTTGCCTAAGATACAATCCTCACAATCATTTTCAAAAGAAATACTAGGAAACATGATGTTCAAGGCACGAGAATGAGGATAAATTAGTCTAGCATGCCACATTACATCTTTAGGGAAATTAGAAATTAAATTTAAAGCATAAGATAAATCATATTCAAGTTTGGTGTCTTCAAGCAAATACAAGTCTCCCTTGGTCACATCTTTGTCAAGCACCCTACCAGTTTCAATATCCTAAAAGTAGACATCAAATTAGGAATGAAGGTAACACTGCAATTAAGATCATTTGTTGCTCTCTTAACCGATAACAAATTTGAGGTGAAAGTAGGCATGTAGAAAACTTTTGATTCTTTGTTAAATGATCTAAGATCATCTACTCCTTTAATTAGTACTATTTCTCAATTGACTATCATGAAATTTCCTAAAGTAGTGACTATGTTTCTAATCAAATTCAGATCACTGATCATATGGTGACTAGCTCTGAGTCTATGACAAAAGGTTTTATCAATTTTGAATTGGTTGAAGCATTCAAAAAGATGCCAAAATTGTTACTAGAGTTCTCCTTGAGGAATTTGATGAGGGCATCAAGGTCAAACTTCTGGATGGTTTCACCTTAATTTTCCTTAAGTTGAGCAGCGGCTAGATGCCAGAGCTTTCCCTTCACTAGGTATATTAGAGTTCATGGATGATTGCATGGTTATTGGAGTAGAGGGCTCGCACATTTAACCAGAGAAATGTTCTCTTCCATCATTGTAGGGTGTCATGACCTTCTGAGGCTTGAGGTGAAGGTGAAGTATCCAGCATTTTTCCTTTCCATGGCTCTTCTTCTTGCAGGTCTCATGCCTAAATATTTTTATCTTCAGGTTTGTAGAATCCTTTGTTTGCCATTCTGAGCACACACCTCTTCAACGGTTGGTAGCTTCTTTGCCCTTAAAATGTGCTTAATGATATCATTTTATCCTTGGTTCATAGTGAGAATTAAGGCAAATAATTTATCTTTCTCACGCATGTCATTCAGAATATTGGCATCCATTTTGCTTGGTTTCAGCATTTCGAACTCAGCCCACAAGGCTCTGAATTTGCCAAAATTCTGAGTGAAAGTCAATCTCTTCCTGATGAAGAGTGTTGATAGCTTTCTTGACTTCCAACACTATGCTCAGGTTTGAAATGTTTTCATACACTTTCTGAAGTGTATCCCACAACTCCTTAGAGTTCTCACAGTAGGAATAAGTTTTCAAGATAGATGGTTTAAAACTGTTTTGAATGATGAAAAATACCATAAGAAGCTCCTGGCCCCACTTGCCATCATCAGCCACCACTATCTAACCACCATCTTTGTCTTGGACGATTTTCTTTGGGGCTTCTCCATCAGTAACATGTTGCCATAAACCCCTTCCTCCAAATTTTTTCTTGACCATTCTAGACCACAGCAGTAGTTCACCCTCTTTATGATCACTGGAATTGCAACCATCTTTTGTATTCTCCTTTAAGAAATTTTGAAAAAGAACGGAGTAGAAAACAGAGTAGGAAACAAAGTAATAAAACAGAGTAGAAACATAATTGATTTGAGGAAGTGAAAAGGTGAATGAAGCAGAATGAGGTCTCAAGAGTTTTAATGCTCTGATACCATGTGAGAATTGAAGATTTAATGAAAGATTTACTGAAGAACAGGAACAACAAAATGAAGAACATGAGAGAGAATAGAAAGCATCGTAGAGATAGAGAGTTTCTAAAGGAGGAATTGATTTCCTTACTTGATTAATTCAGGGAACATCCCATAAATACGGAAACAAGAGTACAAGTCAACAGAGAAGAAAATATTAAACAAAGACATCTGATGTTGGGGTCAAAATTGGTCACCACAAAATCAACGACAAAAGTCTTCCAAAAAATTATGCCTTAAACAAATACAAGCTGAAATATCAAAGAAACTACACCAGATAAGCTGAGCTATTTAAAAAAAAGATATGAGAACAAAACTTTGTATATTTCATCCCATACAAGGAATGAAAGAGTTTCTATCCAAACATGAAAATATCAAAAAAAGTTCTTACGTAAGGTTTTTGCGATAGATGACAAGTTTTACAAAACAATCTTCCGTAAAAAAAAATGGAGAGTTTCCACAAAATAACCTCATAAGAAAAGCTGAGAGATAATCTTCCGCAAAACAACTTTCAGAAAGTCTTTACGGAAAGAACTTGAGTAAAACAAAATATTTCTAAAAGTATACAAAGCAATTAACGAAAGGAATGAGAACGTGAGAAAGGCCTCATCGCCCTTCATGCACTCAATGTTACCCTTCTCTCTCTCTCCTCGGTCAAAGTTGCCCTTCTTTCTCTCTCTTATGGTCAACTTCTCCCTTCTATCTCTCTCCTCAGTCAATTTCTCCCTTCTCTCTCTCTCCTCTGGTCAACGTCGCCCTTCTCACTCTGTCCTCGATCAGTGACGCCCTTCTCTCTCTCCTTGGTCAATGTCACCCTTAAAGCTCTCTCTCTTCAGGTCAATATTTCCCTTCTCCTCTTCAATGTCGCCCATGAGTCTCCCGTCATGTATTTCGTTTCATCGCAATCGGAATTTCCGTTGAGATTTTACGATGAAACAAGTAAGATGATATTTTCCCATAAAAGTTTAAGTTAAACGTTGAGTCGAGGATGGTTAAATTAGCACAATTGTATTTTGACTAAGTTATCTGATTTTTATCTTTTCATAAGACCAACCACATAAAAATATACATAGGCAAATCGACGATTTTCCGAGAAAAATCATAAAAACCTATAAGTCATAAAATGGTCCAAAATGACCTAAAACATGATGAAACCCCACTTATAATTTAAAATGAGAGCATGCCCAAATATAAATGACAGTTTACTCGACTTGGATAAAGAAAAATGGGAAAAATGGATAAATGTGAAGTTTCCAAGGTAAACATAGATTTTGAGAAGATAAGAAAAGATCTCCGCAAAAGGATAACCGAATCAGGGCAGAAAAATTAAGACGGCCGGCCTTGGAGGCATATATAAAGAGGACCTAGGAAAAGAGGAAAAGAAGACAGAAAAAGTTGTAGCAACTTTAGCACTTGGAGGAATTTTAGGCAATTTCGTTTTTGCTATCATGCTACGACTCAACTAGGTTTAAGGTTTTAGTTTCTTAGAACTAAATAACTCGCTGACAGATTTTGCGGCCAAAATCTTACAACCTATTCTAACGATCGCAACGCTCTTACGCGGATTCAAAATAAGATCATCCTCCTTTTTCTCTAAATTTCGTATTATTTACTTTGTTTGTCATTCATAGTTTGTTCACTTGTCTTTGTTTTCGCAGAAATTGGATCGTCAAGGAAAATCAAGAATTCTTTACTTTCCTCCACTTACCAAAATCAAAAGTGCAATTTTTTCGTTCCCACAACTTGGTGATAGAAGGAGGGGGTCAGATCAATCTTACACACAGCAGCAAAAAAAATAACTCTTGGTCAAACAAGACTGCAAACATGCAAGACAATCAACCAGCTCTCAATGACAATGTCAACGAATAAAACGTTGAAAAGACAACTCCAACAGCAAACGCTTCTGCAGCGAACGCTGAAGCACATGCCACAGCGCTAGATGAAATAAAAAATATGGTTTTGACTTGTATAGAAGTCTAACGACCAGGATAAGCTCACGAGCTCTCTGTCTAAACAGGTTGAAACCTTAACAACGAGAACTAGGGTTCTTTTCCCATGCGGAGCTAACAATAATCCGCAGTGGAAGGAGACTCAATTTTGCAACTCTAGAATATCGCAACAAACGCCGACGATCTCGAAAAACTTATGGCGATGACCTAGATGAGATGGATGATCTCCGTGAATATATCACAAACAGCTGCAATCGTCAAAGCCATGAAATCACAGATTCACCATGCTACCAGCACTGCATCTGAGATCGAACAACAACTCAAAGAGGCCCAAAAACGCCCTTCACCTCCCATATCACGGGGAAGATAATCTTAAATCTTGGGAAGATTAGGATTCCCTCGTATAATGGGACCACCGAGCCCAAAGCGCATCTGCAATCCTTTCATATTGCAATGGGAAGAGCCAAACTTAGGGAGTGCGAAAGAGACGCAGGCTACTGCCTCATCTTCGTCGAAAATCTCGAAAGAGCAGCACTCGAATGGTTCTCTCACTTAACGCGGAATTCCATTGGAAATTTCCGCCAACTCTCCTCAGTGTTTCTCAAGCAATACTATATGTTCATGGATAGAGAAACGTATGATGTCAACCTTTTGAGCTTAGCTCAAAGAGAAGACTAATCTCTACAAGATTTCATGAACATGTTCAAGGCCATCATGTCGAGAGTTAAAGGAATCAGGGCAGAAAAATTAAGACGGCTGACCTTGGAGGCATATATAAAGAGGACCTAAGCAAAGAGGAAAAGAAGACAGAAAAAGTTGTAGCAACTTTAGGACTTGGAGGAATTTTAGGCAATTTTGTTTTTGCTATGAAGCTACGACTCAACTAGGTTTAAGGTTTTAGTTTCTTAGAACTAAATAACTCGCTGGCAGATTTTGCAGCCAAAATCTTACAACCTATTGTAACGATCGCAACGCTCTTACGCGGATTCAAAATAAGATCATCCTCCTTTTTCTCTAAATTTCGTATTATTTACTTTGTTTGTCATTCATAGTTTTTTCACTTGTCTTTGGTTACGCAGAAATTGGATCGTCAAGGAAAATCAAGAATTCTTTACTTTCCTCCACTTACTAAAATCGACAGTGCAAATTTTTTGTTCCCACAACTTGGTGATAGAAGGAGGGGGTCAGATCAATCTTACACACAGCCGCAAAAAAATAACTCTTGGTCAAACAAGACTGCAAACATGCAAGACAATCAACCAGCTCACAATGACAATGTCAATTAATAAAACGTTGAAAAGACAACTCCAACAGCGGACTCTCCTGCAGCTAACGCTGAATCACATGCCACATCTCTCGATGAAATAAAAAATATGGTTTTGACTTGTATAGAAGTCTAACGACCAGGATAAGCTCACGAGCTCTCTGTCTAAACATGTTTAAGCCTTAACGACGAGAACTAGGGTTCTTTTCCCACGCGAAGCTAACAATAATCCGCGGTGGAAGGAGACTCAATTTTGCAACTCCAGAAGATGGGCCGACAAACATGTAGAGAAACCCATCGGTTCAAAACCTCGATGAAGTAACCCTTGTCATAACGCGGTAAAATGTGGAAGACCCCCACCTCTTAATCAAGAAACATGAGAAACAAAGTCGAGCGTGTCAACTTGGAGACCAGCGATCGATCCAACTCTTCCAAAGAGGACACTGACGTACATCCAAGAAGGACAAAAAGCCAGACAGCTCGGCAAAACTCATTGTTCGACAAACCCATGACAGAAGAAGAAGAAAACATCTTCTGGTAGAACAAGAATAACTTGCCAAGGAACAAGAACGGAGCAATCGCAACAAACGCCGACGATCTCAAAAAACTTATGGCGATGACCTAGATGAGATGGATGATCTCCGCGAATATATCACAAACAGCTACAATCGTCAAAGCCGTGAAATCACAGATTCACCATGCTACCAGCACTGCATCTGAGATCGACCGGCAACTCAAAGAGGCCCAAAAACGCCCTTCACCTCCCATATCACGAGGAAGATAATCTTAGATCTTGGGAAGATTAGGATTCCCACATATAATGGGACCACTGAGCCCAAAGCGCATCTGCAATCCTTTCATATTGCAATGGGAAGAGCCAAACTTAGGGAGTGCGAAAGAGACGCAGGCTACTGCCTCATCTTCGTCGAAAATCTCGAAAGAGCAGCACTCGAATGGTTCTCTCGCTTAACGCGGAATTCCATTGGAAATTTCCGCCAACTCTCCTCAGTGTTTCTCAAGCAATACTCAAGGTTCATGGATAGAGAAACGTATGATGTCGACCTTTGGAGCTTAGCTCAAAGAGAAGACTAATCTCTACAAGATTTCATGAACATGTTCAAGGCCATCATGTCGAGAGTTAAAGGAAACAGCAATAAAGTGGCCTTAGATGCGCTAAAGAAGTCACTTTGGTACAAGTCAGAGTTCAGAAGCTGGGTCACTCTCGAAAAACCATGCACGATCCAAGATGCTCTCCATAAAGCAGCAAACTTCATCATCAATGAAGAAGAGATGAAAGCCATGTCGCAAAAACATAAACCTCTGCAAAGGACGTTGCATCTGCAAAGGACGTTGCATCAGAATCAAAGCCGAAAATAGGCTTCTTGTAATGAAAAGTACGCCCATCACGAGGGTGAAGATGTTCAAAGAGCGCATAACTACGCCATCAACTCCACATCAAAATGAGGGAGAACCTCGAGAAACACTTGGACCCAAAATATATCTTTTCACAAGAATGCCTTTTGCGAGTTTCATCAAACTAAAGGCCACTCGACCACGAACTGCAAATTTCTTGGCGCTAGGCTAACGGAAAAATTGCTCGCAGAAAAAATCTCCGATGTGACCATCATAAAAGATATTGTGCAGGATAGTGACCATCCGACAAAATCTGACCAAATGCCGCCAATGGAAATTGCATCACAAGGAAATCGATTAGATGAGAATGGAAAACATGGGAGAAAGCTGGGCGATGGAAGAAATGATAACAGCTGTCGCATAACTAACATGATCATCGGAAGATTGCAATACTGCCACAACACCATTTCATCGATAAAAGCTTACCAGCAAAAATTCAAATCGAGCACAAACTGGTCTCTGCATCTCAACCTCCCAAACAATATAATCACTTTCGGGGAACACAAAACCGTCGAAATCGACAAACCTCACAGTGATCAGAGATCTCGAAGTCGCCAGAATACTCGTAGATACAAGAAACACTACCGACATCATCTTCCAGGGAAACTCTCCAAAATACGAACATCAATTTATCCGAAGTCATTACAACATCAAAATCATTGGCTGGTTTCTCCAGCACAACGTCAATAATTCTTAGATCGATTATTCTCCATGTTCTAGCTGAAGGTGCCACATCGTCGAATTTTCGGTAGCAGATCACCCAGCCATCTACAACGTAATCATGGGGATGCCTTGGATAAATTCCATGAAAGCTGTCACATCGGCTTATCATCTCCGCATCAAGTTCCCAACTCCAAACAAAACTGCAACGATCTGGGGATCCCAAAACCAATATTGACTTTGTTTCCTAGCTGAACACAAGCTGCAGAAAATCATGAGTACTTCTATGCTAAAATACAAATGTGCGAAGACAACTCAGTCCACGGTTGAAAACACTTCGGAAGAAGACAACTCAAAATTGTCAACTCAAGCAACAGCTCCAAACGAAGAAAACAAGCAAGCTTCCAAGACAAACGCTCCAGCCAACTCAAAAGAATCAGTTCAGGAAAGAGTCGTCGATCCAGTAACAGTCACCATGACTAAAACGGTTGATGGAACACACCAAGCGAGTAAAACACTCTCGGCAACAAACTGAACTATGAGATGGCTTGATCGTCAAAAGGGGTATGTAGGCAACTCGTCGCAGGAAAAGTTATGTTGTCTCCCTCTCTGAAAAAGGGAGAACGGCTATGTATATGTATACTCGTATACTCATGCATTTTAAAATATCTGATTTCATGTATTTGATATTTTAAAATCTTTTTTGGCAATAAGAAAAAAAAAATTCGACTTCAAAACATCTCGTCAATCTCTTTTGCCGTAAAAATACTCGATCTCGCAAATCACTTTACGACTAAACATCAATCTAAGATTCACCTATAAATGCCCAAGTAAAAACAAACAATTATCTTATAACCCAAAAACAGAATTCATGCGCTAAAATCTTCATGGCAAAAAATTCAGTCCTAACAACCTAACAGTTAACAAAAAAATATAAACTTCTCATCAATTGACCAAGTTCCACATGCTTCACAAAGCATTTAAATCTGCAATGTTTTGCTAAGAAACGTGGAAACGAGGAAACTCTCATAACAAAGTTCCTAGAGATATACGAAACATCATCCCTAAAAATATACGAAATAAATCTCAAAAAGTCAACTCTTCACAAAGCACAGTGAAGGAAAAATGTCTTCCCAGAGACAAATTTACGCGACCCCTTGGTCTTGTTTCCCCAGTCACATATCAAACAATCTAACATCCAAACAGAAACAACAATTTTGGCTTTGGAAAATTTACACACAAACCAAAACATTTCTCGGCCGCAAGGTCAAAACAAAATCTTTTCGCCACCTCAAAAACGTCTCTAAACCTGCAAAAGTTTCAAACATAAATGCAGTATACGAAAAAACTCCTAAAAAACACTTTTGAATAAACTACCACGCAAACAAACTAAAATATTTCCCAGTCACAAGGTCGAACAAGACCTTCATACCAAACACGGAAAATTCACCTAACACGTTCTCATAACATTTAAATAACTTTTGCTTGAAAGAAAAAACATATTTTCAAAAAAAAGCGAGACGTCGCAGACTTTCAAAAATATATTTCTGAACGCGAACAACTTCTAAAAAACAGTCTTCACATGCCTATAAATAGACAAATAACTCAAGTTAGAAAGACAAGTATATGCTCTCACATCACGTCCGTTGATTGGCCCAGATGGGCAAATCTACTGTTCTAACACGAACACTTAACCTAACCTGCTCATCTCATAGAATCGGTTGACATACAACCGACACAAGGATAAGCGCGCTATAGAAATCCAAAATTTTGGTCAGTATCTTCTGAAGACTTATCATGCGGTCCAAGATTTGTCTTTAGAGAGATGTTCGGTTTCGGATCGATGTAAATCACATAAGCTGAGAACTCTTCGCAGAATTTGATATTGAGACGGAATCAGATAGAAATCACAACAAGTCAAGTAAGCCATGATCGACCCCGGGTACTCCAAACATGAAAGTAAACCTAGGTGTTTCCCTAAATTTCCTCTTATCTCTCAAATGCATAGAATCATTGATACAAGATACAAAAACTTGTCTCTTCCTTGATACTCTGACGTTTATAAGGCTATACAAAAACAAACTCTCTTATACTCTCATCTTAATGCAACTTCGAGTATTACAATCCGCTAGGGTGTAAGAAATGTGAAATACACTATACTCTCTCCCTCCTCATTGACGCCTTATCTGTAAAAAAAAAGAATTAAAGAAAGGCTATGAAACAATTATTTATCCGGAAAACCCTAAAAGGGCGAGCACATCACAAAGTCGACATATTTATTACAAACAGGGAACACATTCCCTTCAGATACAAAACCCATCACAGAGAATAGCTAAAATTACCGGAGCACGAATATCCAAACCTATAATCGCCAACGTTAAGTGGAGCCTGAGACGGGTTGACCTCGCCCTCATTGTGCGGAGCAGCAGGCGCGACATCCTCAGAATCAGGAGAAATCGGGATCGGGACCAACCTTCCCCAAATCCTCCCCTCGATCATGGACAGTAAAGGCTCTGAGTAAGCATACCGGCCTTACCGGCCTTGATGATCAAAGTTCATCGCTAGCTCTGCATCATAGTTGAACTCCTCAGTCTTTCTCATGTATTTCAAAACACCGACAGCACCGCAACACTCTCGGAAATCACCGTAGGTTCCTCGAAGACTACCCATTTCCACTAAGTCATCAGCAATCTGAATCTAACGGCCCTGATAAATCGAGGCTGCGCCCCATAGTCCATGCTTACAACCACGACGAACTTTGGAGGCTTGCATCCTCTCCAACTCGGCCTTACAACTGAATGTTCTCTCTTATTGGTTTTGACCTTGCTCTTCAAATGGGCAGCCTCCTTCTCGGCCTCCTCGGCTCTCAAACGGAACATCCACGCTTCCGAATGACTGACCATGAGAGCCTCATTCATCACATTGAAGCCTTGCAAGAAAAAAAAAGACTGATGGTTTAGAAGGAGATTAAAAACAAATAACAAAAAACAAAACTTACCCCCATATACATGCGGGAAGCTTCCATGTACTTTTTCGAGCTAGGAAGCTCGTTACGATCACAGGCTGTCTGAAATGATACCTAACAGATGCCAAAAAGGCGACATCATTCCAATGCTATCACTCTCAAACGCCAGCATCGGGTATGAACGGAACCACTTCCGCTTCCATGCTCAAAGTGATGACAAAGAGACCAATGCCCGAGAGTGCCAAAGTTGTCCTCCTCGACAGCGACACCTTTGTTCCTAGGAGACCTTTCTCTCTCTCTCCAAATGAGTGTTGTACGAGATAAATGTTCTCATGGTTGATTCTGAGTTTTAGTCAATTAAGGGACTGGATCAAACATGAGACTGATGAAGCGCAACTGCTTCACAGACTCTTTCCGGTGAAAGGGAACCCCAGAAAAACGGACCGCCACAGAGAGAATCTCTAACAGCCCTCAGGTCTTCCGAAACGGAGGAAGAGGATTGGTAACTACAAAAAAATGAAAAAACGCAAGTTAGACTTCATCAAAAAAGAAAACGAATAGTGTTCAACCATAGTACCCTTCCGGCTTCACTTGGTCCTAAAACAGATAAACACTTTTGCGCAATGGAACCACTATCTAAACGAATGTAAAAGAAGAAGTCTCTCCAACACTTTTCATTCGAGGTGAAACTTATTGTCATATATTTTTTGGTTTGAACCAATACGAAAGATTCTTCGAAGTATTCTCCATGGCCAAATGGCTCTCCAGGTAATCGGTGTCAAGAATCATTTCACGCTCAAAACTCAGAAACAATATTCGATAAGGTATTGCAAACCACGAGGGGTAATCTGACTAAGTGACACGTTGAAACGGTTCAGGACTTGAACTATGTTCGCTGGAATGGGGAGCCACAAATGGCAACGCAAGAGATGCGTTTTATAACATGTGAAGAAATCCAGCAGAGGAGTCTCGCCACTCTCTCCTTCCCGCGGTATCCGAAAATCCACATTATGTGGAACCTGACATAACCGGCGGATGGTCACGAGGAAAGGACGATCACATTTGCTCGACCCTTTGGGAACTTTCTCTTTGGTAGGAGGTCTTCTAAATTACACTTATCTTTCCAATATGCCGCAGCCTCTTCTGATCAACAGAATATCCTCCAAACTCTTTTTTCGGAACTGCCTCGTCACTCGAATCGCAAACTTCATCTTTAGCAAAAATGACAGAGGGTGGCTATCGAAGGCATTTTCGGGATCCTGGGTGGAGCGCGAGGAACTCCTTGTTACTCTTTTACCAGTTGACATGGAGGGAAATTTAAAAAAAATGGAAAAGGAGGGAAGTAAGAAAGATTTTCTACCTTAGGAAAATTCCTTGGAGAAATGATTTTGATCAAGTAAGAATGGAATAGCTTACTCCATTCTTATACGGGAGAAAAGGTGAACCATCTACTATAGCTTTCGGAAATGAGTTGATTTAACCAACAGACCTATTAGCCATTGGTTCCACCTAACATGTCTATCACTACCTCGCGATAATTATACGTGAAATCTAGCAAGCTGTGGGGCTAACTTTTGGGGTCAAAATCGGTCACAACGAAATCAACGGCAAAAATCTTTTGAGAAATTATGCCTTAAACAAACACGAGCCAAAAATGTCGAAGAAACTATACCGCATAAGCCGAGTCTATTTAAAAAGGATATGAGAGAAAAAAAAATTTGCATATATCATCCTGGACAAGGAATTTAGAGTTTATATCCAAACATGGAAAGACTGAAAAAAAAAATCTTGCAGTAGTTTTTTATGATAAATGATAAGTTTTACGAAACCATCTTCCATAAAACAAAAAAAATTGTAAACTTTCCACGGAAGAAACTCATAAGAAAAGCTGTGAGATAATCTTTCGCATAACAACTTTTGAAAAGTCTTTACGAAAAGAACTTGCGTAAAACAAACGAAATAGTTATGAAATTATACAAATCAATCAACAGAGGAATGAAAACAGAAGGAAGGCCTCATCGCCTTTCATGCACTTAATGACACCTTTCTCTCTCTCCTCGTTCAACGTCACTCTTCTCTCTCTCTCCTCTGATCAACGTCGCCCTTCTCTCTCTCTCCTCGGTCAATGTCACCCTTCTCTCTCCTCCGGTCAACGTCGCCCTTGTCCTCTTCAATTTCACCATTCTCTTCTTTCTCTCTCTTGAATGTCGCCCATGAGGCTCATGTTCTCCTTTGAATTTTGTTAGAAATGTCTTTCGTTTCATCACAATCAGAGTTTCGTTGAGATCTTACGACGAAAATAAGTAAGACTATGTTTTCTTGTAAAAGTTTAAGTCAAACATCGAGTCGATGATGGTTAACTTAACACCATTGTATTTTTGAGTAAGTGAATTGATTTTTATCGTTTCGTAAGACCAACGACATAAAAACATATATCAGACAAGTTGGCAATTTTCCAAGAAAAATCGTAAAACGCAAGTCGTAAAACTGTTATCCTAAAACATGACGAAAACCCATTTATGGTTTTAAATGAGAACAGGCCCCGATGTAATGACGGTTTACTCGACTTGGATAATAAAAAATAGAAAAGCGGATAAATGTGAAGTTTTCAAGATAAACATGGATTTTGAGAAGATAAGGAAATATCTCCGCAAAAAGATAAACTCGAATCAGGATGGAAAAGAAAAGACAACCGACCTTGGAAGCATATATAAAGAGGATGACCTAGGCAAAGAAGAAAAGAAGACAGAGAATTCGTAGCAACTTTAGCACTTACAGTAATTTTAGGCAATTTCGTTTTTGTTATTGAGTTGCAACTCAACTAGGTTTAAGGTTTTAGGTTGCTAGAACTAAACAACCCGCTGACAGCTCTTGCGGACAAAGCATTTACAACATGTTGTAACGATCGCAGCGCCCTTACGCAGATTAGAAATAAGATCATCCTTTTTTCTCTCAGTTTCGTATTATTTACTTTGTTTGTCATTCATAGTTGGATCACTTGTCGTTGGCTTCAAAAAAATCAGGATCCTCAAGGAAAATTGAGAATTCTTTACTTTCCTCCACTAACTAAAACTGATAGTACGAATTTTGGTTCCCACATCTGAACAAGACAAATTGGTCTTCGACCAGAATAATGAAAGCGACAGGTCGATCCTCTCTCCTCTTAACAAAACATATGACCTTCTCTTGTTTTTTCTTCCAACGTCTCCATGCTGTTCTGAAGCCTCAAAACACTTAAACTATATTACTCTGGTCAAGCTGACTTTGTTGCTTGCAGGTTAGGTCTTGGTCGAGATTAGACTAAGCCGATTGTATGGACGATTTGATCTTGGTCGATTCCAATTGTCATTGTCTTCATCTTCTTCACCTTATTTCTTCTTCATGTCAACATGAAGCGTATATCCTTGTATATATATATATAAATATATATATATAAGAAACTTTTGTAAAATTTATGATTAGAAATTATATGATTCAAATTAAAAATAAAGCATTTATTTATTTATAATAATTCTAAATAATTTTATATTAAAACTGTAAAAATAAGCATAAATTAAGTTTGTAAGAAAATATTACATTAATTATTTGAATATATATTTTATATCTCTAATAAAAACCTCAATACATAAAGATAATTTATAATATTAATTTTAATATTATTATATTTTTATTCTCTTTCTTTCATTACTATTAAATTTTAAATTTTATATAAAAACAAAATATAATTTTTTACTTTTTATTTATTTATGACATTGTGTATTTCTAAATGAAATTGTGATTCCAAAACGTAAGCTTCCAACTTATTTTTAAATAGAATATTTTGTAAGCGTTGTGGAGGCAAAATTTCTAAACTTCCACGAGGTCTTAATTCCAATTCCAGTCTCGGATCGGGAAGCGTACGTCGGATAAAGCTTCCGCGTAACCTAATGTCCTTCAGGTTAATTTCTCGGAACTTTCTCCCTCGAAAACGGTTATTCTATCTCTTGAAATTTCTATATAATTCTAACAACAGTCCATAATTGCTTTTCTTGTTTATATTAGTTTCCTCTCCTTGCAGTATCTCATATATATAAACAAACAAATAATATTAGGCAAAAGTTACATATATTCAACGAAAAAAAACATGTTCAAAAAAAATCTGGAGAAACCCATATGTTCAACAAAAAATCAGGAGTTAACTTTCCATAAATACCGGTTTTGTATGCTTCCTAATCATAGAGGCAAATTGACATAAACAAATAAAAAGTTTCAAGTGGACAAGGTTCGATGGATCACAGAACAAGATTGATCTTGAGAAATTAAGACTGCGCAATCTTGGGACTCTCATCGCATGATCCAAAGGATAAGGTGATCGAGTAGTCATTTTTCGGAGGTGCAACCAGCAACATCATTGCCAATTCAAGTTTGATTGAGGACTTGATACTCGCATTGCAAACATTTCAAATGCCAAATTTCTAATAAGTTATGATCCATCTATTGTTCAAGAAAGATATGTGTAGAGAATCGCTTTGGCTCCCTTGTAACAAACGAATCAAAAACGTAAAGTATGTTTGGCGAGTCCTTCTCCAAACCGGAGACAAACTCAATATCACTATGAATCGAATAGGTTACAAGCCTCGCACTAGTTGCGTGTTCTATGAGAGATTATAAGTTTCTGTGTTGTGTCTAACAACGAAATTGAGACCTATATTTATACTAGACCTGACCATGTTAATCCTTGCAGTATAAGGATTAACATATCCTAAAACTATAGGGAAATTACACATAGATTAATATTTTATGTCTTGTTTCAGGTCTAAACCCGAAGTCCATAGCAAGCCAAGCTCAAGATGGCCCAAGAGACACAAAGCCTCACATTCTCCACCTTGACTCTTCGGGACATTTCTCGACTTCTCCGCTTCTCATTCTCTCTTTCTCTGCGAAAAAGAAACCTGAAGCACAGACGAGCTCGCCTCCTCGTCTTCTCCAAGCTTCGTCCGTTCCTCGACGTCGCTTCACTGGAGATGCATGCCCTTCTCCGATCCTAGCTTCCTTCCTCACTCTGTGACGCTCCCTCTCTTCGATTCTCCGTGACCAAGACAAGACCCTGACAACGACGCCGCTTGTCTTCACCGGCGTTAGCTCACACCGCTTCCGCCTTTGAAATCTTAGGTTTGTTTTGCTCTCTTTTGTCTGTTTCTTTAGACACTGAACAAAACCCTAACCTTTGATTTTATTTGTAGCTCGTGCTATGATGAATCCAGCAAGTCCTTTGACCTTTGTGATTCTCCGGTAGCAAGATTCCTTACGCTTACCTCACGACACCTTTAAAAACCAAACCAGATTTTTCAAACTCCAAAAGGTATCTTCTTTTGGTTTTGACTTCTCTTGCATCCTATATGCGTGTCTTTTAAGCTCTCTTTGAAACCTGTAATGGAAGATTCCTCTTGCTGAATAATTAAACATATCTCCTTGTTTAATGTTACAGCCCATGGTGTTGACGTCTCTTTACCATCGTCACTTCCGCAAGATAAACAAATATAATTTTTTTTTTCAATTCTTTTAGAAACTTAAACCTGTGAATTAATATTCTTGTGTTCACAGCTTTGTTGTACACGCCTTCAGGTAGAACATCTGATCCTTTCTCCCTTTTATAATGATTTTCCAGCTTCTGTTGAAGCTTATACTTCTGCACAAAAAAATCTTTGACTAGTATTCCTTGAATAATTTTGCAGGTTCTGTGTATAGACAGCTTCTGTCTACAACTATCATTCCTCAAAGGTACTTATCTGAACTCATCTTTCCCAAGCTTTGTAACTTCCTGTCGAACCATCAGTTTGCTTTTCCTGAAACTGATATTTTCTTTTGTGGCTTTTCCGCGAGGTGAACAATTCGACAGCACTGTCACCTGCAGCCACACGAGACTTTCTAAGGCAGAATCTTGAGGATCTCCAAGCATAATCGAATTTCTTTCCAGGTACACACTTAGTTAGGAAATCTGCCGGGTTGATAGATGTGTGAATTTTATGAACCGTAACGTCACCAGCCTCAATTACGTCTCTCATAAAATGTAGTCTAGTGTCTATATGCTTAGTTCTTTCATGAAATCCTCCATTCTTAGCTAAATGTATAGCACTTTGTGAATCTGAAAACACTCTCACATCATCTTGATTGAAACCCAATTCACTAATAAAACCCTTAAGCCATAAAGCTTCTTTAAACGCTTCGGCTAAAGCCATATATTCTGATTCTGTCGTTGATAGTGCAACAATGTGTTGGAGACCTGATCTCCAGCTTATTGTGTTGCCTCCGACTTGAAATACATATCCCGTAACGGATTTTCTTCTGTCTAAATCGGTTGCATAGTCTGCATCACAGTATCCTCGTACCATAAAACCTTCTCCTTCAGTAAAGATTAAGTCTGAATCTAGAGCTCCTTTTAGGTATTTCATCACCCATTTAACAGCTTCCCAGTGTTGTCTTCCTGGTTTGCTCATATAACGACTGATCAAACCCACTGTGAAACATAAGTCCGGTCTAGATCCCACCATTGCATACATTAAACTTCCAACTGCTGATGCATATGGTACTTCGCTCATGAATCTTGCTTCCACTTCCTCTTGTTCCTGTGTCAAACTTTTAAGCTTGAATTGTGGTCCAATAAGTGTAACCACTGCTTTGCTCTCTACCATTTTAAAAGTTTCTAGCACCTTCTGCAAATACTTACTCTGCGATAGTTTCAGAGTTCCTTTCTTTCTATCTCTAATAATATCCATCCCAAGTATTCTTGAAGCTGCTCCAAGGTCCTTCATCTCAAATTATTTCTTTAAGTTGTCTTTAACTCTCTTAATTTCTTTAGAATCTTTAGATGCTATTAGCATGTCATCGACATAGATCAAGAGATAAACCACATGAGATAAATCTGAACCTTTAATGTAGACACAAGGATCGTATGCACTTCTGTAGAAACCTTATTCTTTCATGAAACTGTCAAATATCCTATTCCACTGTCTTGGTGACTGTTTTAATCCATAAAGAGATTTTAACAGGAGGCAAACTTAATCTTCTTTTCCCTTCTCAATGAAACCTTCTGGTTGTGCCATATAAATCTCCTCGTCCAAGGTTCCGTATAAGAAAGCTGTTTTCACGTCTAGTTGTTCCAAATCAAGATCATAATTTGCAACAAGTGATAGCATAATTCTGATCGACACGTGTTTCACCACTGGAGCAAACACCTCAGTGTAATCTATCCCTTCAACTTGTGAAAAACCTTTAGCTACTAACCTAGCTTTGTATCTCGGCTTCTCAACTCCAGGAATGCCCTCTTTTAGTTTGAAAACCCACTTGCTGCCTGATAGGATCCTAGGGATCTATCTGAAGCAAAGGCCGTCCGGATCAGACTCCAAAAGACTGATAAGGAACCGAGGGTTGTTGAGGGGATGGATTGATGATGGTAACGAGAAGTAATGGAATTGAGAACGAGTTTGTGTGGCCGTCGGCAAGGTGATGATGAAGCGCAATGGTATGGATCTGAACACAATGGACCTGGCGTGGGGACGAAGGTAGAGATGGAGGGTGACTCGACTCTTAATCATGATGGAGGCTGAATAAGATGGATAGAAGTTGCTCTTGTAATCACGAGATTGAAAGAGAAACAGATTCGACTATGGAACCAAAAGGCGATTTCTTCCAAAGGAAACACTTAGAGATTTTACTTAATACTTGGCTGCCCTCTCAAAAGAGATACCACGCCATACTTAAAGAAAAGAAACAAGGGTTTTTCGTGCCCCAAACAACATGACATCTAGACACAAAACAACAAGGTGTCTAGACAAAAACAACAAGTCTTTAACTAAAAACAACAAGGCGTTTTGATAGCTTTATGCGTCACTCCTTCCCATGCAACATTACTAAGGTAACATGGGAGTAGTGATGATTTTGCCTCATTAAAAACCTTGATGAAGAACCTCCTACCTTCCAAATCATCATCAAGGAAAAGAGTACAAGAATCATCACTTGTTATCTAGTGATTATCGCATGGGTCTTCAAGCTTGAGGGTAGATATGTTGAACAACTCTGCTTCAGCCTCCTCTGACTTGAATCCTTCCTTAGTAATGAGGGCATGAGCTTCCTTAGCTAAATCCCTAGCTCTTGAATGTGTGATCCTTCCCACAATCTCTGGTTCTGTTTCCTCTTGATTGGTCATGATCACATCATCCTCTCCCTCTTGAAAACGATTTGTCCTCAAATATGAATCTGACACAAAAGGAGACAAGTCAGCAACATTGAACGTTTCTGAGATGTTATACTTACCTTGGAGGTCAATGTTGTAGGCATTGTTGTTGATTCTCTTGGTTATCTTAAAAGGTCCATCTACTCTTGGCATGAGCTTGTTCTTTCTCTCAGCTGGAAATCAGTCCTTTCTTAGGTGCATCCACACCAAATCGCCTTCTTCAAAAATCAAGTCTTTACGCCCTTTGTTAGCATGCTTCTCATACTGCTTAGTCCTCTTCTCTATATTCTCGTTGGCCTTTTCATGTAGCCGCAGTATCTGCTCCGCCTTTTTCCTGCCATCTAAACTATACCTCTCTTTCAAAGGCAATGAGATCAAGTCTAATGGGGAACAAGGGTTAAACCCATAAACGATTTCAAAAGGAGAGAATAAGGTTGAGGAGTGCTTAGCGTGATTGTAAGCAAATTCAACGTGTGGTAAACATTCCTCCCATGCCTTAAGATTACTTTTCACCATAGCTCTCAGCAATGTGGATAGGGATCGATTCACCACTTCTGTTTGGCCATCGGTTTGTGGGTGACATGTAGTTGAGAAGGATAGTTTTGTGCCTAGCTTTGCCCATAAGGTACGCCAAAAATGACTCAAGAAATTGGTGTCACGGTCTGACACTATAACCTGAGGCATTCCATGGAGTCTCACCACCTCTCGGAAGAATAAATTCGCCACTTGAACAGCATCGTCGGTCTTGTGGCAGGCTATGAAGTGAGCCATTTTGCTAAACCTGTCTACAACTACAAAAATAGAATCTCTACCATTCCTGGTTTGAGGTAAGCCAATCACAAAGTCCATGGATATGTCGGTCCAAGGGTGAGAAGGTATAGGTACAGGAGTGTACAAACCGTGAGGTTGCACCTTACTCTTTGCCTGTTTACAAATAGCACACCTTGAACAAACCTTTTCAACGTCTTTCTTCATGTGAGGCCAGTAGAAGTGCCCCTGAAGGTCGAGTAGTGTCTTAGTGACTCCAAAGTGGCCAGCAAGACCACCAGCATGAGCTTCTCGAACAAGTAACTCACGAAGGGAACTGTTGGGTATACACAATCGATCACTGAAGAATAAATACCCCTCCTGTCTATAGTACTTCTCAAAAGCAAACTTAGAACACTTAGCATAATGATCAGCAAAGTCAGGATCGGATTCGTATAGCTCTTTAATAAGTTCAAATCCAATTAACTTTGAAGTTAAAGTAGCAATGAGACAATACCTCCTGGATAATGCGTCGGCAACTACATTATCCTTACCTTTCTTATATTTGACAACATATGGGAAAGTTTCTATGAACTCTATCCATCGACCATGTCTCTTGTTGAGCTTTTGTTGCCCTTTGAGATGCTTGAGAGATTCATGATCAGTATGTATCACGAACTCCTTAGGCCATAGATAGTGTTGCCATGTTTGCAAACCCCTCACTAATGCGTACAGATCCTTGTCATACGTTGGGTAGTTTAGAGTAGACCCTCCCAACTTCTCACTGAAATAAGCTACTCGCTTTTTGTCTTGCATTAGTACGGCTCCAATTTCTACACCTGAGGCATCACATTCAATCTCAAACGTTTTTAAGAAGTCAGGAAGTACTAAAAGAGGAGAATTGATAAGCTTCTCTTTTAAAGCTTGGAAAGCCTTTTCTTGTGACTCTGTCCATTTGAATCCCACGTCTTTCTTGATGACTTCAGTTAAGGGAGCTGCGATGGTGCTGAAATCCTTGACAAAGCGTCTGTAGAAGCCGGCTAGACCGTGGATCTACGGACTTCTCATACATTCTTAGGACTAGGCCATTCTTTGATTGCTTTGATCTTCTCTTCATCTACTTTCACTCCTTCGGTTCCTACCACAAATCCTAAGAAAACAATTTCATCAGTGCAAAAGGAACATTTGGATAGATTAGCAAAGAGAGATTGAGAGCGAAGAACATCAAGGACCGATCTGATGTGATCAAGGTGTTCTTCCAAACCTTTACTGTAGATTAGTATATCATCGAAATATACTACTACAAAGACTCCAATAAACCGCCTCAAAATATGATTCATCAACCTCATGAACGTGCTTGGTGCATTGGTGAGGCCGAATGGCATGACTAACCACTTGTACAACCCTTGCTTGGTCTTGAAGGCAGTCTTCCACTTGTCTCCTTCTCTCATTCTGATCTGATGGTACCCACTCTTCAAATCAATCTTGGAGAAGATGGTTGAACCGCTCAACTCGTCTAGCATGTCATCCAATCTTGGAATGGGGTGTACATACTTGACGGTTATGTTGTTGATGGCTCGGCAGTCTACACACATTCTCCAAGAGCCATCCTTCTTTGGAACTAGTAGAACAGGTACAGCACATGGACTCATGCTTTCTCGAATATGTCCTTTACTCATCAACTCTTCCACTTGTTTTTGTAGCTCCTTTGTTTCCACAGGATTAGTCCTATAAGCAGGTTTATTTGGTAAGGCAGATCCTGGTATGAAATCGATCTGATGCTCTATCCCACGTATGGGTGGTAAACCTTGCGGTATGTCCTCTGGAAATACATCACTATAGTCCTGCAAAAGCTTAGTCATACCACTAGGAAGCTCCTGTGAAACGTTAGTACTAACAAGGGATTCCTTGTACACAAACATCAATATATTTGAATCAGAATTTAAAAGTTTAGAAACTTCACTATAGTTGATGTATAGGCTGTTTGCGGCTGACTTCCCCTTTGCTTGGTCGTTTTTGAGCTTAAGTTGGAGCTGATCTTGATATATCTCACCAGGGGTTAAGGGCAGAAGAGTTACCTTGCGCCCATTGTACTCAAACGAATGCTTGTTGGTGTAGCCATCATGAGTAACCTTGCTGTCAGACTGCCAAGGGCATCCCAACAATACATGGCTTGATCCCATAGGTAAGACATCACATAGCACTTCATCCTTGTACTTCCTAATGGTTAAGGTAATCTTAACCTGATGAGAAACGGTTAAAGCCCCACTCTCATTCAACCATTGAAGCTTATACGGCTTAGGATGCAGTACAATCTCCAATTGTAGCTTCTGAACCAAGACCTCACTCGCAGCATTGGTACAGCTACCTCCATCAATGATGAGACTACAAACCTTACCTTTGATATAGCACCGAGTGTGGAAGATATTCTCACGTTGACATGTCTCTTCTGGCTGACTTTGTACACTCAGTGTGCGCCTTATAACCAACATCTCTCCCACGGCAGCTGCTTCTTCTTATTCTTCATTATCAGTTTCATGTTCTTCTTCCTCTTGGGGAACAATTTCTCCTCCTTCTTGTAGTAGAAACACCTTTCTGTTAGGGCAATCACGTGAGTAATGCCCCATGCCTTGGCATTTGAAACACCGTGTGTTGCGGAGGGAGTTGTTGCTCTTTGGTTTAAACTCAGTCTTCACTACTTGTTTGACGGTTGTAGTATCTGGTTTAGTATCCTTGGGCTTAACCACACTTGGCGTGAAGCTAGGCTTGTTGTGGCGCCTCTTGAGCTGACTCTCCACTAATTCTGCCTTGTGTACCATGTCTTGTATATCATAATGGCTTTGAAGTTCTACTTTGTCTTTTATTTCTCGGTTAAGACCTCCTAGAAATCGTGACATGACCATCTCATCTCCTTCTCTCAAATATGCTCGTATGAGAAGAGTTTCCAGCTCTTGGTAGTAATCTTGAACTGTTTTTGTTCCTTGCATAAGACGTCTAAGCTTGCTGAGAATCTCACGCTGGTAATGAGCTGGTACAAACTTCCTCCTCATGTGCATCACGAGTTGTTCCCAAGTGGTGACGGGGAGTTCTCTGAGGCGATTCCTGGTAAGCCCTAGTTGCTCCCACCACAATAATGCGTAGTCATTGAACTCTGAAACCACTATCTTCACCTTGTTACGCTCATACGTTCCCTGAACCAGAAAGTTTGACTCCATCTTCCTTTCCCAATCAAGATATGCTTCAGGGTAATTGGCGCCATTAAAGGCAGGGAACTTAATCTTGAGGTGGTTGATCTGCTGGCGAGCTGGATCATACTCTCGCCCCCATTCTCTTTGGATGGTTCCTCGGCTGTGATCAGAGGTGTTGTGATCTCCTACCTCATCTGAGTGATGATGAAAGTGAACCCGTTGTCCAGCAATCACGGTATCTCTAGAGCGTTGTCGAGGAGCTCTAGGTTGCTGCCTCCTTGGTTCTTCTTGTTGAATAGGTGATGGTGACCTTCGGCGGTTGGAAATGGTCTCTCTTCCTCCCATACGAAGTGGTTGACCTCTTGGTGCCGGTTTGCTAGATGCTCCAGCAATGCCTTTGCCCTTAAGCATACGCCTAGCTTCTAAGAGTGTAGGTGTATGAGAGACGTCGCTATCAACAGATGGTACTTCATGTACACCCATGTTCAGCTTTTGCTCCAATTGTTGTTGCATTGCATCAACCTTCTCTTGGAGTTGTTGTGAAAGTGTGGTGGCTAGAGATTGATTGGCCTCATTGATTTGTTGAGTCATGAGCCGAGTCATAGCTTCCATTGCTTCAGCGGATAACTTCATATCTCCTGAAAGTTATTCAAAAGAAACTGAAGTAAACTCGCAACTTAAAGAACACACAATCTAGTCAACTTAACAATCAAGCAACCAAAACCTAAATAAACGACAAACCCTAATCGATCTATTCTAGAAACTATTTGATAAATAGAAAAGGGGTTGGAATTTTGCTTAGCCTTTGGTTCAGAGTCGGCTCTGATACCACGTGATAGGATCCTAGGGATCTATCTGAAACAAAGGCCGTCCGGATCAGACTCCAAAAAACTGATAAGGAACCTAGGGTTGTTGAGGGGATGGATTGATGATGGTAACGAGAAGGAATGGAATTGAGAACAAGGTTGTGTGGCCGTCGGCAAGGTGATGATGAAGCGCAATGGTATGGATCTGAACACAATGGACCTGGCGTGGGGACGAAGGTAGAGATGGAGGGTGACTCGACTCTTAATCAGGATGGAGGCTGAACAAGATGGATTGAAGTTGCTCTTGTAATCACGAGACTGAAAGAGAAACAAATTTGACTATGGAACCAAAAGGCGATTTCTTCCAAAGAAAACACTTAGAGATTTTACTTAATACTTGGCTGCCCTCTAAAAAGAGATACCACGCCATACTTAAAGAAAAGAAACAAGGGTTTTTCGTGCCCTAAACAACATGACATCTAGACACAAAACAGCAAGGTGTCTAGACAAAAACAACAAGTCTTTAACTAAAAAACAGCAAGGCGTTTTGATAGCTTTATGTGTCACTCCTTCCCATGCAACATTACTAAGGTAACATGGGAGTAGTGATGATTTTGCCTCATTAAAAACCTTGATGAAGAACCTCCTACCTTCCAAATCATCATCAAGGAAAAGAGTACAAGAATCATCACTTGTTATCTAGTGATTCGCATGGGTCTTCAAGCTTGAGGGTAGATATGTTGAACAACTCTGCTTCAGCCTCCTTTGGCTTGAATCCTTCCTTAGTAATGAGGGCATGAGCTTCCTTATCTAACTCCCTAGCTCTTGAACGTGTGATCCTTCCCACAATCTCTGGTTATGTTTCCTCTTGATTGGTCATGATCACATCACTGCCAATAATCTTCTTATTCTCTGGTTTTTCAACCAGCTTCCAAGTATGATTTTTCTCCAACGAATCCATCTCTTCTTGCACTCCTTCGTTCCATAAATTCCAATTCTTACTTCTTCTTGCTTCTAAATAGGATTTAGGTTCATCCATATCTATTTCTTCTGCAGTAGCTAGAGCATAAGCCACACAATCAGAATCATCATACCTAGAAGGCTTCTTTACTTCTCTTCTTCACTTTTTGAGCTTGAGGATTCAATTTCTGAGTTTTCTGATGCTGGAGAAACTCCACCTTGAACTGTATCCTCTGTAACAGTGTCAGTAGCTGCGTTTGAAGGTCCTTGAATCAGCACTGGGTTGAACGTCACTTTCTTTGTTCTCTTCCTCTTCTCACTGATTCCTTTAATGTCTTTAAACATCTCTTCTTCATTGAAAATTACATTCTTCCTCACTGCACATCTTAACTCTGCTGGTATCCAAACTTGATAGCCTTTAGTCCCCTTTGGATATTCCATGAAAACTCCTTTTACTGCTCTTGGACTAGTTTTGGTTAAGGTCACGTGAACATATGTTGTGCATCCGAACTTCCTTAGATGATTTAAGTCTGTTTTTGTTCCAGACCACACCTCTTCTGGTAATTTGAAGTTAATCGCTGTACTAGGAGATCAATTGATCAAATAGACAGCTGTAGAAGCTGCTTCTGCCCATAACTTTTGTTCTAAGCCTGTCTCTGTCAACATACATCTCACCTTCTCCATAATCGTACGGTTTATGCTTTCTGATACTCTGTTTTGTTGTGGAGTATAGACGCATGTTATGTGTCTTTTAATTCATGCTTCCTTACACAATGTATCCATTTGTGTATTGCAGAATTCTAGTCCGTTATCTGTCCTAAGACACTTCACCTTCTTTCATGTCTCTATCTCCACGCTTATCTTCCATTCTTTACAATTCTGAAACACTTCATCTTTTGATATTAGGAAATAGATCCAGACTTTCCTAGAAAAATCGTCGATAAATGTAACAAAATAGTAGCAGCCTCCGAGACTTTCAACCACCGAAGGTGATCCCCATAAATCTGAATGGATATATTCTAGGACTTCCTTAGGCATATGCTTTCCCTTTGGAAAACTTTGCTTATGTGCCTTGCCCAAAACGCAATTCTCGCAAAACTCCAACGTCTTTACATCTTTCTCGTTTAAGTATCCATCTTTGACTAGGATATTCATGCCCTTTAGACTCATGTGTCGAAGCCTAGAGTGCCACCTTTTAGTCATATCAATATCAGGCTTTGCTACTACAGCTTCACCATTCAACATTGTTCCTTGTAAGTAATACAAGCCATCCCAGTATTTCCCAGAAATAACCTTCTGATTTCCTTTGTAAAACTGCACCAAGAAGTCTCTGCCTTCATACCTGCACCCCATCTTCTCTAATAAACCGTAGGATATAAGGTTTCTGCCCATTGTTGGCATGTAACGAACATCAGTGAGAATCACGCGTGATCCATCATCGTTCATGATCCTGATCTTGCCAATTCCTTTGATCTCGCTGATAGTGTTATTCCCCATCAAAACCTTTCCTCCTTCTATGTCTTCAAGATCAAATAAGACATCTTTATTTGAAGTGATATGGAATGTACAACCATAGTCAAGTACCCACTCGTTTTTAGTGTCTTGCTGACTAGCTACTAGTACCAATGGTTCCTCCTTCTCTTCAGCTATGTTAACGAAACTGGATGGCTTCTGGCTTTTCAGTTCTGGACATTGCCTTTTAAAATGTCCTTCCTTGCCACACTTCCAACACTCTTTAGAGAATTTAGGTCTTGATTGTGATCTGTTTTTGCTTTTTGATCTAGCTCTCCAAGTCTTATCGTTCTTCTTATCACTTCTGCCTCTGTTGTTGCCAACGAACAGTCCTTCTGAGTTACCTTTGGACCTGTTAAGAAGTCCCTTCTCCCTTAATTCTACTTCTTTAGAATAAGCAGAACTTGTAACCATCACGGACTGTTAAAGTCTCTTTGCCGCTACCGTATTTTAATGCATCAACTAAAGACTCGTATTGCTTAGGTAAACTGGTTAAGATTTGAATAGCTTGATCTTCTTCACTGATCTTAGTGTCCAGACTTGCTAGATCAGCCACAAGTTTCAGAAACACATCTAGATTTTCTTCTATGGTTTTGTATTCTCCCATTCTGAAACCTGCATATCTCTGCTTCATGTAAATTCGATTGGGTAACATCTTGGTCTGATACTCCGCTTCTATAGCCTTCCACATAGCTAGAGCTGTAGGCTCGTGCATGACCTTTCGTATAATAAGATCAGATAGGCACATACTGATCAAATTCTTTGTACGTAGCTCCCGGTCTTGCTCCCTAGAATCAGGTTTAGCGTCTTTATGTTCTTTACCTTCAATATCAGGAATTTTTTACTTGAGAACAGAACCCAAACCAACGATCTCTAGCTGACATAACATCTTATATTTCCAAAGACCAAAATCACCTTTGCCATCGAATTTCTCCACTTCAAATTTCCCTGAAGTCGCTTCCATCTCTCTTTGTTTAACCCGAAAACTTTTGTTTCTTTGTTTGCAGGTTGCTGGAACACGCCGTATCCGTCAAGGTTCAAAACTAACGAGCTGAGTATTCTTCACTACACCAGATAAGAATTCTCCTTGCTTTGTTTATTGAATCTTGCTTTCGAATCTATGTACTTGGATCTGTTAGCCTATGCTTTGATACCACTTGTAGAGAATCGACTTTGGCTCCCTTGTAACAAACGAATCAAAAACGCAAAGTATGTTTGGCGAGTCCTTCTCCAAACCGGAGACAAACTCAATATCACTATGAATCGAATAGGTTACAAGCCTCACACTAGTTGTATGTTCTATGAGAGATTATAAGTTTTTGTGTTGTCTAACAACAAAAATTGAGACCTATATTTATACTAGACATGACCATGTTAATCCTTGCAGTATAAGGATTAACATATCCTAAAACTATAGGAAAATTACATAGACTAATATTTTATGTCTTTTTGAGGTCTAAACCCGAAGCCCATAGTAAACTCAGCTCAAGATGGCCCAAGAGACACAAAGCCTCACAATATATTTCTCCGGATTAAATATGATCTATGGTTGTATTTTATACGGTGCCTACAATACATTTATGTGTATACCAATATATTTAGAGCTGGACCCGTCTAGCTTACAGGTCCTCGGCCTACCAAAGAGTTTTGTTATTTGTGAACTTGCTGAACAGTCTAAGATTGAAACATGAAAAGGCCTTTTCAGATCGTCTTATTAATGCAAATACAAAGGGTTCAAATAAAAGGTCAAAGAAACAGAGCAAATAAAGGTTTTGCTCTAACCACAAACCCCAAAACCCAAAGAGATTAAAAGAAAGGCCCCAAACCACAAACCCGGCAGTATCAACCCGGTACAATTGCTTAATAAACTGTAGAAAACACAAACTTGAAACCCCAACAAACCAAATTCAAGTTATAGTATTGGCATATATATCTTCACGGATTCCAAAGGATTGTAGTCTCTGCAACCATGGAAGTAACAATGTAAGGGTCCATGTTTGAAGCTGGCCTCCTATCCTCAAAGTATCCTTTCCCTTCCTTCTCCGTGTCACGTCCTACTCGGATTGATGCTCCACGGTTTGCAACACCCTTTTAACAAAGATTCAAAAAAACACAATGATTAGTACACAAAAATGTTATCAACTCTATAAAATTTCAGAGCAAAAACTTTACCCATTTGAAAGTGTTGATGTCAGCAGTTTCATGGTGTCCTGTGAGACGGCGCTCGTTGCCTTCACCATAAGCAGAAATGTGCTCCTTGTGTCTCAGTCCGAGCTTATCGATTGCCTTCTTGATTATCTCGTATCCTCCTTCCTCCCTCATCGATTTAGTACTGAAAAAGTCAATTTACCTTATTTCAGATTGTTTTTTTTTCCCCAAAGATCAACTACATAACAAGCTTAAGTTGGCATGATCCTTCTACCTGTAATTGGTGTGAGCACCAGCTCCGTTCCAGTCACCCGGAATTGGTTTTGGGTCAAAAGATACAACCACACCAGCAATCTCTGTGATCCTCTGTTTTTTAAAAACCACCAAAGCTTGTACTTAAGTTTATATTCCATTAGGAGATCAATAACAATTGAGAGTGGATGATGGGTTTAATGATACCTCCAGAATGTAACGAGCAATCCACACTTCATCAGCAGCTGAGATACCAACCGATGGTCCGACTTGGAACTCCCACTGTCTCAACAAAAAATGATTTGGTCATTACTACATTATACAAAAAGATTGTCAGTTCCTCGAGTAATACCTGACCAGGCATGACTTCTCCATTGATCCCGCTGATGTTAATTCCGGCATACAAGCAAGCCTTGTAGTGAGCATCAACAATGTCTCTTCCAAAAGATTTGTCAGCTCCAACACTGCAGTAGTATGGTCCCTGAGAAAGATGGTTTTTATTGTATAAACATCAGAAGCTGAGAAGAGAGAATTGAAGAAGAACTGTGAAAATAGAATATACCTGAGGGCCGGGGAAGCCACCAATGGGCCATCCAACAGGCCACTTCACATCCTTCTGCAACAGAGTGTATTCTTGTTCGATTCCATACCTAGTATGCAGAGCAAAATCAGACCGCAAGAAACAGAAAAATATATATAACCAAAACAGAACAGGGGAATTTGGGTTAACCATGGCACTTCAGCTACAACATCAGGGTTGCTAAAGATCTGAGCTGCAGCATGTCTCTTGTTCGTAGGAATTGGTTCACCCGCAGGGGTGTAAGTATCACACATAACCTATTAAAAAAAACGTTTATCATTAACTGCCAAAACAGAACATGTGCAAGAAAACCGAAGTTTAACAACTCACAAGAATGTTGTTGCCTCTACGGAACGGATCTTTGAAAATCGCTTGAGGGCTAAGGAACACAAATAAAAAGAAAGGTTATTAAGCAAAAAAAGAAAAGATGAGCTTTGAAATAAAAAATTTGAGAAGAGGCCTTACTATAAGATCACTTCACTGTCTTCACCAGGAGCTTGGCCAGTACTTGAACCATCATAATTCCATTTTGGGAGCTGTGATGGATCGGTCACAGGTCCAGGGAGAGTCTGCAGGTAAACAAAACAGAGAATCAGTAACTCAGTCTAATCAAACTCCTAATCTTTCTCCTTGTGGGTCAATTTTCCGAGATTTTTTTTATTTTTCATCGAGTTTAAGTGAAAAACATATACCCTGGCTTTGCTTCTCATGTCCATTCCTGAACCACCAACCCTGTTTATCAAAAAAAAGTAAAAACCAAAATAAGAAAAAGACAAAAAAAACAACAACTCATTTTTTGTGGTTGAAGATGTAGAAAGTATTATTGTCTTCTATCCATTCTTTTTTCTCTCCGGATAAGAAAAGAACAAGAACATGTAAGAAAGAGGCAAGAACAAAGGAGGAAGACGAACCATATGTATTCAGCGATGATTTTCTCAGTGTTGTCTGAGAGGTCAAGGTTGATGAGATCGGTCAGAAGACTCATGGTTACAGAAAAAAAGGACAAGAAGGTTGTGATGAGAAACAATTAAATCTCGGACAATGTTGTTTTTGGTTGATGAGATGATGTTTTGGTGTTCGTGGTTGTGGGAGTACTTATAGAGAGCAACGAGGGTACATACTACATAGAGATAGGGAGATAGAGGCTCTGTTTTCAAAATATTATTTTTAAATTAAAAATATTAAATATGATAACGCGATTTCTTTTTTTTCTAACCAATGTATTAAACTATAGTTACATAGTTTAATGGTGATTTTTGTTTTCGTGTAGTCCTTAAACTTAATTGTTGACTTTTTAAAAGAATTAAAAGAATTCATTATTGACCTCTTCTATAGTTACTGTATATTGTACATTTGATATATTCAAGTAGGTGGATAATTCATGAGAAGTTATGTATGCGTTGATTTTCTTGTAAGAGTAGGGTATTCTAGGGTAATAACTTTGGCATTTATAAAGTAACCGATTTTTGACAAGGAGGTTGGCCAAATAGGTGAGAAAAAATAGAAACCAGTTTTTTCACCGATTTTTGACCAAAAATATTTTGTAAGGATCGTTTATGGAAAAACTCAGACTTAAAAAGTCCGAATGATAAATAAAAAATATCAAATGAATGAAAATAAAAATATAATAGACGTATAACTAGCATATTACAGACGTAAAAATATAGATGAAAAAAAAAATATTAAATGAATGAAACATGGTAAATATGATTAGCATAAACTAATATATGTAACTAAGTGTTCTCGTGCAAAAAAAAAATTATATTATATTAAAAAAAATTTTAAATTTTTAGTTTTATTATTTGCTTATAATATTTACTTTTAAATTATTTATATGTAAAAATTAATATAAAATAAATATTTATATTTATATTTAAAATTATAATCCTTGAAGTAATTTTTATCTATTTCTTTTGATTAAATTATACAAACTAAAATTTTATAAAATTAAGAAATTTTTTTGTTAGGTCTATTCTTATCAAAATATAAAACTAAATAATATTTCTAAAATATGTAGATTTTAAAAAGAAATTAAGGATATTGGAATTAGAAACTATAATTTATATAAAAAAAATTATATGATTATAAAAATAGAAATAATAGTATTTTAAAATTATAAAATATTATAAAATATTATTATTTTTACTATTATATTATAAATTGTTAAAATAATAGTGATATATGAGTTATTATCATATTCTAAAAAATTATTACAAATACAAATTAAAATGTTCATGTTACAATTAATTTCAAACCATGTAGGAGGTGATTGGTTGGGCCATAACTGTAAAAAATTTGATGTAAAATTTAGTTTATAAGATTTTGTATTTAGTTATAAGGGATAGGCTTTGAATTATTATCCGGGATCCGAGATTCGATCCGATCCAATCCAAAATTTAGGATATCTAGGCAGTCTGAATCAGAATCTGGATAGTGAGAAGACGGATCCTTGAATCCGGATATCTTGATTTCTAGGTCCGGATATCTGGATCCGGATTCAAATTTTTTAAAAATTTTAAAATTTAAAATTTAAAATAATAATTATAGTTAATTTATTAATATTTATACATAAAATTAGTTTTATAATATTATATTTTAATTTAATAATATTATATGAATAAATAAATTCATAAATTTTATAAAAATATTTAATTTATGTAATATTTTTAAATTTTTTATTTTAAAAAATATTTTTATTTTTTAATTATTTTAACGGATTTGGATCCGGATACTCGCGGATATCATAATATCTAGATGGATATCCGAAATCCGGATATCCGGAAGGCACGGATCCGAATCCGGATACTAAAGTTACGGATCCAACAAAGTCGGATCCGGATCTAGATATCCTATTTTTCAGATATTTGGATCCGTCCCAAGCCTAATAAGGGATGTAGATTTAAAATTTATTGCTACATTAATATATTTTCTTATCTAAAAATGAGGCTCTAGAAAATATTTTTTTTACAGTTATTTTTTATTTTTGGATATAGTTTTAAAAACTAATATAAAACATTTTAAAAGTTGTATTTAGAAATTAAAACTAAAGTCAGTTCGTACAACTCAACCAATCACCTTCGTAATTATTGTTAATATGATATGTCAACTTTTTCTTTCAAAATAAATATAATGATAGTATATTAAATTATTTTTCAAATAATGTCTAGAGCATATCATAATTAAAAAACAAAAAATATAGATCATAATTAACAAAGAAATATACACAAAATAAATGGAACGAAAAACTAATGTACTCCAAAAGACCAAAAATGAAAGTAACCAAAACTAAAAGCAGATTGGTTGCCGCATTTGATACTGTTTTATTTCTACTTATAAAAAATACAGTTCAAACTCATAATTTGGTGAATGGAAAATGCATTGAGTGAGTCCTCCCTTTAGTTGAAAACACCAACAATAAAAGCTTTGCCGTCATCCTTTTCCATATAAATTAACATTTTTCATTTTCATCATCTCTTACATTATACTTTAATTTTTTTGTCAAATTGATATTATATTTATTTAAAATGATTCATCAAAAATCTAGTTATGCCAAATTAACCATTTATTCTTAGTACAGCTATGATAAAACAGTTTAAATTTTGTGATCCAGCCTGAAACATGAAATTAACCCAAACTTTCAACCAAATTATTTTTTTCAGTAAAAAAAAATATTTTTTCAGTGTGGATAGTTGTTTAAAAGAAAATTGACAGAAACGAAAAAAGAACGTCGTTTGACGATTCAGTTCTAACAACACCGCCATTTTGATCCATTCGTACTAGATTATTACTTATTAATAACGAAAGAATAATATAAAAGTTTTTTTTTTTTAAAGAATAGTACAAAAGTAAAACATGTGCATGTTGTCCCAATCGATAGGAAAAGAACCAGTTAAACCGGCAGCTGGTTAATGGCAAGTGGGAAGGTGATTGTACGGCTAGAGGGCGCATTGGGTCCACTCTCAATCCACAAACCAAAGTAACCGCTTCCTCAAAGTTGTTGCTAGCTCGTGCCAGTCTTAAGCTGCGAGCCGCACTCTGTTATAATAAAACAAAAAAAATCAAATATCAGAAAAGAGACAAAAAGATTCGATATTGATAACCACTCGCAGTTCTTTGTTGAATATATATATTTATTAGAGAAATTCCCTTAAATACCTCATTTTTGTTTGTTTTTTATAAAAATAGTTTTCAAAGAAAAAAATAATTAAAATAGTTTTTTTTAAAACTAAATTTTTTATTAATATGAATTTATACTATTAGGGTTAACTAATTTAGACTTTAGGGTTTAGAGTAAAGGGGTGGGTTTGGGGATATGGTTTCAAATTTTAAAAAAAAATGAAAAAATTGAAAATTTCAAAAAAAAAAATATTATTTTGGTCATTTTTTTTTCCAAATGCTATTTTTGTGACAAAAACTTAAAAATAGTTATTTAAGAGAATTGTCCTATTTATTATTTATTTGGTTAATTTTACATGATGGTTATATGATATTAAAAATTGTTGAGGAAACCAATAATCTTGTGACACGGTGTTAGAAATGGTAAAAATATATTTTTGGACGATTATGTTAAGAGTTCGATTTCGACCATTTATTAAATTGTAGAGCTTTTTCAATAAAGACTAAATTTCTTATACGAAATCTAAACATAAACATGATTATAATATAATATTAGTATTTAATTATGATTATCTTAAAATAATAATAATTTAAGAAATTCTTTTAGATAGCCTCTTTTAGTTTGTTTTTCACAAAATAGTTCTTAAAGAAAAAAATGACCAAAATAGTTTTTTTAGAAGCTAAAATTTTTATTTATATGCATTTATACCCCTAGGGTTAACTAATTTGGACTTTAGGATTTAGAGTTAAGGGGTGGGTTTGGGGTTAGGGTTTCAAATTTCAAAAAGAAAAATAAAAAAAAAATCAAAATTTCAAAAAAAAAAGTTTATTTTGGTCATTTTAGTTTTTGAGGTCTATTTTTGTGACAAAAACTTAAAAATGGCTATTTAAGAGAATTGCCCAACTTTTAAATGTCTTGAAAATTAGTCTGGATTTTATTTAAAATTAATCCCAAATATATAAAAGAAAAAAAACTCTGATACTACATTATATAATATATATATAACAATCTCAAGTAATATTATTAATGCTAATTTTTTAAGAAAATTGTAATAGCAAACCATATATATATAGACATTACAGATTTATACTATTAAAACATGAAAAAAATTTTGAGGTCTTCTTAGTTTTTTCTGATTGTTACAACTGTGCCACTAAATTTTCATTTTAACTAAATAATTATCGAAATTTAGTTGTAACTACCAAACGATTTTATCCTATTTTCCATAAATGAATTTTACATATATTTTCATTAAATGATTACTCATTAATAACACATAAATAAAAGAAAATACTTTACCTCTATTTCTTCCCCTATACTAACATATATTACCATAATATACAATCATACAAAAACTATTTCTCCGTTCTCTATCTATATTATAAAAACTGATTGTAGTTAAACACTGAATAACTAAACTTATAAAAAAAATCTTAAATAAAAACTGATTGTAGTTAAATATATTCTTAAATAAGAAAATAATATATATATATATATATATATATATATATATTCTTAAATATTTATTATTTCCAAGTGCATAATCTCTAGTTACCAAATAATTTTAATAAAATTATATCTTAAAAAGAAGGGCAATTCTCTTAAATAGCATTTTTTAAGTTTTTGTCACAAAAATAGCCCTCAAAAAATAAAATGACCAAAATAGACTTCTTTTTTTTGAAATTTTGATTTTTTTTATTTTTTTTTGAAATTTGAAACCCTAACCCCAAACCCACCCCTTAACTCTAAACCCTAAAGTCCAAATTAATTAACCCTAGGGGTATAAATGCATATAAATGTATTTTTTAGCTTCAAAAAGAAACATTTTGGTCATTTTCTTCTTTAAAAACTATTTTTGTGACAAACAAACTAAAATGGACTATCTAAGAGAATTTCTCTAAAAAGAAAGTTAAAAACGAGAAAGGCTAGGCAGATATCTCAAACTATAATGTTTTTACAAAGAGTTAATATATTCTTAAGAAAATTTTCTAAGAAGAACCAGGTTAATTTGTACCACTACAACAACTATAATGACCATTTTAAGCACTATATTCCAACGCCCGTGATAGCCATTACTCTTTGACCCATAACCACAAGAAAAGATAGTGGAAAATAATAATAATAAAACTTACGTACGCATGTTTATTGTCTGCCTGTATTAAGAAAAAAAAAACACATAACTAAAGTAAAATAAAAAAGAATCATTACTTTATATCAAAAACTTTTCTTTTTGTTTCATATTCTAAACTTTACATGGACAGTTTAACAATAATTTTTAGTGTGTTCAATATGCATGTGACTTAATTTTATTATTTTCTTCCTTTTCTCTCGAACGAATCATTTATTTTATATTTGAGAAATATTACCATTTTTTGAACTATATAGATGTCATCATTAAAATAATTCTTATTTTTTTTAGAAAATAGATTAGTCTATCTAAGCATATACTATATTTTTTATTAAATTAAATACAATTAACTACTAATGTATAAGATATTCTTCTTTCTTTAAGTAAATCCTACATAGTTACCTAATGAGATTAATATATATATATATATATATATATATATATATAAATTAATTATTTTGAATAATAAATATTTGATAATAATTTATATATCTTTTATTATTTTTTAAATTATTATAATAAATTAAACAATCTTATTAATCATATAATAAATAGATATTTCTATTTTTGTATATTTTAAATTTTAAATTTTTGTAAAAAACAAAAAACTTATAAAACTATTAACACTTTTTTTTGAAAATTGTGTGATCAATGTTGTAAATTTCTTATAACAAGATAAAAAATCATCATAAAATATATATATTTTAGTATTTTTAAAATTAAATAATATATCATATAAAATATTTAAAATTTGAATTTTTCATTGAACAAATAATGAGAATTTAATATTTTAATTTCAAAATTTTAATTAGATTATTAAAAATAATTGTAAATTACTAAAATTATTAGAAGTCTCACATTGAAATTTTTTTTATTAATGATTTACAAATTTTATTATTAAAAATACAAATGATCATAACATCATATGAATAAGAAACTTTATTTAATATATACTTATATTAAAAATATTATATAGTTATTTTAATATTTTTTAAAGTTAGCTATATATCATATACAATAAATAAAGTAATTGTAAATAAATAACAATAATTTTTTTAATTTATTTATCAGTGCTTATTTAATTATGTATTTATTAGTTACTGAAATTTCAGTTATTCAATATATATTTATTGTTTTATAATATGTAAAAACACAAATGAATAATAATATTGAAAAATATTTGTACTGTATATTTATTTTGTGGAGTGTGCGGATCTTAACTTAGAAAGTTAAAATAGATGCTTTGATTTTTGACCGTCCAATTTTTCAACTTACCAGTAAGACCTTCACCTCACCAACCAAATAGAATATTTTTCTTTCCTTTTTATATTTAAAAGTTGAAATACATGACCTTTTGCGGATTTTTGCAATATATGTTATTTTTTCACCAACAGCTAGAGTCGATTTTAGGTTCTCACAGAAAAATGTTGATAAGTTGTTTAATATCGAATCAACATGAATCAAAAGTCAACGATATGATTAGTTCTATCACTAACAAAATTTGCTCTATTAAACTCCAACTTGATAAAGGGGTTGAATCTTATAAGAGTCGGTGATTAATACTGTTCATTGATAAAAAAAAAAATCTGTGAGCTACGGTTATGGGGGATAAGGGGGATCATCTTTTCGACTTGGTAAATTGCTAGATCATTTTTGGCTTCCTTATGTTATTTCCTTTACGTTTAATTATCACATTATAAACAAATGAAAAAGATTGATTGAAACCGTGTATCACTTAGTCTTGAACTGACTTCTCAGTCGACCCGCATGTTCTGTATGTTACGATGTTAGGATTCCATATCAAATTTTTGAAACGACTAATAATAATTTATACGAAACATGAAACCATTCACTGGTCACATTGTTTTGATCACTAAAAATATCAATTTAGCTTAGTTGAAATAATCAAGAGAGAATCAAAGAGAAAAAAATTGAACTGGTTTATTGAGAATCTTTTAAAGAATGAGATCGAGATAAAAAGAAAAAGAAACAGTAGAAGAAATTTTGAGAAGAGAAATAATCCTGAAGTTGGAAAGCTATGGGGACCAATTAAAAAGGATTGAACTTACTAGTACAATTCAAAGGGTATTGTTTATTATTGCATATGGAATTTGCAATGTAGATGTTGACACTTTATGTAGTGTAGATGTAGACGTAAACTCAACTGTGCTAATTTTCAATTGCAAATAATGTTTTAGATGCAATTATTGCTGATACAGTTTTTGTGCTAATTTTCAACTGCAAATAAT
Source organism: Sinapis alba (assembly GCA_012274485.2). Taxonomy (NCBI): domain Eukaryota; kingdom Viridiplantae; phylum Streptophyta; class Magnoliopsida; order Brassicales; family Brassicaceae; genus Sinapis; species Sinapis alba. Next base: position 512,735 of record MU105581.1, read on the forward strand.
GTTTCTAATGCAATTATTACTGATACGGTTTTTTTCTTTCTTTGAAAAACTGTATATATGAAATTATTGATGATACAATTATTAAAGGGCAATTCTCTTAAATAATCATTTTTAAGTTTTTGTCACAAAAATAGCCCTAAAAAAATAAAATGACTAAAATAGACTTTTTTTTTTTCAAATTTTGATTTTTTTTTTTTTTGAAATTTGAAAACTTAACCCCAAACCCACCCCTTAACTCTAAACCCTAAAGTCCAAATAAGTTAACCCTAGTGGTATAAATGCATATAAATGAATTTTTTAGCTTCTAAAAAAAATATTTTGGTCATTTTTTTTACTTAAAAACTATTTTTGTGACAAACAAACTAAAAAGGGCTATCTAAGAGAATTTCTCTTTACATTTTGGTCAGATCGTTAATCTCTTTTTTATAACAATAAAAGAAACTACACTTCTTCAAACTAGACTCAAATACTTTTTTATCTATAAATTTCTGTTAAACAACGATATCATAAAGTTCAAATCAAAGCTGAATAAACTCCGGAACCACAAGTCAGATAACACCGGAAACAGTAACATATAACTAAAACATTGACTTTAAAGACTATCTCTCAAATCTCCTGTAGAAATTGAAGAAACACTTAAGCCAAAAGGAAGACCAACCACAAAAGCCGGAAACTACTAGCACACCTAGAAAAACCAACACAAGAAAGGGTCCACCCTGAACCAATACCACAGTTTGACAAGAGCTAACAAAGATCTCCAAACTTAGGCCTGGGAAATATATCCGAGAACCGAACAACCGATTGTTACCCGGTCCGATTAAAGAGGTTCGATTTGGTTTCAGATTTTCTAAATAAAACTATTTGGTTCGTGATTTTGGGTTAGAATGGATATCGGTTTGGATCGGTTTAAAAACCGACAACCGATTCATAACCACCGATACCCGAAGCTCAACCCTTGCCCCTCTTTCTTTCATTTTCGAATTGAGAGTAGATACACCACGATTATCCCCGGAAATCTCAACCAAACCTCTCCAAAATCTCAACTTGCGTATCATGCAATCCGAAATCCTTTCCATTACCCGAAAATCAAATATCCTCTCAATGATTCTATCATCGATTCAAACTCGAAACCCTTATTTCAACTCTTATATATGTCTTTGCGTATCATTAGACTTGACAAGCCATTCCACCTCTTTAGGCGAATCCTTAGACTTGACAAGCCATTCCACCTCTTTAACTTCAATTAATGTTAGTTATGCGGTTCTTAAACTTGAATTGTCGTTTAACTATTAGTTCGTCTCTAGTTTTCATATATTGCAATGTTATTTTGATGTTGATAGAACTCCTATGATTTATCGTAATATACTAATGTTTGTTAAATAATTCTAAAGCTAATACTATTTTTTTTTTGTTCTCTTGCAATGACATCCTCAGCTTTCGATAACCAAGCAATTGATGTTGAAATGCAATGTGAAGACCAAGAGTACCAAGAGACATTTGCGGCTTCAAATGCAACATCTGGATCATTATCTCAGGCACAGAAGGTGAAGAAGATGGTTGTGCCTAGGTCTACTGTGTTGGACCATTTCACCCGAAACAAAGAGAATCGAAACAAGTGTGTCTGTCATCATTGCCAGAAGATCTTTTCATGTGCATCCAAGTTAGGAACTTCTAACCTGAAGCAACATCTGCAAATTTGCAAAGAACACATAGCATAGTTAACTTCTCAGAAAAAGAATCAACAGCAGATTGGTAATGGGGGCAACCTGAAGGCATCCAAACTAATTGAACAAGTTTTCAAAGAAGCTTGCAACGAGCTTGTGGTGTTAGCAAAATTGCCATTTTCATTCACTGAAAGTATTGTTTTAAGCACTTTTGCAACAAGGTACAGCCTTGCATAACGTTGCCTTTAACTTTTTTTTTTTTTTTGAAATCATCAAACTTACTTACTCTTTTAATGTCTTACTTTGCAAGGTTTTGCCTTTCAAGCCCCACTCAAGAAGGACTTTGACAAGGAACATTGTAGAGATGTTTGTGAAAAAGAAAGCAACACTGAAGAACTTACTCATCACGAGTAAACAAAGAGTTTCACTTGCCACTGATATTTGGATATCCCAAGTCACTGGTAATTTTTTTTATTGTTTTTTAAAACTTGTCGACACAGCTTGTTTACTCAAACAATTTTTATACACTTATACAAACTATTAATAGTTTTCATGTCTTGCAGGTGCAAGTTATATGGTTATCACTGCATATTTCATTGACGATCAGTGGCAGCTGAAGAAGTTAATCATTGGCTTCAAGTATGTCATGGATCACAAAGATCAAATAATCTCTAATGTTATTTTAGAGTGTTTAGCTGACTGGAGTCTTGAGAGGCTGTTTTGCATCAAAGTAGATAATGCAACCGCAAATACTTTTGCTATTAAGAGGTTTCATGAGGGCTTTAGCTCCATTTCCCATGATGCTTTTGTATTAGACGAGAATTTTTTACACATGAGGTGTGCGGCTCATATTATAAACTTGATAGTTAAGGAGGGTTTAAGTGATTTAAGTGAGAATGTGTTAGCTATCAAGAATGTTGTTCAGTATGTTAGGTCCTCAACTACTAGGTTAAATGCCTTTGATCAAGTCACAAATGGTAAGATGACTCGTGGTAGCTTACTCCTGGATGTAAAGACTAAGTGGAATTCAACTTTCCTTATGCTATCTAGAGCATTACAGTTTAAGGTAGCATTTGATAGAATGGAAGCAGAAGATAGGTTGTACAATGACTATTTTCTAGAGGTAGATAATAGGGCTAAGCGGTGTGGACCACCTGATTCTTGGGACTAGAAAGTTTTTGAAAAGCTTATTAGGTTTATGGTCATATTTTACAATATCACATTGGTTATCTCTGTCTCATCTAAGGTCAATGTTTTCAAATGCTATGGTGAGATAATGACAATTGAGAAAAATCTCACTGATTTATCTAGTAGCATAGATTCTTAGTTGAAGTTGAAGGCATCAGAAATGTTGCAGAAGTTTTTAAAGTATTGGGATGGCATCAAGGGTGTCAACAAAATGTTGATCTTAGCAACCATCTTCGACCTTACACAGAAGATGCATTTCGTGAAGCTCTGTTTTGAGGATCTGTATGGGAAAGATAGCTCGGAGGCTAAGGAAATAGCGAAGACGGTGACTGATCTTCTCACATCCATGTTTAAGGAGTACATCATGCGTTTCAAAGTATCTTCTGTACAAGCATCACAACCAACTGGAGTCTCTAGCATCTTTGCTCCAGACTCTCAAGAACAAGGAGTGGAAAGAATGGAACTGGTGGTTGAAGATTTCGGTTATGAAAGGATGGATGTTGTGTACAAGGAACTTGTTGCAGAAAAATGTGAAGATACCAGGGATGAGCTTGAAGTTTACTTGAAGGAGGCGGTTGAGACCCCAAAGCTCTTACCTGGAATGGAGTTTGACATTCTGTCATGGTGGAAGGTGCATAAAATAAAGTATCCGGTCCTTGCAGAGATGGCGATAGATATGTTGGCCATGCAGGTTTCATCAGTGGCATCAGAAAGTGCTTTCAGCACATGTGGGAGGATATTAGAGCCTTATAGAAGCTGCTTGACTCACTACATGATAGAAGTTCTTATGTGTATTGAGCAATGGCTTCATGCTGACATCAAGCTTAAGGAAACCATCATCACAAATGACCAAATCCTAGCTGATGTTGAAGAGTTTGATAATCTTGAGAAAGGTATGAATTCATTTGCCTATCTTTTGTACTCGTTTGATTTGTATATGCGCCATTTAACTGAGTTTTTGTTTGTCTTTTATCGGAGTTTGAAGCTCACCATATTAATGCTTGAAGTCTGGATTCTGAAGGTTTCTCGGCTGGAGATTGAAGTTTCAAAGACTTTTTTTTTTCATTAATCTATGTTGCTTTATATTTGTTTTTTGGTCTTTGGATAATGGTGATTTTTGTTCTGTTTTTTCATTTCGTTAATAGTTATTTTTGTATCACTTTTATCTTAATAAAGTTTTGAAGTTGCTTTCATCTTTGTGTATGATTAGTGATTACTACTCTTAGACAGTCTCGTTGTGTTGCCACTTTGAATGTATTCCTATGAGTTTGAATGTTAACAGAGTTGAATGTGTCTGGCTTCACAAGTACAAATGTGTTTGTCTTTTGTATACAGAGTTGTTTTTTCACATGTTTCATGAGTTTCCATTTGTCTTTCATACATAGTTGTTTTGTTACATGTTTTATGTACATGTCTATTATGTCATACAGAGCAAGAGTACCAAGTAATTATCACTTTCAACAAACTACAATATAGTGGTTTCATAACCGAAACCCGATCAAGAACCGATATCCGAATGCACAACGGTTTAATCGTAACTTTGTGGTGATATCAAAACCGAACCGAACCCGACTATAACCAAACCAAAATCGATCTGAATTTTTAAAATCTCCGAATGGGGTTGTTTTTTCTAGAACCGAAAACCCAAAACCCAATTGAAACCAAACTGACACCCGATTGATCCCCCGGTTGCCCATGCCTATCCAAACCACTGGGGGATAAACAAAAACCTCTTGAACAATCCATTTACTTTCAGAGATAGCTAGAACAATGCCGCAAAGACATATACTTCACACATAGAAGTAGGACCAACGAAAGCTGAAAGCAACAATCAATCGGATACATAAATCACCATAAAACAAGCATGACTCCCAATCCTAAGTTAGAGGATATAGCTCAAAAACCAAAAACTGCGGGGAGACGACAACAACAAAATTGAACTAAGCTATGAACCCAAACCCGTTGCTAAACATGATGATCAGAAACGCTTAAGGAGGGATAATCATGATGATAGGAGAAGATAAACAAAAATATCCATCGATAATTTAGGCAAAGTGAAACAAATCGGACTCACTAAGATATAATAACATAGAAGACCAAGGTTAAGGAATTAAAAGACTAACCAAAACTAAGAGACCAATTGATAGATAAACAAGTTTAAAGAATAGAGATAATGACCCGATCGATGGACCATGAAAGAACCATTCAGAACTCGCCTCAACATATTCGATGGAAGAAGTAACAACCCACATCAGAGTTGGCATAGACCTTCACCAGACACTAGAAACCAGTTTCAAAACTGATCAAGAAATCTAAACAAACCAAAAGGCGATGACAAACACATACACCATCTCCGAAATCCCTGCCATTGCTGGTCCTCTTCTCAGTCTAATAACCTAATAGACGACACTATAAACCCTTTCACGGCGCCGGCTAGCTCACCGGACATTGGAGAGGATGAAACCAGATCTCAAAACTTTTTCTTCATTTGACGGCGATTAAGACGAACAAGGGATGTGAATTAACAACATACCAATCAAAACAACTAGACATGAATACAAGTCGATATAATAGTATTAACATAAACCATAGTTTGATGATAGAGTTCAACCACTTTTTTGTCTATTATTATATTCCTTGATTTTGTGTTATGTTGGATTGAGACTTTGGAAAAGAATTGCTTTCATTATTTTTCGGATCTTTTACAAAAATAAAAAATTTATATTGAATATATATTCTAGTTACCATTACCAAAATATACGAAGATCTTTCAACAATTACTCATTATGTTTCATAATAAGTGTTATTCTAACATTATTTTTTTATTACACAAAAAATGTCACTTTACAATTACAATGCAAATTATATGTACTTTCAGTTTAAAATTAATTGTAAATTGTATTCATTTTATAAATAACTATGTTTATCTCAAATATTATTGGTCAATAGATATAATTAATAACTACTTAAATACATTTCAATCATTTTTTAATCTGTGTGAAAAATATTAAAGTGACATTTATATTGAAACAGATGGAATATTAGCTAAAAGTTGATGAATTATAAGTACAGTGATGTATTGATGTCCCTCCGTTGACTAATCGCATTGTTGAATTAATACACTGTATTCCGTACATATATATAAAGTAAACAGTGCTCTTTTAATTGAATTATAGAATCTGAATCTCAACCAACTTAAAATATAGTTAATGTCAGATTTATATGATTAGGGGTTTCTGGACGTCATCACATTTTGAGTGTGATTGGATGGCTTTATTAGAGTAACAAAAGTTGGAGTAAATTTTTTTACTCTGAGTTTCACTTAAATATATTCAATCAGGATAAAAATGGTAAAAAAAAATTCCCTTCATTTATAAAGTAACTTTTATTAGTTGTTTCCATCTTTTGTTTTACTCTTAAAACAACTAGGAGTAAAAGTGGAGGGGTACAAAAAAAAAAGCAGAACCGATCTTAAGATTTAAAGGATTTTCTTCAAAAAATAAAATATTTAAATTAAATTTAAAAAATTAATATTAAAATATTAATTATTTTAAAGTTTATTTTTAGTTTATAGTTCATAAAATAAAATGAGATCTTGACATGAAATAAAATACTTTATATATTAATCTCTTGTTTTTTATATAAATTATAATAACTGAAATTAAATTTTTTTTAAAAAATTTATGTTAATTCTAAAAACTAAATATCATTTTATTATTAATAGTTTATGGATAACTATAATAATATATGTATATAAAAATCTAAAAAATTGGGGGTCTTATAAAATGGGGGTTCTATTCGAATGTTTCATAGGTTTTGGTAAAGGTCCGGCTCTAAAAAAAAGTAACATATTTTAGTCTCTTTTTTTTTACGTCAAGTTACTCTAATTTTCTTTGTTATGTATGTATATGCCTGCAAGTTTACAATTGATATATAATGGATCGCCCACAATCCACATTATTGTTATATATGTATAATCTAAAACAATTACTTTTGTAAACAGCCGATAATGTATACTTGAGTATCTTTTATTCTCTTAATGATGTGTCATTGAGCTATTTATTACGGTTCTACGTATATTTTATGAACTAGTATTATACTTTATCCCGCAGATTGTATGATTAACTGTGTATGATTGGTCTCCTCTTACATACGCCAGAAGGAGATTAAGGGACAAATATTAGTCAACCTTGCCTTTTGGAAAAGACTTTAGCCACATTGTCACTCTATCTAATCAAGAGGTTAATGCTTTAATTTGGCCTTAAGTACACACTTAAAGCTATAAAGTCTAATCATTTTCTTCATATATAATTATTCAGTTTTTATGTTTTCCAACTATATATAACTAAAACACAAAATTTATTTCTATGGCAAAGATTTGATGCCAAGCTAAATTTTCTCAATTATGTAAAAAACTAAATTGTTTTAATTATGCTAAAACAATGTTATCAGTTTTTCGTCATCAAAATAATATTTTATTATTCCATTAAGAAGTTATGTAGGAAGTCTAATCGAAATTGAGCAACTAATAGAAAATAAATTTATATGAAAAACATGTATAATCTTAACTAATGAATGAACAATACAGTTTTTCCCTAGAGGATGATAGACAATCATCATTTGTATATGTTTAGATCAATCTAAAAGCACAATTTTATTGGGACATAAATAAGAGTTATTTAATCGATGAAAATTAGTGGTTGCTCTAGTGAAAAAATGCGGAGAAGCGTAGCTGTAGAGATGGCCCGTGACAGTAAATGGGATCAAATTCTAGTATGACACAAATGAAGCACACAAATTCTCATATGACCCCATTTCTATTTTATTTTATTTTTTATTTAAATTTAAATAAAAAAGTAAGTAAAATAACCAAAAAACCTAAGGGATTCAAGATATTTACAGATCCATGCCATTCTTACCATACCCAGAACCTGACCCGCAATCAGATCCATGATCTGACCCGGTTTTTAACCCTAATTATTTTTTTCTTCTTCCTCTTTCTCCATTGATGTATTTTCACTTCTTCACTTTAAAACCAAAAAAAAAAATCTTCAAATATTTATTGATTTCTCTTGTTATTATCCCAAATCGATCAACCTATAGTCATATTTAATCAATTCTATCTTATTTGAAGTCAGATTTCATCTTTTATGTACAAGTTCATGATAAGAAAGAACGCAGAATATTACTAGTACAACTAGTACAACTCATACTAGTACAAATAGTACAACTCCCACTAGTACAACTAATACAACTAGGACTAGTATAACTGGTACAACTAGAACATATAACTAGTACAACTTTAAAATTAATATGGTGATATTTTGTTTTTTGTTTTCAGTGTATGGATGATGCTATAAATAGAATGATGCATTACATGTTGGTCTAATCTTTTCCCGTCTGCTTGTGTCAAAATACATAAATATTTTATTTTCAATAATATTATTGGATTTGGATAATAATTTGTTTACAAGTTGTATTAGTTATACTAGTTGTACAACTTTACAAGTAATATGGTGATAAAGTTGTACAACTTTACAAGTAATATGGTGATATTTGATTTTTATTTTCAACGATGCTAAAAAAGATGATAATGTAAAACCAATAAGATATGTTGGTCTAATCTTGTTTCACTTACATGTGTCAAAATATATGAATAATCAATTTTCTACAATATTTAATTTAGATAATGATTTATTTATTAGTTGTACTAGTTATACTAGTTGTACTATTTTCATCTTTATCTTCATTTTTTTGCTTTTGAAGCTGAAGAAAATAGTTGCGAGCTGTAAAAAGTTGCAGTATAAATACATTCAGAAGAGTATATTACAAAATTTTATGACCATATATCAGAGTTTGGATATTTGATTATTTTCTCATATAGAATACCAAATTGATTTGTCACTTTCTAAATGTCAAAGAAGTACCAATGGTATCAGTAATAATAATCTGATATATCAACTATCATGTTTAAAACATGATCCACAATTAAAATTTAAGTGATAGTATAATAACTATCAAAAATTTCTTTAAAAAATTAAGAAAGACCATTCTAATCACTTACCAATTTGGCGAGTTCATTGTTTGTTTCATATGAAAAAACAAAAGAAGTTTTTAAAATTTTAAAGTGACATAGGTGTACCAGTGGTATCAATATTACATGTCACATATATAATACCAAGTTTTACCAGTTGTTTAAGTATTACATGTCTAATATACAACAAAATTGTATCAGTTTTATTAATATTGCATGTCTTGTATACTAGCTTACCACTTAGTAGTTGTATCAATTATACTAGCTTTTAAGTATTTTGGATAATTTCAAAATATTTTTTATATATTATATATTTTATTATATTAATTAATATATTTATGTATATAAATCTATTTTGAATATATTCGGGTATCCAAAATATTTTGGTTCAAGTATGGTTCAGTTTCAATTATGTAGATACCAAATATCATATTAAACTTTCAGAACATACTCTTTAAATTAGCATTAACCTAAACTAATAATTTTTGAAAACTCGGTTATCAAACTAAGAGAAATGATGATATTTCATGAATTTAATACATTTGTTTTTAGTCAAATTAACTATGGCAAATTACTATGACAGGTACAACTGGTACAACTATAGGAAAAAATGTACAACTATCATGTTTAAAATGTGCTACACATTTAAAACGTGGTAAGAAACTAAAATTTGATAAACTTATTAACATATAGTTGTACCATTATTTTAGTTGTACAATCGTATACATAGTTGTACCGAGTTTTGAGTTGTACAAATTTGTACATAGTTGTATTTTGGTCCAGAATTTAAAATATATAGTTGTATCGAATAATAAATAAATATACCTCAGTTGTACTACTTGTATATAGTTACATACCTAGAATCACATACTATGAAATCATTAATTTTGTTAAAATATATTTGGTGTATGTTTTTCAAAAATATAGTGAACAAACAAGTAAACAAACCCTTAAAGTATAAGGTATATCATGGAAACTTATGTGATTGTGTAATAATTTCAGATTTTTTTTTGGTAAAACTTCAAATAATTAGGATGGACCATTCTAATGATCTTCCAACTTGTCTAGTATGTGGTTATTTTCATATGGAAAGTCAAATGAAAATTTAAAATTTTTTAATTGAAGAAGTTGTACCAGTTGTACCAATATTTCATGCTTAGTATATATAAAGTAGTTATACAAGTTGTACAAGTATTACAATATGACAGTGAAATTAAAAAACTTAGTTGCACGACATAAGAAATAAATATAGTTCAGTTGTAATACTTATATATATTTACATACTTGATATCACATATTATTAAATCATTAATTTTTAAAGCTACAAATATGATGAACAAACAAATTAACAAATTGTTTAAGTATAAGGTAAATGATATGTAGTTTTTTTTAATGGTTTTTAGCATCTTTTTCTTAGTCATATTAGTGTTTTGAGTTCTATTTTGTGTGCACTAGAGGCTGATTTGCACTAATTTGGATATTTAATTGTTTTCATATAGAATACCAAATTGGATTTTTCAATTTCTGAAATGTCAAAATTGTACTAGTTGTATCCATAATACTAGTCTGGTATATAGTTAAGTTATATCAGTTATACTAGTTGTTTATATGTTTAATTTTAGGAGTTATACCAATATTTTTATATCATAAATTTTGTATAAGTATGTTCAATGTTTGCTTTCCATAATAATATGAAAAATCTAGTTAACAAATTTTAAAAGTATATATATATATATATATATATATATATATATATATATATATATATATATATGTATATAATGTAAAGGTAACAATGTAATGTAGTAATCTAACAAAATATTAAAAACTACAAAAAATAGATAAAGCTTTGTAATCATAAACCAATAAAAATATTTTTTTTGTTTATTTCATATGAAAACATGATTTACTAGCTATATATATTATAGTCATTGGATGTTACACATGAATTATATTATTAATATATTAGTTATACCAGTTATATCAGTTATACTATTTGTTAATATATTTAGTTGTACGAGTTATGCTAGTTGTTCCAGCCGAATAAGAGAAAGATAAAAGGAAAATCATGTGGTTGTGATTGAAGAATTAAAATGATCATGTGGTTGAGATTAAAGACAAAATAAATCCTAGTGGAAGAAGAGAAAAAAAAAGATTAAAATCGTGTGGCTGTGATTCATAAGGAAAAAAATGATTCTAGGGTTGAGATTGAACTTTCATTAATGGCATTATGGTAATTAATCATTTTTGGGGTCATGTAGAATAAGTTAGACTTTGTAGAATAAGAGATTGGGGTTATGTGTCATATAAGATTAATGTCCCAATAAATGGCTCATATCTATATTTTTTTTTGGGAAAAAAGTTTTTTTAGGCCAAAAATAGGTACATTGTCTCATTAGGCTAATTTCTATTTTGTATCATTTTTGCCTATAATACCCTTTAATATTTTCAAAAATAAATTAAATAAATAGTTTTACAAACTAAAAAAAATTCTAAAAATAGTAACTATTGATGAAATACCAATATCAATTTAGTAATATTTTTTTCAGTTCTAAAAAATATTAAAATCATATTTTGAAATTTTGTTCTACCAAAAGTAGAATTCGTATTCTGATTAGTAGAAACTGCAATCTACATTTTTCATTCAATCTACTGTTTTAGAATATGGGTTCTACGAAAATAATGGTAATCTAAAAATAATTGGAATGCACATTCTACGCTTTACCTCTCATTCTAAAACCCGTAGAAATCAGAATCTACACATTACTATAAATCTACAACCTGTAGAAATCAAAATCTACACATTACTTTAAATCTAAAACCCGTAGAAATTGAGTTCCAACATATTTATTGTATTCTACATATAGTAGAATGTAGATATTCTACATATAAGATTTGTTTCAAAAATATAGGAACAAAGTATATCTGAAAGATATTTCACAAAAAAAATATATATATATATTATAATTATTTACAATTTTAATTTTGATTTTATAATTGAATTGTTAGTTTTTTAAAAAACTTATTTATATTATATAATTTAATTATATATTATAATTATATACTAATTGTATTTAAATTTTAAAATTGAATTTATATTTTTAATTTTTTTTTTTTAAATTATTTAGATTATATAATTATATTATTATTTTTACTAATTGGTTTACTAATTTTAATTTTGATTTTATAATTAATTGTTGTTTTTATTATTACTTAGGTTACATAAATAATTAATATATATATATATATATATTATTAATTATTTAGTAATTATAATTTCGAATTAAAATTAAAATTTAAGGGTATTACTGTTATTTTAAAAATAATTAGCCTAATGGGACAATTAGTGTTTTGAATAGCATAGAGGGACAATGTACCTATTTTTTTGGACTAAAAAAACTTTTTTCCCTTTTTTTTTTGGAAACTCAAAAGATGCTATCGATTTCCGAACTAAGAATAGCCCACCACGTAGAAGTAGTAGCCTCTCATGGTATAAAATTTCTTTAAATCCCAACCATTTTTACACTTGTTAATTTGATGAGTAAAATTTGCTTGACGCTTTTGTTTATATTACTATTTTTTTTGATCAAAATATTTCTACTTACTTGATTGGTTGAACCAAGTGATATTTCATATTACTTATCAAAAATGTAATTTTGATGTTTTTAAATGACATCGACTAGTTCGGACATTTGTATGTAGTCAGGCTCGGCCCTGGACTAAAGCCCATAAAGCAAAGGCTTGGGGCGCCAAGATTTATTAAAATTTTGGGGGCATATTGTACGGCAAAGTTTCGTGGTCCAGTGGCTATGTACACCTTATTCCTCCTCCATACTTGGGTTCAAATCCCTTCTCTGTCCAATTTTTTGTTCGATTTTTTTTTGTTCATTAATAAAGGTAATTTGTCAATAACTACCAGATTTTGTCGTGACTATATTTCCTAATTTTTTTAATTTCTTTGTATATTATATTAAATGATCAAATACATAAATTACAATATTACCTATTTTGTTAACCCTAACAATTGACGTTCTATCTTCTTCTTTTTCAACTTCTCTTAATTTTTTTTTCTCTGCTTATTAATCATATTCCACCTTCTCTGAATCTATGTAAGTTCTTTCTTCTTCTTTTATTTCTTTTGTTTTCAATAACTTTTGATTGTAATCTATTGGTGTATGTTATCTAAATTATGTTTTTCTTTTTAATGTCTTATAATTGTAATCTGTAGAGAATGCTTCCAGGAAATAGAATAAGAAATCAGTCAAGTGGAGCTAAAAATAGGAAGAGAAAAGCAAGACAAGATGAAGTTATAAAGTCTCAAGCTAATGATATGCTTAAGTATGTCACAAGAACTAAAAGTTCTAAGACTGATGAAACTTCTAAAACTGAAGAGGATAAAGAAGATGAAGAGTTTGTTTTTGAAGAAGATGATGAGAAGAGTGAAGAAGAAACTGCTAGGGATGATGCAGATTGTATGAATGTGGACAAAGAACAATTTGGGAATGAAAACATAGAATCCCAAGAGAAAGCTAATGATATTAGAAGCTTCCGTGAGGATGTTGATATGGATGATCTTGGAAACTGGAAGAAAATTGAACAGAGAATGAGAGATTATTTGGTTGAAAGAGGTCCACCTACAAGGCCTCCAGTTGATTATCCTTTTCCAAGAGATGGTATTGAAAGATGTTTCACTTATTCATGTTATACAAGAAGGATGAGCAATGGAGAGAAACAAGATAGGAGATGGTTAGTTTACTCAAAATCTAAAGATAAACTCTTTTGTTTTTGCTGTAAATTATTCACTCAAGAAACATATCCTCCTCTTTTGCTAACTACTGGATATGATGACTGGAGAAATGCTTCACATAGGCTGAAAAATCATGAGACTACTTACAACCATATTGTTTGCATGAGCCGTTGGATTGAGCTAGAAATGAGACTGAAAAAGAGTGAAACTATTGATAAGCATTTGGAAGAGGCCATTAACAAGGAGAAGAAACATTGGAGAGATGTGATGTTGAGGATAATTGTTGTGGTAAAGACTCTAGCAGAAAGAAATTTAGCATTTCGTGGAGAAAATGAAAAGGTTAGTGATCCTAACAGTGGAAACTTCTTGGCTTTTATTAAGATGATTGGAGGTTTTGATGAAGTAATGAAGGAGCACATTCGACGGGTTGACAAAGGTGAAACTCAATATCATTATCTTAGTCATAAGATTCAGAATGAGTTGATAGAATTACTTGCTAATGAGATTAGGATGGTAATTTTAAAGAAGATTCAAGAAGCGAAATATTTTTCAATCATTTTGGATACTACTCCTGATATTAGTCGCAAAGAGCAGATGACTTTTTTAATTCGGTGCGTAGATGTTTCTACTGATTCACCAAAGGTTGAGGAGTTCTTTTTGTCATTCTTGGAAATCAAAGACAAAACAGGAGAAGAAATTTTTACCACTCTTCAAGATGCGTTGGCTGATCTTAAGTTAAATATCAGTGATGTAAGAGGACAAGGTTACGACAACGGGTCTAATATGAAAGGAAAGCATAAGGGTGTTCAGAAAAGATTGCTGGATATTAATCCAAGGGCATTTTATACTCCATGTGGGTGTCATAGTCTCAATCTTGCTCTTTGTGACATGGCTTCTTCAACTGAGAAAGCAGTTTCATTTTTTGGCATTGTGCAACGTTTATACAATCTGTTTTCGTCTTCAACCAACAACTGGGAAGTTTATAGAGAGATGGTACATGGTACTACACTTAAACAATTATCACAAACTCGTTGGGAAAGTCGTATTGATAGTGTGAAACCAATAAGGTTTCAAGCTGCAAAGATACGAGAGGCTTTGTTTTACTTAGCAGAGAATAGTGATAATCTTGGACATCGTAGTGATGCTGAGTGTCTTGCAGAAAGTGAAACACATGGAATTGGAAGATTTGAGTTCTTGTTTGGCATGGTAATTTGGTATGATCTGCTTTATGTTGTCAATACAGTGAGCAAATCTTTACAATCAGAGGACATGGATCTTGAGGCTGCTATTTTCCAGTTAGGAGGGCTTGTTGGTTACTTGAAAGGCTACAGAGAAACTGGTTTTGAGAAAGCAAAAGCTGAAGCTATGCAAATTGCCATTGACATGGAGATTGAACCAACATTTTCTTCAAAGCCAAAACGCTTGATAAAAAAGAAAAAGCATTATGGGGAAGATGCTGAAAAATTTGATGATAGTAACCAGTTAAACGCGGAAGAGAGTTTTAGGATCGATTATTTCATCAATATAGTAGATCAAGCTATAGTGTCACTTGGAGTCAGATTTGAGCAGTTTCAGCGGTACGAAGAAATTTTTGGGTTTTTGTTTGGTTTGAAAAGGCTAAAGTCAGCAAAAGATGATGAGTTAATGATGTCTTGTGTCAAGCTTGAAGCTTCTCTAGAGCATGATGGGCATTTTGATGTAGATGGAAAACATCTGTTTATGGAACTTCAATATTTAAGAGGAATGTTGCCAAAGGAAATTACAAAGGCGATCCAAATGTTGGAATTTCTAAAAAGAATGGATGGTTGTTATCCAAACACAGAGATTGCTTATCGTATATTACTAACCATTCCGATTTCAGTTGGTTCTGCAGAAAGAAGTTTTTCAAAGCTGAAGCTCATTAAGAATTATCTACGTTCAACTATGTCTCAGGAGCGATTGAATGGATTGTCGATGATATCCATAGAGCATGAGTTAGCGGAAAAACTTGATTATTCGAAGTTGATAAATGATTTTGCAGGAAAAAAAGCAAGGAGAGTTATCTTTCATGAATAATGTATTACTTTTTTATACTTTTTATTTTATGAGAATAAATTAAGCTTTGATATTATTTTATGCTGTTAGATTATATATTCATATTACGAAAAAAAAAATTATAGTTAGAGGGCATCATATTGAAAGTGTGCTTTAGGCGTCACGGATGTCTGGACCGGCACTGTATGTAGTACTATGGTTAAAACACAGTATTATAACATAATAGACAGTTATTTTTAATAACGAAAGACTATATTCTATTATTTAAACTAGAGATGGTCTAGATAATCACACCAGAATATAACAACCATTGAAACTTAGATTTCTATAAAAAAAAAATCATAGTTCTAACTAAAGAATAAACAATTTTGTTTTGCATTCACGAAATGTAATAATTTTTTGAAAATTGGGAATTGTGATTTAAGGTGTTTTATCTCATTCAATTATGTTACAAAATTTGGTCATGTAAGAAGTTCTTTTATCACTGCGATCATAAATCTTCCCCAAATTGTTCATTCAAACCTATCTATATCCGCTAAACTGAGTCGTAGAGGTTCATAAGCCATCCACCATACATATGTTACCAAGGCTTATGGTTTGTGGTTCCATATTACGATGATCTTGTGGAGATGAAGGCACCATTTTATTTGCAGTAAGCCAAGTTTGACATTCACTTTCTCCGTATATGACCAGTTAAACACATATATATTGGGGGTGGGCAAAGAAACCAAACTGAGTCAAATTGAACCAACCAAACCGAAATTGATCCAAACCAAACCAAAGTCTATTATCAAATAGTCCGGTTTAAGATTTTCTCAACTCGGACCAACCAAACCGAAACCAATCCAAATCGAACGTTGTTAAACCAAACCGATAAAACCAATGTATTTTTGTTATTATTCGAATTAAACATATTAGCAATGTGCAATATACTAAAATCTTAAGATTAAAGTCATTATTAAGTTTATTAATGTTGTTTGTTTTTTAATTTTTAATTTATTTTAGTTAACTTTGGTTTGATTGTGTTCTTATAAACTTTTTGTGTTTTTTTTTTCAGTTTTATATTAGATTTAGTTTACATAGTTTATTTTAAGATGCATTATTAACAATGTTTTATAATTTTTATTTATTTTAATTAACTTTGATTTGATTGTATTCTTATAATTTTTTTTTGAATTTTTAGAGGTTTTTGTTTTAGTTTTATATTAGATTTATTTTACATATATTTTTTCATAATTACCAATATGATGATTTTCTGACCATGCGTTTATATTTTAAAATATGTTTTTTCTTAAAAGAACTAAACTCGGAAAATCCTATTGAACCTAACTGGAACATTAACCAAATCAAATATAATCCGGCCCAAACCAAACTAGTTATCATTTATTTCAGTTGGAAAAATTCTAGAACCGAATTAACCAAACTTAACCAAATTAACCAAACCTAACTAAATTTAAACCAAATCGATAAAATAAGTGAAATGCCCTTATAGATCATAGATAATGTACTATTATATATCATAACTGAGAAAGTCGTTGTTTGCTTTAACAGAAAATGTACCCGTTGTAATCAAATCAACAGTAACGTGTTTGACAATGAAATCCGATTAGAACTAGGTAAAATATACGTAAATTTTGATTTGATTCATAATCATTTTAATTTGATCTAAAAAACTTTAATATTTTTATAAAAAAATAAATACTAAAATGCAATATCCGTAAGAATAAAGCAAATCATAAATGCTAATATTTTAGGAAGGAATATCTGATATGACCAATTATATGCATATATATATATATATATATATATATATATATATATCTATATATATATATATATATATATATATTTAAAGAATTTTACAACATTATATTTTATATAGTTTTACAATATATTTATTTTTAAAAATTTATTATATTAATTATTAGAATTTTTACAAGTAAACATTTTTTATTTTATAATAAATTATTATTATTTTTTATTTTTATTATTTTTAATTATTTTATTTGAATTGAATCTAATATTCAGTTAAAAATCTATTTTTTCAGATTAATGGGGCACCAAAAATTTAGTGGTTATGAATCGAATCAAATCTGATAATTAATTATTCAAACAAAATAGATCGGATCAGGAATATATCAAAAAATTCAGATATAAGATCTGCCTGCACCTACATCCGAATATATACGTATATTAATAAAATAGGCAATTAACATGTACATATAAATAGGCAATATGTTATTATAATTATTATACGATTATATCGAACCATAAGTAAATTTAGGCTACTTTCCTCTCAGTGTCTATATATATCCATGACAAATTGTCAATAATTTACAGCATATGATTACACAACTCATTACGTGTTTATTGGCTAGCTAGAGCACTGAATGCGTGCAGTTTTAACATATAAACACGAATTTAACCGAAATAACGCTTACATAATTTAAAAAGTCAGATATGAACAAGTCAAATTGTGTTGCTTTCGTGTATTACGGGTTGCTGTTATCAATAAATATAAAATATATATTTGGCCTCGACATAAAATCTGGAACTCGAAATCCAAACCGAAACCGAACCAAAAAATCCGATCCATTATTCGATATGAAATGTAAAAATATCTGAACGGATCTTGTAGGATAGTATAAAAAATATCTGAACCCGAAATGTTATTAACCAAACTTAAACGGTTAATCCGAAAAATCTGAAATTAATAATCATTGTAAATATTTTGAAATATATATAAGTATTTCAATTATTAAATTCAGTATTTGTGGTAATATTATATATAATAATAAATAATAAAACTTTGATAAATGATTTAAGTAGATAATTAGTTACAAATAAGTATTTTATAATTCGTTCACTGAAATAACTACTCTAGTCTCTATAAGGCAACACATATTATTTATAAAATAATGTTTGTTTTCATGCTTGATTTAACATTTTATTGTTATTTTATCAGTTTTATGTATTATAGATTATTTTTATTTAATTTAGACGTTTTTCTTAATGTTTTGCTTTATTTTTTATTTTATTTTTGGTTATATCCGAACCGAACCGATATAACCCGAATCTATTTGATATATGGTTATTTTATGGGTTTTCGGATGTAATACAATTTTGAACCAAACCCGAATTGTTATTATCCGAACTCAATCCATACTAATAAAATTTTAGTATGGAACTTAGGAGCGCAAATCCGAAAACCCGAAAAATATGATACGAATGCCAACGGGTATCCAAACACCGAGACCTATATATATTTATCCTCTATAACCAAGTCCAGAAAATAGGTAGCCTACAAATGTTGCTTTCATTTTTAATTCAGTGTTATAATATAGATTCATAACTTTGTACAGACTATACCTTTAAAAAAGTTATGATTAATATATTAAAATTAACCCAAATTAGACCCGGAACAGAGCACATTGTAAATCTAAAAACAGGATCCAAACCTTTAGAAAAACAAAAATTCGAATGAGGGAAAGAAGTCGCAAGGGGTGTGAAAACCCAACTCCAACGAATACAGATGGACTGCAAATCCCGACGTCACCAAAGCTTCACGCCATCCAGCGTGTTTGTATCTAGCTATAGATTCAGAATCAATTACTCTAGTACTCTTAACTCAATTTTTTTTTTCCGAATACTTTTTTTTTAATTTAATATTTATTTAAATCACGAAAATATTAAAAGATCTACAAATCAGATAGAATCTAGTTATTTACAAATTTACAAAGTGGATTATCCAAACCCAAACCATACTCATCCATTAAACTTAGATCCAAACGTAAAAATCTAGACATAACTAAGTATTTTAAGTTTTACTCACTCTTTCTATTTCTTTAATGAAACAAATCAATTTTATTTTCTTTCATCTTTTTATCACATGAGAAACTATACTCTTCAAATAAAAAACGAATTGATCTTCTCTTCAGAAAAATAACGAAATAATAAATCACGAATTATCGATCGAAAAAAACAAACAAACTCAAAATGGTATAACTTAGTAAAACTTGATATAACTATAAAACTAGTACAATTTAATAAAACTTTAACTAATTTAAATTATATAATTTAATAATATTTTATGAATTTTTTGATGATGACTTAATTTGATAGTTATGTTTTTCTATGAAGTACTGCTTTCAAAGAACGAATGAAACCATCCGACCTCTGATGGTAGAGACATGAAACAAAATGAGAAAGATGGTGATTTATGTAGTGGAGAGATGAAAATAGAGTGTGAATAAAGGTGTAGAAGAGAAGGACGGTAGAAGTGATAGTGAAAAAATATCGCGAGGATTAGCAAAGCAAGAAAGAGCAATGAAGAAAAAATCAACCATTGGCAACCAATACAAGTGGCAAAAAAATCAATCATTCTCAATCAATACAAGTTTTTGTAACTAGGTAACTCAGTAAGAACTTTGTTATTTATATTTGTGTAACTTGGTAAAACTTTGTGAAAGTTTTCCATTTTTGTTTGTCATTTTGTAGATCTTGAGATTACTTTGTTTTGTGTTTGTTTAACTCGATAAAAATTTGTCAAAATTTTATATTTCTTTTTATGTAAATTTGTTAAAACTTGGAAAAACTCTACATTCCATTAAGGTGATATAAGTTTTGATTAGTTATACATCTAAATTATTTAACTACTAGAAATAAGATATCACAGAACTATCATTATTTTTCTTGCACTGTAGGGTTTCTCAGTCTTCACAGTTGTCTTAAGAAGTAGAACTTCTTCTTCTAACACACTAACTTTGTTGTTTGTGTTTATGTTACTTGGTTTGTTATTTATGTTCGTAGAACTTGGTGTAGTTTAGGATAACGTTGATTAAGTATTTTTCTGTTTGTATAATTAGATAAACTTTGTCAAGTCAAAGTTTTCGTTTTTCATATGTTAAACATCAAAAATTAAAAAACTCGTCCCTGAATTAATTTGATACAAGTTATGATTAACTATATAACCAAAATCTCAAAAATACTATGACAGTAAGAATAAGATAACTATCAATATTTTTCTTCCATTATTAGGTTCTTCAATCCGCATGGTCGTTTGAGAAACCAAACAAAGACATCAATAGTATTGGCGATAAGGATTTAGATCAGATTTGGAAACTTTTCGATGATACCCTCGTCGCTGCATCCTCACTTAATAAATAGCCTTAGAGTTTTGACTCTTTATCATCATTTTTTGGAAAAGAACCTGAAGATTGTCCATCAGGTAGAGAAAGATGGAAAAGGAAAAATGAGATGAGAGAAATTGGGTTGAAAAGATTGAGAAGATAGTAGAAATAAAAAACTCCTAAAAATTAAGGCAATTATAATTACCAACTTCGTTTCGAAGGTATGAAAAAAGTAGAATTTTGGGAGGGAAAATTTCTGAAATTTGGATGAGAATTTTTTTTTACATTTTTTGGGTCAAAGTTTTACCAAGTTTGTAGTTTTACAAAAGCTTCAAAGTTTTACTTTTCTATTTTTGACATTTCTTTTAGTTTTACTGTACTCTAAAATTTTATATTGTAGTCATACGACTTATATTTAGTTTTCTACACTCATTTCCCATTAAATCATGTTGTAATATAATTAATTTCGTGGTATATATAAGTTTTGTAATATTACAAGGTCAATACTAAGAAAAATGCATAAAAACAAGGTATTTACTCTATTATTAATAATACACAGCTAAGTGATGACAATTTTGACTATAATTATTTTGAATTTAAATCAGAAAATACTAACAAATAACAAGCATAATACTTGTAAATAACCAAACAAGTTTACAATTTTGTATATTCAATTTTTTTTTTGTATTTTATCATGTTTACTAAGTTTTACTTAGTTTTTCTATCGGCTTAAATAATAGATTCAATTAATTGTGGTGTGCATATCCTTTTGGTTCTCGAAGTTAAACTTTTTCAAGAGAAAATATGCACTTTTACGTATGTATTAATCAAAATAAATCAGAATTCTTAATATTTAGAGCTCATACATATCAAAAGTTTAAAATAATATTTTCAAACAATTATAGTGTGATGCTCAATCAACTAATTCTTTCATATTTTCTTTATTTGCAAGCGCTTAACCGATCTCAATACACATACCATCTTCCAATTCTATCGCACATCAAATTTAATGTACAACATGTGGAAGCTCAACATATTCACATATATCAGCATTGTCACAAGGTTATCCATGCTCTCCACGTTATCCAAACCAACATCTACATTGTTTCTATCTCGAATAATAACATCTTTTCCACTGATTCAATCAATTACATATGCAAAAAAAATCCAAATCAACAAAAAGGTTCAAGATTTATCATTCAAAAGAGTTTAAATAAAAATTCAGAATTTTACATATTTATGAGTTTAAACGCCAGAATTTGTTTGAGACTAAGTTATTCATGAGTTTCAAGAACGAAATACCTTAGCATCAAATAAGATCATGTCAAGTCCCATCAAATTGCCACCTTCAAATCAACAAGTAGAAAAGACTGCTTACCCATTATATCAAATTAAATTAGAATTGTGAAAATGATTCTGAATGGTTAAGACCTTACCTTTTTATAGGTGGTGATCCACCGTTTGGAAAAGGGTAAATAGACATTGAACGCGAAATCGTGGGTGTAGTGGCTCGAAAGAGTAATTAACTCGTTAATAATGTTGAATGAACTCGTAACGCTTATGAGGAGAAGAACCAAATATGAAAAAACGCCAACAGACACATACGCATCGTTATCGACTAAGATTCGTCTTGATAATTTCAAAATTTCAATAGATGTTAAACCTAAGGAGATTTGCAGAAGAGGATTAATCCGAATGACATATACAATTTTATAACGAGGAGGTGGATGACGGGCCATGATCCATTATGTTTACAACACAATAAAGTATTTTCAAGCCCCCATAATATCACAAGTGTAAAAGTCCATTAAAACAATCTGAGATAAAAATTTCATTACGTAAAAGAAATAAACGTGTCAAGCTCTTTTTACTCTATATAATGATGTGGCATCCCTAAATTGAAAAAAAAACACTTTATATAATAAGAATATAATAGAAGATAATGTTTGTAACAAGCAAATCACTATTTTAGAAAAAAAAAAACACTTTTTAGTTTCACGCTCAGAGCACGACTGGACAACACAAGTTTCATCACAAATGATGATATCAAGAGTAGAGAAACATGCATGATCATGCATCCAAGATAAAAAGAAAAATATCTAAACTGAAGTTTTATTAATATTTATTAGATTGATTTTTTTTTCGAAGGAAAACCAGTCGTTTGTTTGGGTGGAATCTAATGCGAATTACTTTTAGAACTTTTTTTCCCTTTCTACTTTTTGATATATTTTAGTGGCGCAGTCTTTATTATAAAGGTTCTGTATTGGGAAAACATCCATTGAGTACGCATTTCTCTTTTTGATACCATGTAGGTTTATAGTAGAAACTTTTAGAAGATAGTGTTCAATATGCTTCCAAAAAACGATTTGTATATTACACAATTTAATCATCCATATAAGACTATTTACAATGAGGATATTGAGCAAAAGATTCAACAGTTGAATATTTATATTAAGGGTATTGAAAAAATAAAATTTAATAATGTAAATTATATGTTGTTAAATAAATTCAATATATTGAATCAAAAGAAAGTGGAAACTATTGATGACACATATAACTTTTTTACTTTAAAAAAAAAAATCATATCTTCTTAGTTATTTAAAAATAATAATTTTATTACAAATTAAATAATTTATTTTTATTTTTTACATCAAAATTTTATAATTTTAAATTCTCTATAAACATAGATTATGTTTATATAGTTTGAATATAAAAAAAATAATTAATAAAATAGAGTGTTAAAATTTGTCAAACAAAACCATTGTAATATGTTAAGTTGAATGTATGTTAAATGATGAGGTGAAAAAATAATAATATGGAATATTAAAATATAAAATAGAAAATGTTGAATGTTAAAATCATTGTACATAGTCTAGTATATCGATATGGTTGACGGTTGACAGCTTTTTCTTAACTATTAACTAGATTTTATCACTATTTTAATGAGTTTTACGACTGGATTGAAAAAACAATTCAAAATTTACTTATTTTAAAGTATTAATTATTTATATTAAAATTAAAGTTTGATAAATAAAAACGGTTATAATCGAAAAGATATTTGATGATACGACTATAAATAAAAATAACTTAAAAAAGACAAAAAAATAGAGATAGTCGAGAAGGGAAGAGATTTGAAAAGAAGCTTCATTATAGTCTTAAAAGCCTCTGTTCAAAGGAATGCAATAAAATCAACACTGAAGTACCCAATCAATAGATTTTAATAACAGTTGAAAATTGTTTCTGAAAATACTTGGTTCGCTGGAGAAAAAGGAGTTGATTGAACTTACATTAATATTCTTTTGTATAGAATAAAGTAGAACCTAGTTACGATATCAAAAGATTAGAAACCACTTTTAATCCGAATATGTTTATGTGGTTATGTATGCGCGCCGAGTGGGCATTGACTCAGTTTAGGTAATTTGGTGGACATAGAGAAAAGATGAAACAAAGAAACTTGCCTATTAATGGTAGTGTAGGCTCACTGGACGGTTGATGTTATTCAGCTTTGTTTTATTCCTTGCATGTTACATCGTATCTTAAAAGTATTTCCCCACTATTTTACAGTTGGAATATTTTTTCTTCTTCAAGAATTCACGAGTGAATTTGGTAAAAAATGAAACAAAGAAATTCATAATTTAAAGCAAAGATAACTTTTTTTAAAAGAAAATCTAATGCTGCGAAATTGTCTATAACTCATCCAGCTTTTGTTTACTCTTGATTTACTTTTGTAGGATCTATTTTAAACCTTTTGTTTACCTTTTTTTTAAGTTTATGAGACTCTTACAGAGATTAAGATTGAATCTATATTGAAGCTAAACATGTCATTTAGGACTGCAGCCTAAAGTCTGAATCCGTCTAACCTTATAAATAACATGGTTTAAATTTAGTTATATAAGTTTAAAATTGAATTTTTTGGTCTAACCCATTTGGAGTTTTCATATTTTGGTCTTAAGTTTGTTTGAGATAGGACTATACGAAACCAACCACTTACATTTTAATCTATATAATATCATTATTGCGAATGAAATTTACTGTTTAATTATTATAAGTCACATTCAAAATTCAACAAATGTGTTTTTTTTTCTTTATGCAGAACATGTTTTTTCTCAAAATACAAAAATATGGATCGCTTGTCAACGTTTAGTATAAGTTTTGTTCTTTTCTGTATTTAATTTTAATTTATATTTGATTCTCTAGATTTTGTTAAATTTAGTTTGCTTATAATATGATTTTAAGTCATATGAAAAGAAAAGTTCAAAAAACAAATTTTATATTTGAAAATATAAAGTTTACACTGATTTTTTTTATGAGAACTTGGATCGATTTTATGAAAAGAAAAGTTCAAAAAACAAATTTTATAATATGATTTTTATAATAAAGGCTTATAATATTTTTCGGCTAAACCGGATCGATTAGTAGATTAGTGGATTCCACCGCAAGAGAACTTTGAAAGGTGGAATATCACCTAGAATTAAAGAGATACATATCATCTATTTGAGTCAGTAATACCGAAAAAAGACCAACACGCAGAGGCGAACCCATTTAGTGAAATGGGATGTCAACTCACATCCCTTAAGTATTATTAATTCTATGTAAGTTTATTTGATTAAGAAGCACTAATTTAATTGGTTAAGATGTTGACTTCTGACCCCTAACCATAGCTCGAGATTTCTCATGCCACTTATTCTAATTCTTTTGGATCTAAAGCCCAATTTCAGTTAGAAATTATTTGTTTAGGCTTTACTAAGCCTCATTTTTAAGGTAAAGTCTAAGTATTTAAATATTTTGAGTCTTCCTCTTTTATTTATACATTTCAATTATAACATAAATTTTATTCTTAAAAAATTATGCAACTTATACACCTTTCAATTATAAATATAATAAAATAATATATTTAATATATATATGTTTTCAAAAATATTTAATTTTATTACCATATAAGATAAAAAAGAAAACATTCAATTTTATTAATCAAATAATAGAATACAAAGAAGTCTATATAAACATAGCAAACATATTTATAACTTCTAAGTAATAAAAGAAAAAATTGACAAAAAGCCTATAAAAGTTTGAAATCCTAAAATTATATATCATTAGTCGTATATAATAAAGAAAAATTCCTTTAGATAGCCCATTTTAGTTTGTTTTTCACAAAAATAGTTCTTAAGAAAGAAAATGACTAAAATAGTTTTTTTTAGAAGCTAATTTTTTTTATTTATATGCATTTATACCCCTAGGGTTAACTAATTTAGACTTTAGGGTTTAGAGTTAACGGTGGGTTTGGGGATAGAGTTTCAAATTTTTTTAAAAAACAAAAAAAAAATCGATTTAAAAAAATATATATATATTTTTTGATCATTTTATTTTTGTGACAAAAACTTAAAAATGACTATTTAAGAGAATTACCCTATAATAAATAAAAGATAACTAGTAAATGAGACGCTCTATCATTGTCACATTTTCATTGACACCGATTAATAACAAATTCAAATACACGGTGGAATTTTTAAAATATTTTCAGTTGTAGTAAGAATTTTCCTGGATCATGAAATTCAAAATTCTTGTTCCCACATAAAGAGGGATTGGAACATTTTGAGCTCCACTGTCGGTCCAGGTCAAGCTCCCAAAATGATAATCAGTTTTCACTCTATGAGTCGTAGAGACTTTCACCGTAAATGTTATCTTCTTGTTATTGGGGCCGAACTCAAGAGTCTCAGGACTCACCTACATGTTAAAACCAAGAGGAGATTTGACCATAGCTTTGTAAACTGAATGAAGCGGTCCAACATTGGTCACGGTTCTAGTTAAGGTTATCTCTTCACTGAGAAATGAGATTGTGATTGAAAGCATATTGACATCAAACATAGATGCAGTTGGAGGGGAAAGTGTATATTTGTTATAAGTAGTTTTGATGTATATATGTATCGTTGAATCCTGGTGAGCACAAGTAACGAACATATCCGTCATGGCCCATGTCGTAGACAAGTCCCGGGTCTGCTATTTTTCTTGGGTTCACGAGACCGCCTCCATAGTCAAACGAGTGAGCAAGTTTGCGGGGAAACCTCTTCTGCAATAGGCACTCCCAGTGGCGGAGCTAGATTTTATTCTTATGTGGGTCATAACAAATTTATTATAGATAAAAGAATATATCTATGAAGTTTGAACCTATGACATATGGGCCAAAAGGAAGGATCTTAACCAATTTACAACAATAACAACATGAAAAGTAGGCCCACAAACTTATATTTATAGATTTCACATGGGTCAGTTGACCACTATGCCTCTTAAGTGGCACCGCCACTGGGCACTCCTGATGGGTCCGTTTGTAATGCTGCAATGGTATTCCGTCATTCACCAGATCATTAGCCGGTGATACGAATTAAAATTCCACAGAAGAACAAATCATTTGCTAACCAGCCCATTAGGTAAATATGATATGTAGCTTGAACATGTTTCAGTGAGTTTTTGCTGATTTGTTTTAATTTCGTTAGGCGACAAACATGATGTATATTGATGAGTCATTTTTGACGTTAAAAATGATTAGGATGATACTTACTTACTTGGCTGATGACATGTGTTGAATCATGATGCAGCAGCATCTGTTCTTCAGGCGCCAACATGATAATTCAAATTATCATGCTTTACCGTTGGTTTTCTTTTGTTTCTTAAACTTAGGATTTGTTTTAGTTTCCTTTTTTCTTATAAGTTTCTATTTCCTATTCTAAGCTGGATTGTGGCTTTAGAATAGATATATAAAGAGAGCTATATCTCTTATAGTGGATACGTTTTGATTGAATAGAAAAGCTTTGCTTATTACCTTGTTTCGATTTGATTAAATTCATCATAACAAGAAATTGGTCTCAAGAAGCTATCGAAAGAAACTCTTGATCGATCCAAGAACAGGTCTCGAAGAACCTTAAAGTTCATAGATCGACCGTTCACCCATTCGTACGCTGCGCCAGGTTGGTATCAGAGCTCTGCTACGCTCCGAAACTTTCTCAACCGCTACAATGGTTAGGAAAACACGTTCTCAGCAACACCAAGTTGATGACGATACTCCCGCTACTCAACAATCCGTTAATGATCTTCGACAACAAATCGCAAACCTCACTACAGCAGTAGCTGCGTTAAACACTCAACAGACCATTCCAGCTACTCGTAACCGCAACGACCAGCTCTCCACCCACGATAATTCAGACGACAACAACGATAATCCTTTTGCTCCTCTTCGTCAACAACAACGCCATCAACACAATAATGATTCTGAATCAGACAACGAATTCGACGATTCCTCTTGGAGATCAAGTTTCAAAATCGATTTTCCAGAATTTAATGGTTCAACAAAGGCTGAAGAATTATTGGACTGGTTTGTAACGGTAGAAGAGATTCTTGATTTCAAGAAAACCCCTTTGGATAGATGTGTACCAGTAATTGCAATTCGATTTCGCGAAAGAGCAGCAGCTTGGTGGTCACAGGTCAAAACAACTCGTGCACGCCTCGGAAAATCGAAAATCAATTCATGGGACAGGTTAAAACGCGAGATGGAGAAAATTTTTTTACCCTACAACTATGAGCAACTGATGTTCCAGAAATTTCAAAACCTACGCCAAGGTGCACGAACTGTGGACGAATACGCAACAGAGTTCTTTAAGATGATCAACCGAGTTGAGATTCGTGACACGGAGGAACAACTCGTGATGCGCTTTATTGGTGGACTTCGTCAACAAATTCAGTTCACACTGAATTTATTTCAACACGCTCAATATCAGAAGCACATCAGCAAGCTATGACCATTGAAGCCCAAAGCCGTAACGGCTTCCAACCTTGGGGTTCTACCCGACAAAACAGACAAGGCACCTTAACATCTACTGCCAACGACATACCACCCACTAAGACTGAGACCGCAATTGTTCCGGCTACCTCAACACAGCAGCCTCGTACTGGAGGTTTGAGATGTTATTCTTGTGGCGAAGCAGGCCATCATCAGTCCGCATGTCCTTCCCGAAATCGGCGAGGCCTATTTATGGAAGAAGCTCCACAAGATCAAGACCCAGTCTACGATGAAGAACCAATCAACAAAGAAGAAGAAGAACTTTATCCAGATACAGGACATCTACTTGTCGTTCGCCGGTCATGTCTTGCACCGAAGGCCGACGCTCAATACCCACAACGAAATAAACTTTTCCAGTCTCGTTGTACCATTAATGGACGTGTCTGCTCATTTGTAATAGATTCTGGTAGCTGCGAGAATGTTATTGCAGCAGACGCAGTGGCCAAATTAGCAATCAAGGATGAGCCACACCCATCACCTTATAAACTCGCGTGGTTACAACAAAGTCATGATCTATTTGTCACTCGCCGAGCACTGGTAACCTTCTCCGTTGGAAAGTCATACAAGGATCAGGTTTACTGTGACATCGCACCGATGGATGCAGCTCATCTACTGCTAGGCAGACCATGGGAATTCGATAGAAAGATTATTCATGACGGATTCCATAACACCTACAGTTTCAACTTTGATAACCGCAAGTTCGTATTGAAACCATCACCACAGGAGTTACAATCACCTACGACATCACATCAGCCAGCACCTAGCCCCGTGTTACTCCTTCATCGCAGCCCATTCGAAACCACAATGCGAGAAGAAGGAATGGTTCTCATTCTGCTTACCAAACCATCACACTCGAATAGGTTCCACAAGGTTCCACCAGCCTATCAACAGCTAATCCAGGAATTTGATGACGTTTTTCCCGAAGACCTCCCAGACGGGTTGCCTCCTCTTCGTGATATACAGCATCGCATAGATTTCATGCCAGACTCAGCTCTACCAAACCGATCACATTACCGTATGAGCCCCACTGAGCATGAAGAACTTCGACGACAAGTAGAGGAGCTAGTTTCTAAGGGATTCTTGCGAGAAAGTTTAAGCCCATGCGCGGTTCCAGCTCTTCTCATCCCAAAAAAGATGGTTCTTGGCGTATGTGCGTAGATAGTCGAGCAATCAACAAAATAAAAATCCGTTATCGATTCCCGATTCCTCGATTAGATGACTTGTTAGACCAAATAGGCACGGCCTCCATCTTCTCAAAGCTAGATCTCAAAAGTGGATATCATCAAATCCGCATCAATCCGGGGGATGAATGGAAAACTGCTTTCAAAACACGAGAAGGCCTCTTTGAATGGCTTGTTATGCCCTTCGGCCTCTCTAATGCACCGAGCACGTTTATGCGCGTAATGAATCAGGCATTGAGACCTTTCATCGGCAAGTTTGTGGTCGTATACTTTGACGACATACTTGTCTTCAGCTCATCTGTATCAGACCATATCCAGCACCTCACTGATGTTCTTCGTGTTTTGCGCCGGGATAAGTTCTTTGAAACATTAAAAAATGTGAGTTCGGCACACCCGAGGTACAGTTTCTTGGCTACATCATCTCCGACAAAGGCCTTGCTGTCGACCCTGGAAAGATTTCAGCCATTAAGTCTTGGCCTATACCATCTACGGTCACTGACGTTCGCAGCTCGCAGGAGCCCGCTCGCGTTACAGCACTTATGACATAGAATTCTACGCTATTGTCCAAGCTGTCAAGCATTGGAGACATTATTTGTTCCATAAGGACTTTGTCCTTTACACAGACCATGATGCGTTAAAACATTTAAGCACTCAAGGGAAAGTCTCTTCCCGTCACGCCTCTTGGATTGCTTATCTTCAGCAATTTACGTTTGTCATTAAACATACGTCCGGCACTGCAAATCGTGTAGCTGATGCATTGAGTCGCAGACATTCCCTCCTTGCCGTTCTCCATACCTCGGTTACCGGCTTCAGTACATTTGCAGACCTGTACCCCACGGATCCATTCTTTGGCCCTATCTTTTTCGCAGCAACAGCAGGGTCATCGTCGGAATATACAGTCCATGACGGATTCCTCTTTCGCGGGACACGTTTGTGTATCCCTGAGTCTAGCTTGCGACTTCAAATTATCACTGAACTCCATCGTGAAGGTCATGTAGGGCGAGATAGAACGCTACACTTGGTAGCAACTTCGTATTTTTGGCCAAATTTGCGACGGGATGTGGAGCGTTTCGTGGAACGGTGTACGGTCTGCCAGACGTCGGACACGCAAGCAACGCTGGCCTATATATGCCTTTACCTGTTCCTACTCAGCCGTGGACATACATTAGCATGGATTTCGTTCTTGGCCTTCCTCGTACTCAGCGTGGGTTTGATTCTATTTTTGTAGTCGTTGATCGATTTTCAAAAATGGCACATTTTGTGCTCTGCAAAAAGACTACAGATGCCTTGCAAGTGGCCACTTTGTTCTTCCGAGAGATTTACCGCCTTCATGGCTTACCAGCGTCTATTGTTTCCGACCGAGATTCTAGGTTCCTTGGACATTTTTGGCGTTCTTTGTGGAAGCAACTTGAGACTTCTCTTGATATGAGTTCCGCTTATCATCCCCAGACGGATGGACAGACAGAAGTCACTAACAGATCATTGGGAAATCTGTTAAGATGCTTGGTAGGTGATGCAATTCGGACGTGGGATTCCAAGTTACCTCAAGCTGAGTTCGCTCATAATCATGCTTTAAATCAAAGCCTAGGTTATTGTCCGTTTCAGGTAGTCTATGGTACTATTCCCCGAGGACCTTTGGCACTGTCTACTCTTCCTGATCGCACAAGACTTCATGGTGATGCTACGACATTTGTGGACGCCCTTGCTGATGTACATACGCAAGCCATTTCTAATCTCGAGTCTTCTTCCGCCAAGTATAAGCAAGCAGCTGATACACATCGACGGCGTTTGGTTTTTGAAGTAGGCGACTACGTTTGGGCCTATTTAACCCGCGACCGAATGCCTTCTCATGCTTACAATAAGCTTAAGGCTAAAAAGATTGGATCTCTCGAGATTTTAGAACGTATTAATGATAATGCTTATCGTCTTCGCCTTCCATCGGATATAAACACATCTGATGTCTTCAACGTTAAGTACCTTTCTCGGTTTGTTGCCGACAACTCCGTTACAGATTCGGGGTCAAATCCTTCTCACCCGGGGAGACCTGATGCAGCAGCATCTGTTCTTCAGGCGCCAACATGATAATTCAAATTATCATGCTTTACCGTTGGTTTTCTTTTGTTTCTTAAACTTAGGATTTGTCTTAGTTTCCTTTTTTCTTATAAGTTTCTATTTCCTATTCTAAGCTGGATTGTGGCTTTAGAATAGATATATAAAGAGAGCTATATCTCTTATAGTGGATACGTTTTGATTGAATAGAAAAGCTTTGCTTATTACCTTGTTTCGATTTGATTAAATTCATCATAACAAGAAGTTGGTCTCAAGAAGCTATCGAAAGAAACTCTTGATCGATCCAAGAACAGGTCTCGAAGAACCTTAAAGTTCATAGATCGACCGTTCACCCATTCGTACGCTGCGCCAAATCATAATTTGGCGTATTTAGGATGAAAACACAAATTCGATGAAGAGTTATTTGAAAGACATTTATTAGAAAGATCTTGATCGTCTACAAGAAAAAAATATTGAAATTGGAAAAAAGCAATGAACTCGCTAAGAAACAAGTATAAGACGATGCATATATAAACCTTAGTTCTCTGCCGACTTTTGTGTGTGTGTGTTTAATACTATTTCCTTGTGACTGATTCTCTATTTATAGAGGAAAATTGGATAAGTCTTTTTTTTATTCAACCGACTTCCTATTCCTCTCTCCCTCGCCCTCCTCTAATCCTTCATCTCCCATATAGCTCTCTCTTCCTTCCTCTCCCACTTCTCCACTGTGGAATTCAAGATCGATTTTATAAAAAACACTTTTCTTTATTGCTTTAGAAAACTTGCTCAAAAACTAAAGCTCCAAAATCAAATCAATAATTTGTAAGTGATGCAACATCAAAAGCATCCATATATATATGACTAGAACAATTCCT
The DNA here is from genome assembly GCA_012274485.2 of Sinapis alba. NCBI lineage: Eukaryota > Viridiplantae > Streptophyta > Magnoliopsida > Brassicales > Brassicaceae > Sinapis > Sinapis alba. The sequence goes on from MU105581.1 coordinate 545,467, forward strand.
AATCCTATTAGTATCAATACTTTGTATAATTCCTAATCCTTTTATTATCCATAACTCGATAGGATTAGGATAGCTTATGATTTAAGTTATCTTCAAGCTTAGTCCAACAATCTCCCCCTTAAGCTTGATTTCTTTATTGTTCACAACGTGCATACCGACAAGGCTTCTTACGTCTTGAAATCGAGATCTTCCAAGAGCTTTAGTAAGTATGTCAGCTCTCTGTTCAGTGCCAGGGACATGCTCCACATCTATTTGCTCGTTCTCAATGCATTCTCTAATAAAATGAAACCTCCTATGAATATGCTTACTTCGACCATGAAATACATGATTCTTGGTTAAGGAGATAGCCGATTTATTGTCAACTCTGATTGTTATGTTCTTGCATTCGACACTCATGATTTCACTAAGGAGTTCTTGAAGCCAAACTGCTTGTTTTGCAGCCTCCGTTGCTGCCATAAACTCTGCTTCACAAGAAGATAAAGCTACAACTTCTTGCTTTTGAGAACACCAAGTTATTGGATTTTGATCCAAATAGAACTCATGACCTGTTGTACTTTTGTCATCATCAATGTCAACATTATGTGAGCTGTCGCTGAATCCTACTAGCTCCATCTTCTTAGTGCCTTTGAAGTAGAGTCCAAAACTAGTCGTGCCACACAAATAACAAAGTACCTGTTTCAGTGCAGCACCGTGACACTCCTTCGGGTCTTGCATGTATCTACTAAGCACTCCAACTGAGAATGAAAGATCCGTCCGCGTATGTAGAAGGTACCGAAGACACCCTATACTACATCTAAATCTTTGCTCGTCGATACTCCTTTCGTCTGATGCTTTAGATAGTCAAATGTTTACATCCATAGGAATATGTGTAGGATTACACTTACTCATATTTGTTTCTTCAAGGATTCTTCTAGCGTATTTGTCTTGTGATAACACAATCCCACCATTGCATTGAACCACCTCGATACCTAGATAATAAGTCAATTTGCCTAGATCACTCATTTCAAACTTACTTGCCATCTCAAGTTTGAACTCCTTTATCGATGTAACTGAAGAACCAGTCACTAGCAGGTCGTCTACATACACACACACTAAGAGAAGTTCACTCTTAACTTGCCTTCGATAGAGAGAAGGTTCCTTATCACATCGTATAAAGTTGAATTCCTGTAGACACTGATTAAGCTTGATGTTCCAAGCCCTAGGGGCTTGTCTCAATCCATAAAGGGCTTTGTGAAGTTTGTACACCTTCTCCTCCTTGCCTCTTACTACGAATGTCTCTGGTTGCAATACGTAGACTTCCTCTTTTAGTTCACCATGTAAAAAAGCCGTTTTCACATCCAAGTGATGTATTTCCCATACATAGGAAGCCGCGAGTGCAATCACTAGCCTGATGGTCTCAATACGGGCTACTGGTGCGAACACTTCATCATAATCTATGCCATGTCGTTGAACGTATCCTTTTGCTACTAACCTCGCTTTGTATTTACTTATACTTCCATCTGCGTTTCTCTTTATTTTGAATACCCACTTTAACCCGATCGCCTTGAATCCTTTTGGTAGATCGACTAAGGTCCATGTTTTATTCCTCTTGATCGAATGAATCTTATCTCTTCACACATCTATCCAAACCTTTTGATTTTTAGCTTCATTGAAGTTATACGGTTCGTTATTAATAATCATGAACAACTTCTCACACTCTGTTTCATCTAGGAGTATATAGTCATTCAGATACGATGGAATCGACGAGACCCTAGCTGATCATCGTAATTCCGGCTGTGTCACTTCATCTTCATCGTAGCTAAGAGTATCTTCTTCTTCTTCATTCATGTTTTCATTCGTTTCTTGTGTTACCTGATCATGCTCTATATTTGGGAGTGGTTGTAGGTTGAATGAAAACATGCTAGCTTCTTGTGTGTCAGTCGGTTTAGGTTCGCCCCAGCTCCAGTGTTTATCTTCATCAAAGTGTACGTCACGACTCACAACTATCTTTTTACTCGAAGGATCAAGCAGACGATATGCCTTGGTACCGGGTTCTGTTCCAAGATATACCAAAACTCTGATCGATCATCAAGTTTCTTTCTCACTGCATTCTCTGTTCTCGCATAACACACACATCCAAACGTTCTAAGATGCTCGATATTTGGCTTTTTCCCTTTCAATGCCTCGTATGGCGTTCGATTCACAAGTGAGCTTGTTGCGATTCTGTTTATCAAGTATGTAGAATGTCTTATGGCTTCCCCCATAGGTTGTTAGGTACACCCGTGTGCTTAAGCATGCTTCTCGTCATCTCAAGTAAAGTACGGTTTCAATGTTCGACAACACCATTCTGCTGAGGGGAATATGGTGCAGTCAAATGTCTACTGATTCCATGCTTGTCGCAGTAGGATTTGAAGTCATGGGACACGAACTCACCCCCTCTGTCTGTAAGGAGTGTTCTCACAGTAGTCTTGGTTTCTTGCTCCGCTATTTGTTTGAAGTTTATAAATTTTTCAAACGCTTCACTCTTTTCCTTTAGGAGGATTGTCCACATGTATCTTGAAAAGTCATCGATCAAGACAAATATATATCGTTTTTGTCCTGGTGTTGGTGGAGAGATAGGTCCACATAGGTCTTCGTGAATAAGATCGAGAGGTTGGGTTGCTCTAAAGGTAGATAGTTGAGGGAATGATTTTCTTGTTTGTTTTCCAAGTAGGCAAGACACACAAGTTTCTTTTTCAATGTCTAATCGAGGTATGCCAGCAACGAGGTTCTTGTTTATCATTAGTCTTAATTTTTCAAAATTGACATGCCCAATGCGTGCATGCCATCGTGACGACTCACTGGTAGTTGCAGTAACCAAACATCGAATAGTATCAGCTTGCAGAGATATTTTATATAACCCGTTTCTCGACCTACTGGTTTGGATCATAAGTGACCCAAACTTGTCGAATAACATCAGAACATCGTCTTTCATTTGAACTTCACAGCCTCCTTCGGTTGCTTGCCCTAAGCTCACAATGTTACTTCGCAAATCAGGTGTGTAATAGAAGTTATTGAGGACTTTCTACTCTCCTTCTCTTAACACAAAACAAATTGCTCCTTTCCCTCTTATGTCAATGTGTGAATCATCCCCAAAGCGAACTTTTCATGTGATAGTTTCATCAAGTTTAAAGAAGAAATCTCTATTTCCGCTCATGTGGTTTGATGCTCCGTTATCAAGGTACCACAAGTTCTCCATAGATGCTTCAACCTCAAATTTTCTTGGCTTCACATATTGTTCGTTAAGGTAAACTACCTCGTGCATCATTAATTCATCAGCTTTTGAGTGTCCTCTTCTTTATTTTCATTCGTTTCTTGTAGCTTTAATAGTCTATCCGGACAGTCGGTAGCGTAATGCCCAAGCTTATCGCATCTAAAACAGGTAAAATGCGACACGTCTCTGTTTTGTCCTTTGTCTCTGTTTTGACTTGATTTCCAAGCTTCTTTTTGAGCATAAAAAGCCACCAGTACGACCTCGTCCTCTACCTCTCCAGCTACTTCGTCCTCCTCGCGTTCGTCCACCTCGTCTGTAGTGTTCTGTTTGCGAATCACTACTGGAGTACATTAATTTTCCATGGGAAGATTGGTGTTCTTCTTCCTCTTCTTCTCAAACTCTCTCTTCATATGCCTTTAGGCGGCCAAAAATATCCTCGAATGAGGTTGTATTCAAATCAAGGACCTGTTCCAGAGAAGCCACTACGTGAATATATTTCCTCCTAGGTAAGCACTTCAAGAACTTTTGACAAGCTTCGGTTCTTCAATGATTTCACCAAGAGAGGTAGACGTTGATGAGAGTTCAGATAGTTTCCCTACGAAGGTGTCAATGGTGTCTTCTTCCTTCATCTTGAGTCGTTCAAACTCTGCCATTAGAGTCTGTAGTCGTGCTTCTCGTACTCGTTCTGCTCCAACATGTGTGGCTTTGATCGCGTCCCATACTCCCTTGGCCGTCTCTAAGTCACCTACTTGTAGCATTAAGGCTTCGGGAATAGACTGCAATAATAATGCTATTGCCATATCTTTTTTGTCTTCATGCTTAGTCCCAGGATCTATTGTTTCCCATACTTTGTTGACCTTTAAGGCGATCTTCATTCGCATAGCCCACACGGTGTAATTAGTGTAACTTAGCATATGGAATTTAATGGACGAAGGTCCAGCCTCCTTGTTCGTTGTTTCATCCTTCACAACAACCATGGTGATCACGCACTGCTTTGTTCAAAAACGCTTTGTTCAATTTCGTTGTTTGGCTTTGATACCAAATGTGGAATTCAAGATCGATATTATAAAGAACACTTTTTTTATTGCTTTAGTAAACTTGCTCAAAAACTAAAGCTCCAAAATCAATTCAATAATTCGTAAGTGATGCAACATCAAAAGCATCCATATATATATGACTAGAACAATTCCTAATCCTATTAGTATCAATACTTTATATAATTCCTAATCCTTTTATTATCCATAACTCGGTAGGATTATGATAGCTTATGATTTAAGTCATCGTCAAGCTTAGTCCAACATCCACCAAGCTTCCTCACACACTTCTCCACCAAGATTCCTTGCCCACATCTCCTTGCCCACATTGCCTCATCCTTAGATGCTCACCCACATCTCTTCGCCCTTACTTCCTCTCCCTCATTCTCTCCCAAAACGTGCTCACCCATGTCTTGTTTCGTCGTAACAAGTTGCCGTTAAAAAAAATTGCGGAAAGAAGTTGGAAACACATTTTTTCTGTCAAGATTACCAAATGTTAAGGCTAAAACGGTTAATCATTAACACCAAATAGATTTTCAAAGAAAAGAAATGATTTTCATTATTTCTAAAAACAGCAGCACAAAAAAAAACAAATCTCTAAATGAAATGATGACATTTGAGGGAAAAATCATATAACGACCTAAACACAATACGGCTGCAATGATTTGGATATTTATGATACAGTCATCAAACCTGACACCAAACCTGGATGAGAAATCATGAAACCAAGATTACTAAGGAGGCCAAACACAATTTACTTAAATTAACTTCAAACAACTCTCTCAAATAAGAGTGTCATCGTATTACTTAGGATCAAATCCACAAGTACTGGAGATTACACAATAGACTATCGGTTTCAACCTAAACGAAGCCATAAAGTAGAAAGCAATAAAATAAATCATTAAATAGATAAGTAGTGTAACATATAGATAAGCTTTATATTTAGAGAAATCAAACAGGATTTTGTTAAGAACGATTATATAACTCGAATATCAATAATAAGTTATCCAACTCTCGATGCGATGAACTATCAAATGTCTAACTCTAAGAAAAAAACAACTCTCCTTGCCAATTCAATGAATCAGACAAGCAATAAACCAGATTTCAATATATTCAACTAAAACCCAAGGCCAACTCATGTTGTGAATAGTAATTTGGTCCAGCAGGATTCGTCTTCCGTTAATCGATTACCCTCTTGTGTCTCTTGATTGTTCTGTCATCCTAGATTCTAGTTAATTACTCTAGATGCTAGTATTTTAAGCCATCCTGGTGTAGAAATTTGTGGACCACCCTAGCAATTTTGTAACGATCCAATTTCGGTCTCAGAATTTGTTAGCCGGTTAAGCCCATATCCATTCCCGAAGGCCCAATCAAAAGGCCCACTGTATGGACTATAAAACCCACCATCCAGCCTTGTTATCTCCACCTGCAACAAGAAAATAAAAATCAGAAGTTATAGAAAGAGAGAGAGAGAGTTAAGGAGAAGAAATGGAGACTGCATGGAGAACCCAAGTCTCCTGAGAGTTCTGAGGTTGTCGCCGGAGCCACCATACCCCAAGATGAAGTCAAGCTCGTTGCCACCATTTGTCGTAGACGGTAAACGCCGAAAACCACCATGCCATAAAGTTAAGTTTCGTCCATTTAGTAAATCGTCTGTAAATTCTTAACCGTGACTAATTTTGTGCACGCAAGGACATTATTGTATTCCTCTCGTCGAGGCGAAGCCGTAGCCACCGATCACGCTGAAATTGGAGCCTGGAAAAAGCCGCACGCGCCTCTGCAAGTTTTGCCATTCCCGCGCATGTTTTCTACGCTCCGCCGCCAGAAATCACCTCCGCCGCTGTTCTCCGCTGTCCGTCGTCGCCGTGCTCCGCCGCTGCACCGCCATCACCGCCGGTGACCTTCTAGTAAGCCGCTGCCGTCACTGGTGACTCGGTCAACTTGGCCGAGTCGACTCGGTGAGTCAACTCGGTGACTTGGTTAACCAGTGGGTTGATTCGGTTTATATTAATTTTTGTTTGGTTATGTTAAATCGGTCAGTTATGTCAAATTGATTTCTGGTCAAGGGTTGACCGGGTTGACATTTGACCAGCGGATTGACTTTTCTTTAGACTTTGACCATACCTGTTTTTAACCGTTGGAATGGCGTTCTGACTCAGAATTTCGCACTGATTTCAGTTTTCGAGTCTTTTTGAGCAGTTGAAGTTCATAAACACCACTTTTTCACATTGCTAAGATGAAGGCTCCGTTAAATCCCGAGCTAGTTTAGTACTACTATTATAAAAAGTTTAGTTTCAAAATATGATCCTTCTTTGTGAATCGAGTTTGCTTGTGAGTCTTGTTTATTTATTATTATTGATTGAAAATCAGAATATGATAATAGAGGATTCAACGGTTGTGTGAAATGATTGATGCTGAAGACTGTTATATATATATATAGTTATATAATAGGGACTATGTGACGAGTGCGGGGATTCAGAGATGTATGAGCTATCGATGCAGCGGGTGTGATGTTTTGCGGTGGCCCAGAGGCGTCTGAGCTAGCGACGCAGCGGGTATTGTGCGGGGGTACAAAGAGTGTACTAGCGACGCAGCTGGTGTTGTGCGGGGGTACAAATACATTTGTACTAGCGAGGCAGCGGATGGTTGTGCGGAGGTACATAGACAGACTATACTAGCGACGCAGCGGGTATGTATTTTCTTATGGGGAAATGTGTGGTGCAGAGAATAGCTTTGTACTATGAGCACATGAGTATCTGTTGGATTACACGCATATTGACTGTTATGTGTGGTGTAGGCACCGTGTTTGTTTCATGGTAGAGCTAGGCCTACATAGTCGTAGTGTTATGTACTGAGCCTGTGTTTTGGGGTTAGCACCCTATACCTCATTGAATACCCTCATGTTACTAACCCCTCATTCTTTCCACCTTTCATGTGAGACCAACGAGCATGAGTGATTATATTGGACTGGTGCTTTTGGGATTTTATCGCTATTGGACTTTTAGGCTTTTGGGCTTTTCTCGGTTATGTTTTATTTCGTATTTTGGACTTCAGACTTATGTTGTTATCTATAATTTGAATGTTTAATTTCAGATTTGATTTATGTTATTATATTTGACTTTCATATTATGACGTGGAGTTTATTATTTTAGTTATATTATTATTATTTTATTTTCCGTATTTATTTATTTCTTGTATTTCGAAAGTAATGGGGTTTTACAAATCTATTAATCAACAATTCAACTTTAAACTCAAGAAATTCCTAAATCTAACAAGGTAAATATTCATATATGATTAGAGAAAACACAATCAAATACTGAATAAAATTCAAATATAAATACACAAGATTTCCAAGAAGCATCCCAAAGAAATTCTTCTCTTCTCTCCTAATCTCAAAACTAAACTAAAAGAAAACTTAGCTGAAACAGTGGCTGGAGAATATATATATAGGTATGTCACGTTCTGGGATCTTTTGTAAATAAGAGAAACTTTAGAGCAAAGTTGGAATTCTTGAAACTTTATTAAATATGTTGTTTTCTGATTTTAGATGAGTGCCGATCGTCACCCTTTGAGTGTCGTACGACACTATTACACTTTTTGACAGCTTCCTTTCGCGTGTCAGACATACCACTCTTTAGAAAAACTAGCATAACCTTTGAACCAACCGGCTGATCGACCTCAAACTAGTGGCATTACAAATCTAACTCAAAGTGCTATCATGTGACAAAATATGAGCTCAATCTAACTGTAGGAAGTCCTCCATCAGTTGCTAAACTTCTGGCATAACTGTGAAGTTCTGCATCTCAAATAGCTCTAAAATCGTCAAAAATTTTCAAAACGTACTTAAACCTGAAAAAGATTCTAAAATGACTTGAAAAATACAAAGACCCTAAAAACAGACTTAAAACATGGTAAAAACCCATAAAAACCATGCTGCATCACCAAGCAATGAAGATAAATCGAAAGTACCCTTGATGAAGATAACCAAGGAGAGACAGCAAACCAAGAGCATCCCAATCTCAGAGAAGACAAAGGACCAGCTCAGTTTTTTTTGTCTTTGTTTCGTCAAAGCTCTACCCCCTCACGAGAACCATCTCCTTCTCCTTTTATAAGAGATTCATTCATTTACGTATGTGGTTGCACGAGGTCCTTAAGTCGAGCAACGACTTCCTCTTTTCAAGGATGTGAGCCTAAGAGTATCTTTGACCATTTCGTGGTCAAGATCTTTGAATTGGTCGAATTGTTAAACCGTTTGAACTGAACCGAGACATGATAAACCTCCAACGACCTAGAGCTTGAGGCGGGAAGGTTTGGTGAGGAATCCGGTACCATACAATTGCCCCCCAAGTTCTTCAAGTGAGGTGACAATATTGGAGAATGGATAAGCTTTTTGTCAACTGAAATAACATGACATCATGTCGACTTTCCTTTAGAGAATTCGCGAAGTCGTTTGCCATTCAATAGCGAGATTGTGCAAGAGAGGTTGCATGAGGTGTTTGGTCTTTGCTCGTTTTTGTGATCAAAATATGAGTTTGATCTAACTACTAGATGCATTGCACCAGATTATGTGAGGTTCGTTTGATCATCAGGTGACCCACTTCGTTTATGTACATGGGCAGGCCCGGCCCTGGACTAAAGCCCATAAAGCAAAGGCTTGGGGCGCCAAGATTTATTAAAATTTTGGGGGCATATTGTACAGCAAAGTTTCGTGGTCCAGTGGCTATGTACACCTTATTCCTCCTCCATACTTGGGTTCAAATCCCTTCTCTGTCCAATTTTTTGTTCGATTTTTTTTTGTTCATTAATAAAGGTAATTTGTCAATAACTACCAGATTTTGTCGTGACTATATTTCCTAATTTTTTTAATTTCTTTGTATATTATATTAAATGATCAAATACATAAATTACAATATTACCTATTTTGTTAACCCTAACAATTGACGTTCTATCTTCTTCTTTT